>OZ008369.1:60550556-60943047 GCA_963931995.1 Phaonia tiefii | reverse complement strand
AATTGAATTGAATTGAATTGAATTGAATTGAATTGAATTGAATTGAATTGAATTGAATTGAATTGAATTGAATTGAATTGAATTGAATTGAATTGAATTGAATTGAATTGAATTGAATTGAATTGAATTGAATTGAATTGAATTGAATTGAATTGAATTGAATTGAATTGAATTGAATTGAATTGAATTGAATTGAATTGAATTGAATTGAATTGAATTGAATTGAATTGAATTGAATTGAATTGAATTGAATTGAATTGAATTGAATTGAATTGAATTGAATTGAATTGAATTGAATTGAATTGAATTGAATTGAATTGAATTGAATTGAATTGAATTGAATTGAATTGAATTGAATTGAATTGAATTGAATTGAATTGAATTGAATTGAATTGAATTGAATTGATTTGAATTGAATTGAATTGAATTGAATTGAATTGAATTGAATTGAATTGAATTGAATTGAATTGAATTGAATTGAATTGAATTGAATTGAATTGAATTGAATTGAATTGAATTGAATTGAATTGAATTGAATTGAATTGAATTGAATTGAATTGAATTGAATTGAATTGAATTGAATTGAATTGAATTGAATTGAATTGAATTGAATTGAATTGAATTGAATTGAATTGAATTGAATTGATTGAATTGAATTGAATTGAATTGAATTGAATTGAATTGAATTGAATTGAATTGAATTGAATTGAATTGAATTGAATTGAATTGAATTGAATTGAATTGAATTGAATTGAATTGAATTGAATTGAATTGAATTGAATTGAATTGAATTGAATTGAATTGAATTGAATTGAATTGAATTGAATTGAATTGAATTGAATTGAATTGAATTGAATTGAATTGAATTGAAATGAATTGAATTGAATTGAATTGAATTGAATTGAATTGAATTGAATTGAATTGAATTGAATTGAATTGAATTGAATTGAATTGAATTGAATTGAATAGAATAGAATAGAATTGAATTGAATTGAATTGAATTGAATTGAATTGAATTGAATTGAATTGAATTGAATTGAATTGAATTGAATTGAATTGAATTGAATTGAATTGAATTGAATTGAATTGAATTGATTTGAATTGAATTGAATAGAATTGAATTGAATTGAATTGAATTGAATTGAATTGAATTGAATTGAATTGAATTGAATTGAATTGAATTGAATTGAATTGAATTGAATTGAATTGAATTGAATTGAATTGAATTGAATTGAATTGAATTGAATTGAATTGAATTGAATTGAATTGAATTGAATTGAATTGAATTGAATTGAATTGAATTGAATTGAATTGAATTGAATTGAATTGAATTGAATTGAATTGAATTGAATTGAATTGAATTGAATGAATTGAATTGAATTGAATTGAATTGAATTGAATTGAATTGAATTGAATTGAATTGAATTGAATTGAATTGAATTGAATTGAATTGAATTGAATTGAATTGAATTGAATTGAATTGAATTGAATTGAATTGAATTGAATTGAATTGAATTGAATTGAATTGAATTGAATTGAATTGAATTGAATTGAATTGAATTGAATTGAATTGAATTGAATAGAATTGAATTGAATTGAATTGAATAGAATTGAATTGAATTGAATTGAATTGAATTGAATTGAATTGAATTGAATTGAATTGAATTGAATTGAATTGAATTGAATTGAATTGAATTGAATTGAATTGAATTGAATTGAATTGAATTGAATTGAATTGAATTGAATTGAATTGAATGAATTGAATTGAATTGAATTGAATTGAATTGAATTGAATTGAATTGAATTGAATTGAATTGAATTGAATTGAATTGAATTGAATTGAATTGAATTGAATTGAATTGAATTGAATTGAATTGAATTGAATTGAATTGAATTGAATTGAATTGAATTGAATTGAATTGAATTGAATTGAATTGAATTGAATTGAATTGAATTGAATTGAATTGAATTGAATTGAATTGAATTGAATTGAATTGAATTGAATTGAATTGAATTGAATTGAATTGAATTGAATTGAATTGAATTGAATTGAATTGAATTGAATTGAATTGAATTGAATTGAATTGAATTGAATTGAATTGAATTGAATTGAATTGAATTGAATTGAATTGAATTGAATTGAATTGAATTGAATTGAATTGAATGAATTGAATTGAATTGAATTGAATTGAATTGAATTGAATTGAATTGAATTGAATTGAATTGAATTGAATTGAATTGAATTGAATTGAATTGAATTGAATTGAATTGAATTGAATTGAATTGAATTGAATTGAATTGAATTGAATTGAATTGAATTGAATTGAATTGAATTGAATTGAATTGAATTGAATTGAATTGAATTGAATTGAATTGAATTGAATTGAATTGAATTGAATTGAATTGAATGAATTGAATTGAATTGAATTGAATTGAATTGAATTGAATTGAATTGAATTGAATTGAATTGAATTGAATTGAATTGAATTGAATTGAATTGAATTGAATTGAATTGAATTGAATTGAATTGAATTGAATTGAATTGAATTGAATTGAATTGAATTGAATTGAATGAATTGAATTGAATTGAATTGAATTGAATTGAATTGAATTGAATTGAATTGAATTGAATTGAATTGAATTGAATTGAATTGAATTGAATTGAATTGAATTGAATTGAATGAATTGAATTGAATTGAATTGAATTGAATTGAATTGAATTGAATTGAATTGAATTGAATTGAATTGAATTGAATTGAATTGAATTGAATTGAATTGAATTGAATTGAATTGAATTGAATTGAATTGAATTGAATTGAATTGAATTGAATTGAATTGAATTGAATTGAATTGAATTGAATTGAATTGAATTGAATTGAATTGAATTGAATTGAATTGAATTGAATTGAATTGAATTGAATTGAATTGAATTGAATTGAATTGAATTGAATTGAATTGAATTGAATTGAATTGAATTGAATTGAATTGAATTGAATTGAATTGAATTGAAATTGAATTGAATTGAATTGAATTGAATTGAATTGAATTGAATTGAATGAATTGAATTGAATTGAATTGAATTGAATTGAATTGAATTGAATTGAATGAATTGAATTGAATTGAATTGAATTGAATTGAATTGAATTGAATTGAATTGAATTGAATTGAATTGAATTGAATTGAATTGAATTGAATTGAATTGAATTGAATTGAATTGAATTGAATTGAATTGAATTGAATTGAATTGAATTGAATTGAATTGAATTGAATTGAATTGAATTGAATTGAATTGAATTGAATTGAATTGAATTGAATTGAATTGAATTGAATTGAATTGAATTGAATTGAATTGAATTGAATTGAATTGAATTGAATTGAATTGAATTGAATTGAATTGAATTGAATTGAATTGAATTGAATTGAATTGAATTGAATTGAATTGAATTGAATTGAAGTGAAGTGAATTGAATTGAATTGAATTGAATTGAATTGATTGAATTGAATTGAATTGAATTGAATTGAATTGAATTGAATTGAATTGAATTGAATTGAATTGAATTGAATTGAATTGAATTGAATTGAATTGAATTGAATTGAATTGAATTGAATTTTATATTATAAAACAAATTTGGAATCAAAGAAAGGCCCTTAGCATTAGTTAATTTTTCAAAGCGAACATTAATTATGGTAACCCTGCCAATTTCCCTGTTATCCTGCTACACTCCTGTCTTATTTATTTACGATCTTAATGATTTGTATTGTATGAATTATGTTTGGGTAATTTTTGTTTTGTTCTGTAACTTGGCTTTAAATGTACTCACTTATTGAACAACACAATATCCGGTTTCCAAACCTTATCGGGCGGCAGACGCAGTACACCGATACCGCCGTAATCAGCTTCATCCCATTGTAATTGATAATCATACCAAACCAAACGTAACCATACGTTTGATTTCATAATTTGATTTTTCTCATTCTGCAGGGGAAGAGGGGACGCGTAGCGAGTTTTTGTTTTTGTGGTATTTTTTTGGGCAAAATATTTATTGGCAGGGTTCGGAGATAGTGAACGATTTTTATATCGTTTTGATATTTTTGGTGGTGGTGGATCGAAAAGAATATTTGTGATAAAGTTATATATAAAGGAATTGTAATATTTCGATTTTGCGTTATATCATTTTTTTTTTGTTTGAGTTGGGTGGTGAGAATATACGAAGAGAGTAATAATAATGATGTTAATTTTATTTAAAAATATAAAGAAGAAGTTTATAGAAGAACAGAAACAAACAAAGAAAAACATATCAGTGATTGTCTGGTATTTTGGAAAAAAAGTGGGTGATTAATTGTCAAGTTAACAGAAACTCAAGTGTGATTGTCAAATTACAGATGTGTACACTGAGTTTTTGTTATGTGTTTTGAACAAAATTATATTTGATAGTATGAAAAAATTGGTGTTAGTATTAACAAATAATTTTCATGAAACATAAAAGCCACAATCATATTAATAAAAGAAAATGTATTTGTAGATTTTTATTAGGAACTCTTTGCTTGTAACATAGAATATGTTTAGTTTTTGGCATCTGAGTTGAAATCTAAATTTTAAAACAAAATGTGTATCTAGGTGCCGCGATTGCTAACGATCGTTCAATACCATAGATATGTTGGTGCACGCTGTAAAATCTGTCTTTTTTTGTTGTTTGGATGCAAATATAACGTGTTTGTCGCTTGTCGCAAATATAGTAGACTTGTCTCCAAACACATAGTGTTTGCTATTGAATATTGCATGTAGGAGACACAATGCTGAAAAGGTTATAATGCATGTTTTTCTGAATCAATTGTGGTTTTGTTTGTTGAACACTGCTGAAAACAAAATCCTGACAAGTAACACAAGAAGCAGCGGATCTCCAGTTAATGAATCCAAAGCTTGCAAATATATACATGGTTCCTGCAATATGTTACCGGGGCCGTTTTTTTTCAGTATGTATTTAATGCTTAAATTTGTAAAACACCTCCCTTGAATAAATTTGACGAACATCTTGCAAGACTTGTGCCTGGATTGCTAAAAAGTAATGGAAAAACATCCTGAATTCAACATGAATACAAACCAGAACGTTCTTGTCACAAATCGATGCCAAAGAATTTAAACGGTTTATTTGACGCTAAGAACTTATTTGTTTATTATACTTGGCGAAATTTTGATCAAATGCCAACAGAAGATTTTGTTATTTTTAAGCAAAAAGTTCTTAATATCTTAATGTGATAAATTAAATGAATGTGATAAATATTTACAGTTTATTTTTTAAACAAAAAGTAGGCTTAAACTCATCTAAGAGATCTATTTACAAAAATTTTTTTTTTTAAAAAAATAGGATACTATATAATGGCACTACAGTGGATCCAAACTTTAAAGTTTTGATCGCAAAAAAAGGAATTCATAACCAACAAACGTAAAAAAAAAATTAAAAGTTTGTTGCATATCAACAAATTTGATTTCATTTTGTTTTAATTTTTGTTAGTGATATAAGTATTAGTACATAGTTTTAGTTTTTTAAATATTTTTTTTTTTTTGGTTTTAGTACAATTATACTTATATTGAGAATTTGAGACAAACACTTACGACATTGATTAGCTGTACGAACGCCAAACCAAATCTTACTCCAACTTTTTGTGTCATATTTTGTACGGGTCGAATGAGTTTATTGTACCCTCGAAAGAGGTCACGTACCAGACGCTCTTCATCTTCGGATGCATTTACTACGGATTTTGTAATATCAACGTATTTGGAAATTTTTAGCGAGTTTTATATTCGTTTTAGGTTTTGTTTGGTTCAACATAAAAATATACAAAACAAAAAATCACACAAAAATATTTTTCGATTTTTTGTTTTTTGGGAATAGAATACAAGTAGATTTGATGCGAAATTAAAATATTTTCTATAGAGAAGGTTGATTTTTTTTATTTTTAATGAAGCAAACTATAAAATATTTCATTGAAAAGTAACAGAAGAGAAAAAACTGAAAATTCTCTAAAACATATTTTGAACAGTAGTAAAAAGTTTGATTTCATTTGGAATGATAAAGGATTTGATTTTGGTGAAGGATAGTGGAGTTATGATTTGAAAGTGATTTTAATTTTTAACAGATACATGAATTTTTTTCGATTTATGCTGCATTTGAAATTGAATTAAATCGCGGTTTCCCAAATTTTAATGCTACACTGAAAAAATAAAAATAAATAAATTAAATTTAATGATACTGGTCTTTAAATTGCAACGAACTGTCGTCTACGTTTATACCCAGCAAAAGAAGGATATGGTAAACCTATACTTCTTTATATATCTCTTTAAATGTCTCTTTATATTAAAATATATTTACAATAGCAAACAACTGTCCGAATGTTTCTACAAAAACGTGCGTGTAAACGTCTTGGACCTATTTTTTATTCATATAAACGCCATTTCTTATTACACTGATAGAAAATCACTTTGTCGCAGGAGTGAAATATGTTTGTTATCGCAAATTCATTGCTGCAGCGAAAAGTTTCATACATCCGCTGATTTTTTCGTTGCTGAAACAAATCGTGAAGTCCAATGTTGTATTGAACGTCCATGGCTACTTTGTCCTAACAACTCAAATTGTTGTTGCTGCAACCAGTAAATTTAATATGCTTATTAGGGGGGAAAAGACCAAATTTTGAGATTAAAATGTGCTGTTGTTTGCTTTATCTCCTACATTTTAAAATAGATTTTGTTATCTTATTTTGTTCTATAATTTAAAGCTACCAAAACGATTGCATTCCTGGAACGAAACAGTTGGTTATGCAATGTAACTGATATTTATTAACTGCCGTATCAAGCGCTGTAATTACTAAACAAAATTCACATACTACTTTTTTGTGCAACTTTACTCAAACGCATGGACATCAAATTTAATTAAGAAACCCAAGAAAAATTGTTTTGTTTTGTTGCGGAAGGGTGTTTTTTTTTTTGCAAGCGGATATTTTTAAGTTGGCAACACTGTTTTCTGTGACAACCGATTTGACAGTTCTCGGTTGTTGCAAGGTTTGTTATGTTTGGCAATTCATCATGAATATACTCACAACACAGCAACGTTTTTAAATTTCTAAAGTTTATTTTGAAAAACATAGTTCAATTCTAGTTCATAGTTCTTAGTTCATTCATAGTTCAAATGTTCAGAGATAAAGAACACTTTTGGGGTAAATGGCTTTGCTAATAAGCGGTATTAAAAAAACGTTTCCCATTACAGCTCATGCAGGGATTGGGAAGAGCTTCTCACAAACCAGTGAGCTGTGCTCGTTTTTGTTCTCCACTCACTCATTTGGACCTACTGTTTTACACCGGTTGCAAACGGTATTTTGAAAGCTTTTTCATGGCGAAGTACTCGATAGTGTCGCTATTACTAAGCGAGGTGGGCGTCGTCGAAGGAAATGTAAAGTGGTCAGAGCAGGGATCGAACCCCCGTTCTCATGCACAAGAGCCGCGCACACTATCCTGTGCACCACCGACGGCCATAAGCGGTATTACCGCATTTTAACCGATGACACCATTATATTTGGTGCATTTTATGAGCCAGTGGAGTCAGTGCTACATATTTGAGTTCGGAGACATGTGGTTGCAGCAGGACGGCGCCATCCAGTACAGAGCGCTCTATATAATTTATTTATTGAAATAAGCATTTGACGAACGGTTAATTTCACGAAATGGACCTGTTAACTAGTCACCTTGATCATGCGATTTGACGCCATTGGATTGTTTTCACTGGGAATAGGTAAATTCGCATGTCTACGTTCGAAGGGTTATTGCCGAAATACATCAGATCAGAGGACAAAGCCGACATCAATTTGCCAGCGGCGGAGACTGAACTATATCAGAACGAACTCGTATTAATCTGATTCAGGGATTAATCTAATGCCGCATTCAGACCGCAGTTTATGGCGACCAAGTTAGCGATAACCTTGTTGTCTAACATTTGCCATTTAAACCAATCAATTTGAGATTAAATTATCATTTCAGGTGGCAACTTTGTGATTAGACTAATTTAGAGTAACTCCGTGCCGAGACAAAATTATCGAAGACGGCGCCACAACAGAAAATTTAAATGGGCTGCCTTTAAAATTGGATCAGGTCAAATCGGTAGATTTAATTACCTTTCCAACAAGGTATAAAGTATAAAAATTGAACATCATTAACCCGTGATTATCATGGTTATTTTAGAATATGCATATTCCGAAATTAGATCTCAGATCAAGTGCCTATCCTGTCGTGAAGGAAGTGTAGGTTTTTCGAAATAAAGCTCGAATACCAATAAGAGGTCCTGGCCTGATAAATATGTTTCACAACTTGAGACTTTGTATACTGAATTGAAGAACTTAGAGAAGACGTGCAAACGCAGATCACCGTTACAGGAAACACGTGTAGGTGATTTCATGGTCAACACTGATGTTATCAATATTGGCGAAGATAGGTTATTTCTCCTAAACAAGATAAAAAAAGGACGTCCTGGATTAATGGTGGTTGGTTGGTACACGTATTTACTAAAGATACTATTTGGCATCAAAACCGCTTAGCATGCCTTGAGAAACCGCTTAGCATACCACATCACTCCGGACAGTCTTATGTATAGTGTCTATGTCCAACCTGTTAATCGAAGATACATCATTAGATCCCCTAGATCTATCTCTAGTATCTCAGTGAGGTTGTGTAGGAAGGAACGATCTATAGTCTTTAGGCGTCTATTCATTAGAGCCGGACAACTGCAGATGAGATGTTCCACCGTCTCCTCCTCTTCTGAGTCGCCGCAGGCAACGTAGTGGTAATTATATGGAAGATTCAGCCGTTTTGCGTGATTACCGATTGGCCAATGCCCGGTCAGCACAGCAATTAGCCTTAATATGTTCCCCCGATTTTGGCTAATCAGGGAGTTAGTCCGGTGAATGTTACTTATATATTCTGGCCATGTATTTCTGGATATGCGGCACGTTTCCGTTCTAACCCATCTGACCTTTGCTCGTTCAATGTAATGCAGGTACTCCAGGATTGTTGTCATATATAGACTGAATAAAGGAAAAAATAAAATACCTCTTTTGACCGAGGCTATAGGCGTTGCGACTGACACCATATGGAGTTCGGTGGAAGAGGATCATGCCCTGGGTAGTTCGTCTGCTCTGTCGTTCCCATTGAGACCCTTGTGGCCTGGTATCCAAGTAAGAACTACATTGGCCAGTCGACCTAGCTCCACAAGTTCTGCCCTACACTCACTAACGAGTTTAGATGCAGTGTTGTTAGATTTAAGTGATAGGAGAGTCGCCTAACTATCTACAAATATTCCAATGATCTCTGTTCTCCGTTGTAGTATAAGTTCGGGGCAGGCTTCCTTGGTGGTCGGTACCTTCGCTTGGAAAACGCTGCACTTGTCTGGGAGTTTGAATGATAAATTGAGACTTGCCTCTTTGGAGAAGACACCCGAATACTTTGGTGTCAAAACCTGTCAGTGGTTCCCTTTTATTCCACTCTTTTCTTCTGAGAAACCTGACAACGAATAGGTTATGGGGGTGACGTAATCGGTGGTTATATTGAGTTCTCCTGGGATTATCTGTAGTCTTCTCGCATGTCCATATGCGTTGCTCTTCCATATTCCAAGAGCATTTTGTCGGGTAGCACTCCAGGCCGCAGTAGCTGTTATGTGAAGGTCAGTTGGTATAATATGAAGCATTGCATTAAGGGCTTCAGCTGGACAAGTCCTCATTGCCCCTGTTATGCCGATGCAAGCTGATATCTGTACTCTATAAAACAGTTTCATGGTGGACGTCTTCCCCGCGACATGCCACCATACCATTGCTCCGTAGGAGAGTATAGGCCTGATAATACTATTGTACATCCATAGCACCAGTTTCTGTCGGAGACCCCATCGGCTTCCAAACATTTTCCGACAAGCGTAATACGCAATGGTTGCTTTCCGTGCGCGGTGCTCTACGTTCCGCTTCCAGGAAAGTTTAGGGCCTAGAATCACGCCCAAGTACTTGGCGTGAATTGATAGTTCCACTTAGCCGAGGAGGATTAAACTTTGGTATCTTAATGTTCGTGGTAAACAGCATGACCTCAATTTTGCCTGGATTCACTTCAAGACCACTCCCAGTGGTCCAGTCGTTGAATGATTTCAAAAACCCACTCATGATACCGCTCAAAACGAATGGAAACAAAACAGGTACCATCATTACCATGTCATCCGCGTACGCCACGGTTTTAATCCTCATATTGTCCAGTATTAATAGTGTTTGTTGATCACGAGTAACCAAAGTAGGGAAGAGATGACTTCACCCTGAGGAATTTCCCTACTCACTTGATTTGATGACTCGTCGTTGCACATAGACGCTTTGATAATTCTGCTCTGTAGCATTCTTACTATCCAAATCTTGAGCAATGATTCAACGCCTTGATCTTCAAGTGATTCTTCAATAGCCGCTGAGTTGTAAGGCCGCGAGCGTATATTTTTTGTGTTCTAAGGACCTCTCAATAATTCTGACGACTTGGTGCAGGGCTGTATAGGTTGAACGGCCTTTTAGATATGCATTTTGGCTGCATGATATTTTGGGCAATCCATCCATCAAGCGTTCTGATCAGCCTGATACCCTTTTGCGCTCTCATAACTCCGTCTTGCCGCCTTTGGAATGAAACCCACTCCAACCTGGCTCCAACTCTCTGGTAAGTAGTTAAGAGTCAGGCAGGTTCGGAATATGATACAGAGTCACGGGTTAATTATGACCTCCGCATCAGTGATAGCTTGCAACAGCATTTAGCAGAAAAAGAAAAAAGGAGAAGCCTTCGACAGGAAAAATAATACCGTAGGCATAAAAAGTATGAATTTAGTTTACAAGGTATGAAAAGCCTTTTTTTTTTTTGATACGCACAATTATAAAAAATAACATAAAAAATTCCAAAATCACCCTCGGCATTTACATTTTTTTCACTAACCGGAGAAAACATGATCTCTTACAGCCTTAAAGGAAATTACAACTTTAAACACAACGAGGATCTAAAACAACTAAATTCAAGACATGTTCAACTGGGGCCTAATACACCATTCAGCGAGTCTATTTAGATCATCCCGAATATAAGTATAATCCACAATATCCTTAATAGACATGAATAATTTCGCATCATCTGCATACATCAAAATGTTAGACGATACAACCATAGATGAAGGTCATTTCGATACAAGACGAAAAGCAACTGACCCAAGTGGCTAACCTATGGAACTCAAGATGTTACCAATATATCGGATGATATACGATTTGCTTTGGCAAATGAGATAGCGAGGATTGTTTCTAGTCAGCAGAAACATCATGTGCCAGAGTAGAAACGGAAACCAAAACGAAAGATTTACAAGTCATTAGCTAACTGAGAGAAGTGATTCACAGTAAAAAAAATTAAAGGCGCAAGCACTATTCTAAAGCTGAGATCAAGGAGCTAATTATTGACGTCCCAGCTCTGGGAATTGAATCCGACAACGACTGGTTCGTGGCAAAGAGAAGTGATTCTGTATTGTCAGAAATTATTTTGGCAAAAGAAGAGAATAGACGATTAACGCAAAATGAAATTGGTTCAGTAAGCCCAGATTTTAAATCATATTGGGGGGCCCAGTAGAAAAGCCTGCAATTGCTATTGAAGACGGAAAAACAGTGAAAAATCAAATTTTGGTTCCTGCCCTGAAAGTGAACGAGATAATTGCGTAGTATCATAACGAACCGTAGCGAAACTTAAGCAACGTAACGAAATCATAGCGAAACTAAAGCAACGTTTATATTGGGTTGGTCGTCAAAAGACTGTATCCAATTGGATTGCAGACTTAACTCAGTGCTTGGTAATCAAAGGACCAACATACGCTATTAGAATTCACCTTTATTTTTAATAATATTCCAGCTTCTATTGGAAAATAGGTCATCCATATAGTGGTCGTGAGTAAAAAAATGGTCCCCAATAACACCCCAATCAGTGAGATGTGCGCCTTCTAGTTTTACACTCACTGACACGTCCCTAAACGAGTTGACCGTCGTCGAAAGAAATGTAAGGTGGTCTGAGCAGGGATCGAACCCACGTTCTCATGTACAAGAGCCGTGCACACTAACCGACGACGGCCACAGCAGCCGTGAGTCAGCCACAGTAGTCGTGAGTCCATGCCCCAGTAATATTATGTGTTGAATTTAATTTTCCCCCAATACTAATATAAGTTGCAATTGTCAGTAGAAATTTGGCGCAGCAAACGTTTCGCATCCAAATCGCAATGCATTGGTTTTAAAAGTTTATTATAATATCAACAAGTTTTTCGAAAAACTTAAATCGATTAATTACGAATTTTTAACTGCGAAAATTTAACAAACTTACGAAGAAATTTTTCTGGTGTGGCGACAAACAATTTCATTCATGTGGCAAAGATTATTCTTTCAGTGTAGAAATCGTCGTTTACTATTAAGGAACCCTCTAGTTGGCATAGTAATAGGTTGCCATATGGCAACAGTAAACTAATTCGGTAAAACGAAAAATCTGATCTAGTCATTCCGTAATGAATATTATGACTATGAAACTCCCACTCATAATCGGTAATTGATATTGAATGTAAACAATCAAAACATTCGGACGTCTTCTTAGTTAAAGAAATATTGTGATATTTACTCGGGAAAATGGAAGATTCTAGGGTCAATTTACAACAAAGCTCAGTATTCATTGAAGTTAAAAAAAATACTTTCCCATTACATCCCATAAAGGGAGAGCTTCTCACAATCAGAAATCTATGCGCTTTCTAATTTTTCACTCACTGATTGGAACCTACAGTTTTATACCGGTTTCGAACGGTTTTTGAGAAGCTATTTCATGGCCTAATGCTCGATAGTTTTGCCGTCACTAAGCGAGGTGTCCGTCGTCGAAAGAAGTGTAAGGTGGTCAGAGATCGAACCCACGTTCTCTCGCACAACACTAACCGTTGCACCACCTACTATAAATTGTAAGTAATCATTTTACGAGTTTATAAAAAAACCCTTAAAAGTACAGGACCTATGATCTTGATAAGATTTAACTCTGTTGAATAAAGTGATTTCCTTCTCATAATTATAAAGGAACCAACAAACCGAAGTAAGAAAATGAGAGACAATACCCGTTTCCCTTGTCTCTTAGACCTACGTCGCCGATGTCGAAGTTGTGACTATTAAGACAACTACAGAGTTCAAAAAATCAATCGATACGGCATTTCACCACCTCACCCTCCGCGAATTCTAAATATGGATGTCGAGATGTATTCACAAGCGTCTTCAACACAATTCCTGAAAGTGTTCTCCTTACAGCCCTATTCTGGCAGGGTTACAAAAGTCACCACGGTTACTAGGTAACAGCGCGTGACAGCTGTTTTATTTACCGGAAAGTTGTTACAAAATCATTTTATAAATTCTGCAAGTAAACAATAAAACTGTATACGGAAAAAAAATAATAATATATTTTGTACCAAAACGACAAGAGGGCATAATTAAATGAAGGGAGGACTTTTGTTACTTTGTCCTATGGAAATGGAGCAGAAAGAAGAAAGAACTTGATTTTGTGTTAGAAAGATTGAAAGAGCGCGAAAAGTATTACAAAATGTTAACTTAAATGTCTCCGGTCTTTCAAGGGATATTGGGTAATATAACTTAAAAAAAGGCTAAGGTCTTGTGTATTATAGAAACCTGGCAAAAAATAAGTATAATAGGGTATACTTTGGAACAAATATATAAATTTTTAGCAGAAAAGAAGGGTTAAAAAACGTTTTTTAATTAGCTCCCCTATGGGCCAATAAAAATAAATATGTTTATGCAATGATTTATAGAGCTTAAAAAGACCTTTGTAATGATTCCCATTTCAACCAGATCGGATTATAAATCCCGGAGATACGAATGATTATATACTCAAGCTTTAAATACCTATATCTCAAGAAGTCGGACCGACCGCGGAGGGAAAAACAACTTTTTGAACTCAGCGCAGAAGCTTTTGTCGGTGGTGAAATTTTGATGTAGATCAGAGAGTTGGCGCTAAAGTAAATTTCTTCTTCTATATGGCGCGGATGTGCAGGAGTATTCTTTACGCTTAGCATCTCTGGATGTTCCCTGAGGAAGGCAATATAGCATTCCAACTGTGCCTTTGCGGTGCGCTCAAATTCCCTAAATAATATTGTATTAATTTTAATTAATGTTAAGTGTCTGTTAGTGTCCTTTTGTCAAAAGTAGATTCTTTCTCGGAGAAGGTTATAACCCCTAGAGGACGCGTCGCATGTGGCGGATGACAAATGCTTCCCAGATATGGGTGGTAGGATGGAAATCGAATACCTTTCGCGGACCAAACAGCCCGGAGAGAGCACTTCGTACCAAATCACTTCATCAGGGTCGCCACATCATATTTAATGACTTGCGGACTGCTGTAATTGCTACCTGCGAGCTTTACACAGACTGATTCAGGAAGTTCCGGACAAATTTCTCTAGCGTATTCCTTGGCTCATTTCATGAAGAAAAGAACACTAGGACCATGTCCGAAAATGCAAGGGTGCGAAATGGCAGCTGGTTCAAAATTTTGGGATTGGTGGTCGGAGGGTAGTAGGCTAGTAGGGTAAAGATGCTAACTTCTGAGCCAGTGGTCGGATTTTTGGGCTTGTTGGAAAGGTATCTAATAGGCCTTTCAGAATCAATAAAAAAAAGTAGAAAAAAGTCAAATCGCCGCGATACTGAGCTTTCGGAAAAAAAATGGAGAAAAAATGCACATAACCTCAATTTGCTCAGCCAGATAGCAGTTAACTTATGTTTTTTCTGTTCTTACCTTTCCAAAATGACCTAAACGAAGCCCAGATGTCTTACCGTTCCAAAGTTATGACCATTTTACTGAAATGCAAAAATGTTGGTTTTTGTTTTTGGAAGCGAAATAACAGCACACATTTATTTGTTTTTGTAAATTAACACGTTTAAGACTTTAAGTAGTATTTATAGGTATAATATGGTATAAAAATGGTCATAACTTTGAAACGGTAAGACCTCTGGGCTTCGTTTAGGTCATTTTAGGCCTCGGTCAAAAATCCGATCACTGCCTCAGAAGTTCGCAACTTTACCCTACTACCCTCCGACCACCAATCTGAAAATTTTGAACCCGCTGCCATTTCGCACCCTTGCATTTTCGGACATGGTCCTAGTGGACTTTTCTTCATGAAATGAGGCAAGGAATACGCTGAAGAAATTTGTCCGGAACTTCCTGAATCACCCTGTATAGAAAGTTACTGCACATATGTTGAGTAACCTAATGGCGTTGGCATCCCCAATAAACTAGGATCAGGAGCGGTGACCTATTAAGCCACTCCCTTTAAATACTATATTATTATGAAAACACAAAAATAAGGAAAGACAAGAACACACATATGTTGACGATCCTCGCAAATGTTATAAGGACCATGATTTAAGGATATGCTCCTGAAATGTTCGACCTCTCTACAGATATGGTACCCCTATCCAATGTGAATGTACTCGGGAAATACAGGGCTGACACCACCGCCATACAGGAAATGCGATGGAAGGGACGAAAAGACGAAAGAACATACATCGTATAGAGCTGTCATGCAGAAAGACATGAATATGGATGAGGATTCATAATCCTTAAAAGACTTTGACATCTTGTCTCGCGGTTTAAAACTGTAAGTGACCGAATTGCCACCGTCCGCAAAAAGGCGAAATATTTTAACATCACGCCATTACCGTACGCAGGATTTTATTTCAGGGGGAGCGCTGCTTGATATTTGGTTTGGAAAATAGCACAAAATTCAAAAATCCCCTATTAAAGAAATAATTTGGTACGTGCCTGCACCACGCTGATTTGGTTCCACGCCCCGACGTAAGACAAAGACGATAACATTAAAGATGCCTGAAGGGAATATATGACTGCTACCCTGGCCACGACATTAAAATTGTTCTCGGAGATTTTAATGCTAAAATAGGAAGGTAAGATGCTCTTAGTTCAGCAATCGGAAAATTCAGTCTACACAACAGCCCCTCCTTTAACGGAATTAGACTGGTTAGCTTCGCGTAGGCAAGAAACATGGTAGTGAGTGGAACCAGATTTCCAGATAAAAATATCCACAAGGCAACGTAGTTATTCCCTGATCAAAATACAAGAAACAAGATTGATCACGTGGAAATCGATTAAAGGTAAAGGTAAAGGTAAGTCACGTGGAAATCGATTAAAGGTAAGTCAAGCGTTACGGACGTGCATATGATGAGTGGTGCAAATATAGAAAGCTTCTTATCACCGACAAAGCCAATGCCTACTCCGTCCAACTCTCTCAATTGCTGCAAACAAACCCCCGTAATTATGGTGTTCCCGACACACAGTGGCAGCATATAGCGCATTCTATGAGCATGGCCGCAGCGCCTGTTCTGGGATATGAAAACCCACGCTCAGACAAGCCCTGGTACTATGAATAATGTCGCGTATTGTCTGAGGAAAGGATGCTGCATAGAATGTAACACTGCAGCCAATGGTAACACGTGCTGTGAGGGAACGATATAAGAAGAAGAGAGAGACAAAACGCCTCTTCAAGGAGAAAAAGCCTATATGGTGGAGAAGAGATAGTGAAGATATCGAAGAGTACAGGGATAGAAGTGAAGCCCGAAAGATCTTCAAAACGACAAAAGGCGAAGGTTTTGAAATAAGGATCCCCAACTGTAACGACAGACATGGAAATCTGGTCATGGACACGCAATGTGTGATGCAAATATGGAGGGTATATTTTCGTAATCTGCTCTCTCCTGAAGACAGCACAAGTGGCGAAGTCATGCCAATCATCTACGACGGAGTAGATTGTCCACCACCGAGCCAAAACAAGATCAGCACGGAAATTGCACAGCTTAAAAACTATAAAGCTGCAGGTGCCGATGAACTGCCGGCAGAGATTTTTAAGGACGGCGGCGATAAGCTGCAACGTGCATGTACCACCTCATCAACACGATTTAGGTAAAGCATGCCCGATGATTGGAATATGAGTGTTCTATGTTCTGTACTCAAGAAATGCGATCCAATTGGTCCGTGTAGCGTGTCGAATGTATTATGTGAAAGACTAAAGCCCATTTTAACAAACCTGATTGGACCTTCTCAGTGTGGCTTTAGACCGGGTAAATCCGCAAGGGACCACATATTCACACTACCACAAATTCTGAAGAAGACCCAAGAAATCCAGATCGACACTTATAACGCATTTACACCGCCGTTTATTGCGGCGAGGTTAGCGATAATCTCTGCCGTTTACACCACCCCATTTGAGATTAAATTCATATTTCAGTTGGCAACTTCGTGCTTCGACAAACTCCGCGCCGAAACAAAATTATTGAAGACGGCGGCACAACAGAAAAACTAAGCTGACGGCTGTAGGTTTGCCAGTTTTGTACAAATTTGGTATATTTTTGATATAACTGAACTTTTAATATTGGATCAGCGAGTCAAATCGGGCCCGTCGATAAAATCTGCACATAGTTTAAACCAATAAGAACCCTTTTATATTGGCGGCGGCGTGAGCTTCAAAAAAGTGTTTGTGTCGGCGACGCTTCGGAAAATTTTCGATCGGTTTCCATCTGTCAAACAGTTGAATTTTTGCGTATGTTTTTATCATGGTTGCATTTTTTGTAGTAGCTAACAGTGTTGCATCAAAATGTACACGAGTTTAAAATGAGGTTAAAAATTAAACTTTAACCGAGTTAACAGAGTTAACCATCTTTTTATCGACTACAAAGCTGCATTCGACAGTCCAATAGGACAGAAACTATTGAATGCCATTGCTGCGTTTGGTATCCTTTTCGGGATGACACTGCCCGACACGAAGTCTTCAGTAAAGATTGCAATAATCTGGCAGAGCAATTTTCTACCAAGCGAGGCTTCTGACAAGGCGATAGTCTGTCGAGCGATCTGTTTAACATCCTAATGGAAATGGTCATGCGAAAAGCTGCAGTAAATACGACTGGTACCATCTTTAATAAAAGTCACATGCTTCTCGCGTACGCAGATTATATAGATATCATTGGCCGAACACTGTGGGACTTTACTGCGGCCTTTTCAAACTTTGCGAAGCAATCGGCACAAGTGGGTCTGGTGATAAATGAGGACAAAACTAAGTTATTTCTTTCAACGAAGAAAGAGCCTACTCGTTTGGAATGCTACGTGAACGCTGACAACTCTAAATTTGAAGTGGTAATATATTTTGTCTTCCTTGGCTCCGCCGTAAACTAAAATAATAGTATCTGCCTGGAAATCAATAGACGAGTATTGATCTCAAACCGTTGCTACTATTCCATAAATAAGCAATTTAATGACAAAGCCCTCTCTCGACGAACAAAGATTCAACTCTACCAGACACTGATCCTACCTGTCTTGCTCTACAGCGCAGAATCCTGGGTAATGACACAAGCGGATCAATCTATTCTGGAAGTCTTCGTGTCATCATCGTTAATGGCGACTACTGTCGTCATATAAACCATGAGCTATATGAGCTGTATAACGACATCGACGTAGGCAAGCTCGTCCAAGTAGAAAAAAGTAAACAGACAAAATAATCAAATTTTAACATATGTCTCCAATTGGTTCTATCCTTCGCCCGTTATCGTCAGTTGGTAACAACAAGGATACGGAGGTATTTTTCGACCTGGTGTTTCCAGCGGATTCTTGGTAGTCCTCTTTTCCAGCTTCCATCGGATACGTTATCGAAAACCTTTCTCGCTTGCTCATCTTCATCCATTCTGATAACACGGCCTAGCCAACGCAATCGGCCTAATTTGGTTCGCCTAGGTATGTCCACGACATACAGATGATATATGTAGCTCTTCGTTCCAACGACGTCGGTACTCGTCGTTTTCTTTAACAGGACCATATACGAGGGCGGATCAATAACTCTGTGACTTTTTGAATGAAACACAATTTTTTTTCTAAAACAAATTTTTTTTTTTCAACATAATCTCCTTTTCGCTCAATACACTAAGTCCAACGTTTCTCCAATTTTTATATCCCTTCCAAACATATAGGATTTTTCGAGGTCCATAAAATAGGCGTTTGTTTGATCAATAATTTCATCGTTGGAGCTAAATCTCTTTCCACCGAGCCATTTCTTTAGGTTTGGAAATAGGAAATAGTCACTGGGGGCTAAATCCGGAGAATACGGCGGATGAGGTACCAATTCGTAGCCCAATTCATGGAATTTTGCCATGGAGGCTACACACGACAATTTATGGTCAATTGAGAGTAAACGCGGCACCCATCTTGCAGACAGCTTTCTTAAACCCAACGGATCATTTAAAATCGAAACCACACTGCCATATAAAATACCTATGGCATCACCAATCTCACGCACTTTTACTCTTCGATCGGCCAACACCACATCGTGGACTTTTTCCACATTTTCGAGTGTATTGACCTTAATTGGCCATCCGGAACGTTCAGTGCCATTTGTAATTGTGCGACCACAACGAAAGTCAGTAAACCACTTTTTACCATTGTAATTGATGGTGCAGAGTTCCCATAGTATTTATCAAGCTTGTCCTTGGTTTGATTGACGGTTTTTTTTCGCAAAAAATAATGTTCAATGAGCACTTGAAATTCACTTTTTTCCATTTTTAAAAAAATGCACGAGGTTGTATGTTTTGAACAGCTGTTAAACGCAAAGTAAATGACGGAACTTGCTCAAAATTTGACAGTTGTCTATAAACAGGTGGTACTTGATGGGAGCAGTGTTGCATTTCATATAACTACGAGGGAAGTTCTAAAAGACACGGACTTATTGATCCGCCCTCTATTTTATGGAGAATTTTTCTCTCGAATACTCCCAAGATTCAGAGCCATATGTCAGGACAAGTGAAATGAGAGTCTGGTATAGCTGGACCTTTGTCTAGAGACCTTTGCTTGCTGAGCTCAAAATACCATCTATGCGCAAGCACAATTCTCCTATTTATCTCCAAGCTGGCGTTGTTTTCCTTGTTCACGGCGGTTCCAAGGTACACAAACTCAACAAAAGATGGATGAATATCTGTTGTTCCCGCCAAATAAGAAGAAGAAGAAAAAGGTTGGCAAAGGGTTAAATGACCACAAAATGAGATACTGTAACTAGATAATGTGGCAGTCAAAAAATCTACAAAAAGTGCAGCAACAGAGTCACTACATGGTACTAACGTAGCTGAGGATTTAGTGTAAGGCTTTTGCACTTGAAGAAGAATCCGTTCGTCGAGGAGATGATCAAAGGTAATGGTTCCGAGTATATTACCCTTAAGCACAAATTGATTAGTGGACGCCATGTGAAAATATTAGGGGCCCTGCGTAGCATGTCTCTTATCGCAATAAATCGGTATCTTATTTATCACACGCTTGGTTTTTGTTATGGAACAGATCGGAACTGGTATTTGACCTACCAAGTCCAAACACAAGAAATTATGTTAAACCGCACAAGAATTTCATCAAATTCTTCTATAATGTGGGATGAGTTTGCAGAAAGGCACCGTAGTACACGGCACCTTAATGACTGGATGTTTCATCTTACGGAACACTTAGTCCTTAACATGTTTTTGTCGTATTACATGAA
The DNA here is from genome assembly GCA_963931995.1 of Phaonia tiefii. Classification (NCBI taxonomy): domain Eukaryota; kingdom Metazoa; phylum Arthropoda; class Insecta; order Diptera; family Muscidae; genus Phaonia; species Phaonia tiefii. The sequence goes on along the minus strand of OZ008369.1, from coordinate 60,922,423 downwards.
AGCGCGATTGAATGGGTAAATGAATTCGCTGGGCATATTCGCCAAACTTGCAAACGCTTCAGACTTAGTTGGCAAACACAAAGTGAGCTTTTTTATAAAATGTATCACCCCAATGGAAATATTCATTGCAGAAATGAACAGTTTCGTACTTCCGACAATCTTGTCTTCCCCTAAGAGTTTTGAAGCTAAAAATGTCCTCCAAATCTATATAATCCTTACCGACCGCATACGAGCTATGATCTGTTAAAACCGAGAAATTAAGCCTACAGAAGTTTAAGAATTATCCTCCTTTGATATACGATACTTATATACTGGTAATGAATTATAATCCTGTGACACAAAATAATAAAAATAGAAAATACGGCAGAAGGCAAGTTCAAGGAAATGTTATTTATATTCATGCATCTTTAGATCTTAAATCTGTCCTTCACTAATAATAATAGACAACTTTCTGCAAAATGTTAAAACCTTTATCGGAAACGGACAAAATTTCAAATAAATCTAATTATTTTTTACTGTCCTCCCTCCACTGTTATTCTACTCACCTAGCACAAGTATGTTGTCATGTTGTTCGTTAACCCATAAACACCTGTGCAATCCCCCCACATGGCCTACACCTCAACCATTTAACTGTCACGGGGTCAGTGTGTCACTGTGATAGAAGGATTTCCAAAATTCACCTGCTGGTCTCAAGTGGCCACATGATGTTGATGGGCATAAAAACAAAATTATCACAGCGTAAGGATGCTGGTAAACAACAATGATAAATGGATAAGAGAGCGTGATTTATAGAGCGAGAGAGTGTGAAAGAGAGACACCAATTGGGCAACTGTGTGTGAGAGAATAACTGAAAGTTGGAGTAAAATTATCCACATATAACGCGTTGAGAATAAATCTTAAAGGAAACCTTAAACATTTGCATGATATAAGAAGAGAGCCGAGAGAGCGAGATAAACAATAATTGGCATACGATGGGAAAATGTAAACAATAAACTCAATAAAAGAAAACGAAACATGGAAAAACGTGTTATTTGTATTAAGAAACGTTTAGAGAGGTATAAGAGAGAGATAGAGAGCGAGAGAGAAATATAGAGAGCGCGTGTGAGATTAAAAATGTCTTAAAGCTAATAACAGGAAGTGACGTTAAGATGTGCGATAAAGAGAGTGTTTGAAAGATAAAATTGAAGTAGAGAATAAGAGCGAGAGTTTAACGTACTTGAGAGCAGTGATACAAATAGCAAATAGTAAGTAGTAGTTGAATATTCACACAGTAGCAAATAACCACACACATACATAGGAAGAATTAAAATTTATATAGGCAAGATATAAAAAATGTAATAAAGATGACATTAAAATAAAGCATACTTTAGGGGTTGATGATAGATACACTTGACAAAATCTGCTGTTATTTCATTGATAATGTTTAAAAGGCTTTACTGCCTCGTTAAGGCGAGCGGTGGGGAAATTGTTTGTGAAGTACCGGGGTGTGGGACAAAGGGCAACGTTTGATATAATATGAATTATTTCTAAATTGTTCCTAGTTTGGTGCTGTTTTCTGTCACAGTTGTGCATGGTTTTGAATTAATAAAAATTAAACGTTTAAAATGGTTTTAATTTTTTTGTTTTGTTTTTTGAATTGTAATTGTGTTCGATTGTTATAATTTTCTTAATGCAACGTTGCTTTTTTTTGCCGGAGGAGGAAGATTTCAATAGGATTTTCAATAGAAGGAGTATGAATTAAGATTCGGCTGTTGATACAGAAATCTATTATTCGATAAATATGTGGTGGCAATGTTTTACAAACTTCACAGAGTTTGTGATAAAACATCCTTCAAACACATGCTTGATGTGTTTTGTTACTTTATCGTTGGGTATTTTGGCTTATTTTTCACAATGTAAACGCAACCCTTATTCTCGGAGCTCTTATAATTCTCGGTTTGTCTTTTAAGGTTTACGTTTGTCGTCGCTGTTCATATTTCATTCTTTCCGTTTTCATTACAGATTTTCAAAAAAAGGGAGCAGTGTCAAAAGAAAATCAAGGGATGCTATAAAAATTTCATTTTGATTATATGCTTAATATTTCTATATAGTTTTGTATATATGATGATATAGATATAAATATATTTTTGCATTAAGATATTGTAGATAAGTTTATTACAGAAATCTTGGGTGGGATTTAGTTGAAAAAAGAAATGAAGAAAAACTTTTCAGGTTGGTGTTCATATTATCTGAGTCTAATTCATATTTCAAGCAAAAAATAACTATAAATGCAGCAAAATTTTGTTGGTTACAAGGATAAGCTATTTACTTTACGTAGGTCAGTTGTATTAATTGTGAGGAGTTTTAATTGCGTTAAAGAAAACTTTGGCAAATTTTAAAATTCCTCGATTATTTGATTAGAAACTCCTTCCATAGCTTTGTCTCTGTGTCTCTGTATGTGTACGTGTATAGGTAACGAGTAGAGATTAGATAGTTGGGGGAGGCCTGGTGACGTAAAGGGGGCGTGGTGAAGGGAAATTTTAAAAAATTTGTCAAAGTTTTCTCGTTCATAGTTTGTTTCAACTTTTAGAAAAAAATCAAATCATTGTTTGTTTGCTTTGTTTTGTTTTCGCTCTAGTTTTTTCGGGTTTCCTTTTTGGTCATTCAACGAATCCTTGTGTTAGTTTTTGTATACTGTATACTGTTTCGTATAGAGTTTTCATATTTTCTTTACTATTTTGGGGAAGCTGTTACATAACTCGCTATTTTTGGGTAAGGAGTTTTTGTTTTACGAAATCAATTTGGAACAAAATAAGGGGAAAACAACTAAACAACTCAAAGTGACAAAGGAAAAATAATAAATTTTAATATACAGTTGAGTTCTCCAAAAAGGCATAATACTTTTCTTTCAATAATTTAAATTAACTAAATGAACAATTTCCAAAAGTCGTGGTTAAGGTCTTAAATATACATACCTTGTAGCAAAGAACAGGTCAATAGCAATATAGCCAGGGTTACGCCCAGGCTATATTGGAGTCTCAGGTACTCCATGATGTCCTAAGGGTATCCTTTACTTACTAGCAGCAGCGGCAGCCAATTCGTGTATTATTCTCAAAGGCAATTCATTATGTGATGCTATTTTTCACATATTTCTTCTTTACAAAAAAACCATTGATTTTCCTTTTTCACAATTTTCTATTGCAGAGCCTACGCCTTGATTTGTGATTACCGAACAATTATTATATTAGATTAGCCTTAATAGGGTAATCAAGAGAAATTTTGCTTTACATCACTTTAATTCAATAACACTTTAATATTTTTCTTAACTATTACCTTTTAATATATTTATTAGGATTTTATATTTTCAATTTTCCAAACTTTTCTTTCTACAGCGTTTTAGAAATCGACTTGTTATGTCTTCATTGTTGGGTGCGGATGTGAAAACTGGTTTAGTGAAAAAATGTATGTCCTGTTTTTTCGTCTTTGTAACCCAGGATTCTGGATAAAGAAAATCAATTTTTGTCAAATATCGCACAGATGCTGTGTATCTTTGTTACGCTCTCTATCAATCTAAGAGATACATTTTTGCAGGCGCAATCGCAATAATTAAGGGAGTAAATCGTAATTCTCCCTCTCTCGTGCTTTCATTTTCTCAATTCAAATAGCATAGAAATTTGTAAACATTCTGTTTGTTTACAAAATTACAGCACGCTTTCTTTAGAAAACAGCTGATATATGCTTTAATTTGTTGACATTCATCCCTTGTTTAACTTCATAACACGCATGCTTTGAATATACCCGACATGACATTTACAATTTTTTGTGGTGAAGCAAGGAAAGTAGTTATTATTTAACCCTAACAGTATGCTGTGGTTTTGTTTACTTACTGCTTAGTTCAGATATCAACCAATTTTAATTTTTTTTGAACATAAAGGAGGTTGGCAATACCATTGAATGGCTGTCGGTAGCGCCCTCTTGTAGCGGATAGGAAAAACTTAGGTATCATGGCTTAACCCATTTTGTACCAGACTACATAAATGTTTTAATATATTAATGAAAATTTCATGGATCGTTAGAAAGAGGCCAAAAATAATTTAAAACTTTTTTTTTTTGTTTTACCTGTGATTACCTGTGAAAACTGCTGGTCGATATCTAAGACCACTGGGATAATTAGAGCAACAAATTTTCTTTGTGATATGGTAAATAAACTTCGTTATTAAAACGTGTTATTTAAGAACAGTAAATATGAGAACTAAAGCTACTGGGAAATAAAAAGATCCTGGAATTAATTTATTATTTTCATTTATTGAATATTTAAAAATGGTAGGTGAAATTAAGAAATAAATAAATATTTTCCCATTACATCCCATGAATGGATAGGGAAGAACTTCTCACAATCACTGGGCTGTGCGCTTTCCAGTTTTCACTCATTGATTGGGAGCTACAGTTTTACACCGGTTCCGAACGATTTTATTTTGAGAAGCTATTTCGTAGCTTATTATGCGATAGTGTTGCCGCCATTCAGCGAGGTGGCCGTCTGTGAAAGAAGTGTAAGGTGGCGAGAGCAGGGATCGAACCCACGTTCTCTCGCACAACAGCCGAGCACATAACCCGTTGCACCACCGAAGAAATTACCCACATATAAATGTACATTGCAATGCAATTTCCAAGCACTCGCGCTGGCGCTGTCCAAGCAGGTCACCCAAAGTGGCCACCACCTCTTTCTGCCACTGATTCCAATCCGATAATTAGCGACAAAATTATCAAGTAGGTGAACTCTGGCCATGTACTTATTGTAATTAGCAATAAAGTTGGCTTGAGATACAGCGTTCGGTTTTTCCATGTTTTCTATCGTATCGCATTAAATTTCTTTTCGGATCCATCCGATCATTGTTCGCTGCCAAACTGACCTCTGCATTGTCCCTCCATGTTCTTGGTCGAATGCGCAATCCATATCATGTCGAGGTAATTTTGTTTCTTTTAGAAGGCAAATCAAGTGGTATCCGGTGAAAAAGTTATCGAAGTGAACAGTATGTTGTCTAGGACACTCACAAACCGACATTAGACTCATAACCACGCTAGCACCTCGGCCAAGCTGTTTATCATATGTATCCGCTGTTCCAGCATGTGGTAGTAATTGAAACACATACCCTTACGATGAAAACAAACAGCAATATTTGTTTCCGAAGCAAATTACTTTCCCCTTGATAAACATCTTGCAGCTATGACGACCAAAATATAGTACCATTTGCTCACCTATCGATAGATTACGTTCAAAAGCTCCAAACTACATAAATCGGGTGTTCAGAAGACCACCCAGTGGTCCTACCTTAGCGAATTTGTATTTTTTTATGAAGACATTGCTTCTTTATGATAGCAATTCCATTGGTCGGTTCATTGCTCAAATAATTTTGAATTTTTCGAACGGAATGGATATCCAGAAAAATACTAGGATTCGAATTTAAAAAAAATATTCTATTTGATATCAACAATACAATAATTTACTCCAAAATATATATAAGTAACATTTATTGAGAAATATACGTATTTTTTCAATTAAAAATCAAAAAACTTAAAAAAAGTGGTACTAATAAGTAACGGGTTTTTCAGAAAGAGCGCGACAAGTTTTTTTAAATAAAAACAAACCGGTTTTAGATACCAATGAAATTGTTTATTCCTGTGAAAGTGCGTTCGTTGTCATTATGTATGGAACTCGATTTCTTTTGCATGGCCACCATGGGCACGCTTGCAGAAGTCCAGACGCTGAACCCAATTTTCGACGATTTACAAGCATAAATCGGCCGATACTGCTGCAATTTCACGCTCGATATTCGTACGAAGTTCATCAATCGTCGCTGGCTTGTTGGCATAACCAGAGGTGTCCAACCTATTTTTCGTCGGAGCCAGAGTTGTGGCTCCGAACTCAAAGCAAGAGCCACTCTTTTAAAGAGAATAATTAAAAGGCTTTTTACCATTGTTTTGCCAAATATAGTCACATTTTTCTTTATTTAATGATTAATGAGATTGTTGACATGCTTTATTTTCTGTCAGTGTACTAAAATCTGGTTTGTTTTGGCAAAGTTCACAACACAATTCCGATTCCAAATTTTGCTGTGCCAGGAGACTACGGTACTTGTTTTTACGGCGAGCAAGACCAGAAAAAGTACTTTCACAAACATATGTCGAGCCGAACATGCAAAGAAACTTCTGTACAATGGTATTTAATACCATAAAATTGCAAGTTGAACGTAATCGGCTCCATAGCGCATCACTGGTTCCATTTGCCACACAATCTTCCGCATCGATTAATGCAATATCGAATTCCAAGTGCGATTTTTTTGTGTTAAAAAGATCTGATAAATTTTGAATGTTATTCTTATAGAAAGTGGACGGATTTTTCAAGAACTTGAATGCCAAATGAGACTTTTGGAATTGGGAAAAACGTGGAAATGACGGTTAAGGAAGCGAGTGAAAATTTCGTTATTGTAACCGAGTTCAAATTCTTCTTTGTCTAGATTTGAAAGTAATTTTGGAAAAAGTGCGTAATCATTTTCTTTGATATCATTTGTAAAAGCAATCAGTTTTAATTTGAACTCGTTTACGGATTTTGCTAAGTCCCATATAAACTGTTTTTTTTTTCTTGCAATTTAAGGTTCAAGTCATTTAAATGTTTCGTAATATCCGCCAAAAAGTACAGCTGTGCCTTCCATTTGGCAGTTGATATCACGCTGAATTGCTCATCCAAATGTGAGTGTTCGAGAAATAGCTGAATTTCGGAAAACAATTCACAAAATCAATCCAAAACTTGGCCGCAACTCAACCAGCGACACTGTTGAGGTACAGTACATCAGAGTATTTTGAATTCTATTCGGCTGTCAACAGTTTGAACTGGCGATGATGAAGTGGACTGCCTCGAATTTTATTGATGATCTGTAAAGAGAAAACAAAAAATTATTAGCACAGAAAATATAAACAAAGTTCGACGTATTTGTACAGCTACTTTCTTTTGGCTTACCTTTGTCACTATTTTCAAAACGACGCTGTTTTTTCCCAAAGCTGATGCACACAGATTCTCTTGATGAATAATGCAGTGATATGAGATGAATAAGTCTGTTTTGAAGTACTTCTCGATATGCTTTTTAATCAGAGCAACGAAACCACCATGAATGGCAAGCATGGTAGGAGCTCCATCGGTGCAAACTGACTCGAGCTTCTTTAAATCCAAATGGAATCGGTCAATAACACTCAGAAATGCTTTTAAAATGTCTTCGGCCCGTGTTTTTTCTGTCAGTGGTACCACAGCAATGAGGTTTTCATCGATTCGGCCGTCAACCACATAACGAATCCAAAACAACAGTTGTGAAGTGTCGATGATATCAGTTGTTTCGTCCAGTGCTAATAAAAACGCATCGCATTGCTCCAAATCGCTCTTCAATTTCAGCTCGGATATCATTAACATGGCGGCTGATTGTTTGGCGGCTAAGCGGCAATGATTTTACTTTCTCGAGCAATGGCGCTTTAAATTTGTCATCCCAGTTTTGGCACAAAATTGTGATTGTTGATTGCAACATTTGTTTGTAGAACTCACCGTCTACGTACGATTTTCCATGCTTAGCCATCTCAAATGCGATATCATAGGATACACAAGTAACCAGCTCATTCGCACTGAGAAATGTTTTCACAACCAATTGTTGAGATTGCAGCGCATTCTCCAATCGTGTTATTTCGGCCGCTCGTTTATCGCCAGGAAATTCCTATTCAGTATCACTGTGGTTGCTGTTAAAATGACGCTCAATGTTGCTCTTTTTGTTGTTCGACAAACTTAATTTACATAACAGACAAAACGGTTTGTTGTTGTGTTCGATCATGAACAAATCGTTTTCCAATTCAATGTGAAATTTCCGATTCTCCTGTTTCTGTTTCACTTGCACTTTCTCTGATTTTTTTCAGGCTCTTTATCTTCTTTTTCTGTCACAGTTTCTGGTCCATTTTTCGAGACTTTTTCGGGCACCTCCTCAGTATTTGCTACTGATTGCTTCTCACTATTCAAATTGCCGCTCGATTCACCTCCATCACTTTCCTCTGGCTTTCTTTTTCTGGTTAAAAATCGCTCCATTTATGCGTTATTAAATTTTTTGGCTCGCTTTGTCGTGTCATGTTCGCGTCGAAATGACCGCCAAACAACTAATTGACAATATTCAATGACTGAAAAAAAGATTAAGAGATGACAAATTCAGCTTGTTTGTGCCTATTTAACTAACACGTGCAATATATTGACGAAACTGTTTAATTTTTTTCTAAACAAAGCGTTGCGGGTTTGGTACATACTCAGAAGAATTGCATATAGAACTGAATTCAATCATAACATAAACGGCATACTATCGCTAATTCTTTGTATTTAAAAAAAATGTGCAGTTAAACCGAAATTGAATTCGCTAAATGTTTACATCATTTATCCCCACACACATGCATTCACATTTATGTTTGTGTTGGTTGTTTGTTTTTGAGCGTGAACATTGGTTTACCTACTCTTTCAAGATGATGAATATATTCGTTTACTTGAGAGTTTATGCTCAAATTGAATTTTGTTGCGAAAATCAAAAAAACAAAAAAAACAAACACTGATTTCATTTTATTCATAACATGTACTGGTAAAACTGAAAAAGCCAAAAAGAACGGGAAACAGAGTAAGAGCCATTCATAATCATGGCAAGAGCCACATGTGGCTCAGTGGCTCTCCGGTTGGACACATGTGGCATAGACCACAGACTTGACGTAGCCCCACAGGAAATAATCTAACGGCGTCAAATCGCACGACCGAGGCGGCCAATCGACTGGGCCATTTCGTGAGATAACACGTTTACCAAACTTGGTTTCCAATAACTTGATTGTGGCATTCGCTGTGTGGCTTGTGGCGCCGTCCTGTTGGAACCCCTTGTCCTCCAAGTCCATATTATCCAATTGGGGCCAAAAATATTCGGTTATCATTGAACGGTAGCCATTCGCAGTCACAGTAATGTGCCGGTCTTGATCATCACGGAAGAAGTACGGACCAATGGATCCGCCGGCCCATAAACCGCACCAGACCGTAATTTTTTCGGGATGCAATGATGACTCATGGATGACGTGTGGATTGCTGTCTGACCAATAACGCATATTTTGCTTATTGACGAAGCCATTCAGCCAGAAATGAGCCTCATCGCTGAAGATGATTTTGCGATGAAAATCCGAATCATTTTCAAGTTGTTGCTCAGCCCAATTCACGAACATACGACGCTTATGGTGGTCAAGCGGCTTCAGTTCTGGCGTCAAGTTTATCTTGTAAGGATGTAGGCGAAGATCTTTTCGCAAACTTCGCCACAACGACGTCTCAGAGATGCCCAACGCTTGAGAACGACGTGTGAGAGACACATTTGGGCTTTCTTGAACTGAAGCCTCAGCGGCAGCAATATTCTCGACACTACGGGCACTTCTTTGTCCCACTGGCACGGAAACATTTTGTACTGCGCCTGTGGATTCAAATTTTTCCACTAGACGCTCAATTGTTGATCTGGTAGGACGATTATGATGACCATAAATTGGACGTAGCGCTCCTAAAGTTGAGGCCACTGACTCCAAATTTCGGTAGTAAATATTAATAATTTCGACTCGTTGTTGGCTCGTATATCTGTTAATGATGAGATGGCAAACCTTACTGAAGAGAAGTGTCAAAAGGGCGGGAAAAAATATGGCGTCGTTTGCTGTCTCTATCGATTTACTTTTGTAGCGTCTCTGTTGAAAACCCCGTTATTTAAACTAAATTTAATGCGCTAATTATCCCAGCTGTCGAGATCTCGACCAGCCATGTTCAGGACTGTCAGGCGATCAGCAAGAGTAGTTATAGTAACTAGTCTGAGTGCAGTAAAAATTATTTGGACGTTTGGCTATTTAAATCAATAACTTTTTTTATTTTTCTTTTTTATGTAAGAAGTTACACTTAGTTCAAGAATATGCTATTTTTAGTCTATTCTTGTGTCCTCATTGATCGAACTTTAAAAGGGTGGGGGAGGGGTAAAACGTTCAGGTCGGAAAGCCAACACGCCAAACTTAGTTATAAATTAAGAAAAATTATTTAATTCCATTACCTAATATTTCTAATAATTTAATGAAAAACAGCAAAAATTTGTGGTCGAGATCTCGACCGCTGGTACAAAATGGATTAAAGAGTTCTGTCATTTGTTTTAGTTGGATTTGCTTAAATCTCGGTTAATAAATATTTTTTTGGCAATAATGAGCAAACATTTTTTGCTGCCATAACTATTTACTACTGGTGCGAGGATGTATCATTGTCACTATGCAAATGTCGTCGCAGTGAAGCAATGAATATTAGATTTATATTCGGCGGAAACATTTTAGCTTTTGCAGCTAACGTCTTGTAGGAGCAAATGTACAAGGTGATTGCTAGACATTTACGATTATTAAACATAAACTCACAAAGAAAGTTCATTTTGTCCACCCTTTCAAAAAGTATCTTGGTTTGTTTTATGATGATTGGTTTGAAAATTTGGTGCATAAACGAATTTAGTATAGACACATTAATTCTCTCATCTGACGTTTCATATCACACTCTTCGTCGTAGGTTTGTGGAAATGGGAGAAAATGTAACTTACAGCAGGTGAAGGTACAAGAACTCTTTACTTAACTTTTTCATGTCGTTTTCGTATAGAACTGTGAAATTTAAATGTATTTTGCACTTTTTTAGGGACTTTTATCATTCGTATATATTTGTATTCTATTTAACACAACTATTTTGCCACAAAAACTCGAAATACCGTTGTTGTTCTTTTGTTGGACGTTGTGTACTATTGCCTCTATCTGGTATTATTGAAGTCATGCTTTACACCATCTACTGTTTCTTTGCAACCATACCTATAATGTTTAATTTATTGAGTGAATTAATGTGTCTTTACTAAATTCGTCTATGGCTCGACTAATTACTCGAATTTAATGGCTGTCACAATTTTATAGAAAAAAAAAAATTATTTTTTATTAAAATTAAAATATGAACAAAATTATTATTATTTGCAACCAGGGTACGTATTTCTTCTTTAACACAGCGTAGGTAACCCATCCCCTTATGTGATTGAAAATATGTAAAAATTTCTATATTTCGGAAACGGAGCGTCGAATCGAAAACCCCTATTTTTTGAGGGTTTTTAAAGGTTTTCCATAAAGTGATCCAATTCGTATAGAAGAAAGTTTTTTCAAAAATCGCATCAAAAAAACTAGTGCATTTTTTACCTCCACAGTAACTGACCAATGGATGTCTATAATACTTTAATATTATTCTATTCTTCGTTTTCTATTCGATCTTTTTGAATAGTTAGATCTTAATTTTCAAATAATTAGGCTCGAGGTATTATATATTCTACTAGCTGACCCGGCAGACGTTGCCCTGCAAATTTTGTTCAAATACCGTTAGCAGGAGCAGAAATAATGGATTTTTAATTTGTGGTTTGTATGGACCGAATAGTAAATCTAAACCACCCAGGGCGCCACCCAAACGCATACAAAAAAATTTATTTAAATCGGTCCAGAAGTTTAGGAGGAGTTCAGTCACAAACACAACACGTGCAGTAGAATTATGTATATGTATAAAGATTAGGTATTATAACTACATACATATATTATATTAGGATATTAGACCTAGGATACTGACGAAATATGTTGACGATCTTTTTGGAATAATTAAAAGCAGTGCAATGGACAACATTCTGACTATATTTAATAGCTTTAACCAACATAACAAATTCACGATTGAAAGGGGAACAGAGATAAAACTTCCTTATTTGGGCACCCTGGTAATACTAAGGGGAAGCAGATTATTGATAGATTGGTATCAAAAACCTACGGTTTCTGGAAGATTAGTTAATTTTCATTCAAATCATCCGAGGAGAATTATTATGAACACATCCGCGAACTTTATAAATAGAGTACTCATTGTGGGCGATGCGGAATTTCATCTCGACAGTGAGGGTACAATTTGGGATCATATTAGGACGAGATAGCTTCCCAAAACTCACAATGGAACGACTTCTGGGGAAAGGAAAACAGAAGCCCAATCTGGAAACGAACACAATATTACAGAAAAAGCAAAAAAGAAAATATTGTTGAATTCGAGTACAATATGTCAACTAATTTGGAATTTGCAAGAGACTTAAAACATTAACATCTACTGTTTTTGAGCTTTTTCGCATTAGCTTCTTTTATTTGTTTATATTTTGTTATTAGCTTTGTTTCTTTACTTTTTGGGTAAAGTTCGGGTAAAAGAGAGTAAAAGCAAAATTCTCTCTCAAATACTCAATATTGCCCAAAAGTAAAGAAACGGAAAAAACCACTTTTCTAGCCCAAAAACAAATGTCAAAACACTAAACATATGCTTGACAACAAATCTTGCAGATCATGTTCATTTGCTCACTTTCCATCTTCTTTTAATAGGCACTCTCAAAGCAATCACTTTTCAAATTAATAAAATTGTAAATTCAATACACTTGTTCACTTGTTTTATTCTTTTCACAAATAATACATATGTTTTCATGTTGACGTTTCGAACAGCTGATTGTTTGGCACTTTGCCCAAACTTACCCGAAGAAAATGTTTGGGTAAGTTCGGTAAAAAGAGAAACGCATTTTGACGTTAAGAGAAACAGAAAATCGCTCTCATTTGCCCAATTTGTGAGTAAAGAAACGCGTTTGGGTTCCCGCGGGATCCCGCGGTAAAATAAAGAAACAAACCTGTTACTTGACAGCTTTCTTGGAATATTCCAATAAAAACGTCATCAGTGTTGCCTTTTCTCGCATTGACATACAGAAACACTTTTTACTCACAAATCGAGAGACGATGTCATTTTTTTTCATGATTAATGTGAAAACTTTTCGATGGCATTTAAAAATTTGTACTTTTAGGGAGAAAAACGGGGCAACACGGCACAAAATTGTTACTACGCTAAAATCCAAGCAGCTAAAGGCAGAATCACGAAACTTGCTGTGTACCGCATACAAATGGTGGGGGGAGATAAGTGACTTAAATATTTTTACTTTTAGGGAGAACAATAGGGCAAACCGGTACCAAAATGGTGCCACTGTGAATACCAAACGGCTGAAGACCGAATCATGAAATTTGGGTTGCCCATTCCTGTTATAATGCAGACATACGAAGATACGTGATTTTGAAGATTTAAACTGTTGGAGATACAAATACGGCAAAAGTATAGTACTTTCGTCAAAACCAATCGGTTGGAGATTGAATTATGATTTTTGGGGACTACAGTTCAAAATATATGGTACTTTTTAGATACTTTTATGATTCTTTATTGGTACCGTTTTGGGTACTTTTTTGGTATCATTTTTAGTACGTTTTGCTTCCTTCTTTGCTATATCTCTTGCAGACTGTTTGTAGTCCTCTGTACCTTTTTTCGTACTTTTTATGTATTTTTTGGTACTTTTTTGTTCCGTTTTTCAACATCTATCTGATCATACTTGGCTTTTCTGGGTATTTTCCGTTCATTTATGGTGTTAATAACAATTTTGTACTTTTTTACACTTTAGTACCTTTTTGGGTACTTTTTTGTTGGTTTCATCACTTTTTAATACAATTTGTCAGTTGTCATTTTGTTGGTACTATTTTTGGTACTGTGTTTGTATATTTTGGGTACTTTTTGGTACCATTTTTAGTAGCTTTTGCACTGACTTTGCGATTTCTCTAGAATAGACACACAAACAACCACTTGCAATAATAAGATATGAGATCAGATTTGTCAACCTTCACCTAAAAACTCTAGATTTTGACCCAACTTCTCATTATGGCCATTGCTGCAACAAGTAGTAGATACGGGCGAGATGGGGGCCATATTCACTGTCTTCATTACATACAAACCTGGATATCTTTCGTTAAATTTTAGTTCAAATTTTTTAAAGTATCATGTTAGTGAAGTCACGAAGGTAATACAGTTCGAAAGAAATGAAAAATTAAGTTATTTTTGAGGTTGGATGGCCTGTTTCCGAATTTCAAGCATTTTTTTAATTTAGCATTTTTCTTTTCTTTAATTAATTTTGAAGAAAACATTTTCCCATGTGTACAAAACTCTTTTTTTTTTGAATTCACATACTGTATCTGTAGATTAATGTATGACAATGGGTAGTTGTTGAGTGTCGTCATCTGGTGGCGAATTTAAATATTCAATCGGGTGATATCTTTCAATCATATTTTAGGTACCATGTTGTCAGCACAGTACTAAATATTAAAAACAATAAAAAGTGAAATTTGCGGGTAATAATCATTTACTTTTTCTAATCTATCATGCATCAAAAAAATAAGCACTTTGATCGGATCGAATAAGATAATATCTAAATCAATACTTTTGTAGGCAGGACGAAGTCTGCGGGCCAGCTGGTTATACATAAATCTGTTATATACATACCGGGACTTTCTGAAAGATTGGGAGGGTCGAATTTTCACTTCAAAGTATTTATGTATACCAACTTGAAGGGGAAGATAAATTCCCTCGGCGGATCAAATCTTATACATAAGATTAAATGCAACGGAAATGCAACCTCACAATGGGACAAATACTACATAGGGACCACGAGGGACAAATTGGGAACGACAATAGCGGGTCACAAATCCGATATTAGACAAGGACATAATTCCATGATGCCAATTTGGAGAGCGTGAGAGTATTACCATAGATAAAGGAAATAAGTAGATATCCCACAGGCATTGTCAAGTACTGTCACTAGGTGCTGTGTTGTCGTTTTGTAACTTTCATTGACGTTTCTCATAACATTCATTTCATTTTTTCAGTACAAAAATAGAGTCATTTTCCAGGTTGTGCTATTCAAACAACTAATTTAGTTTTTTTATGTCGTTGTGTTCCCCACTTTCAAATAAAAATTTTGTTATTTTGATTGCATCTTTTTGTTTACTGTTATTGTTGGTGTTCGTTTGTGTTGGATTTGAGAGCAACGGACCACAAAACAAAAACAAAATCCCTGTTGATGTTGCCTACCATACCTATTGTTAGCACCTGTTCTAAATACATCTTGCAAGGTATATTTTGTTTGGGATCAAACGTTGTAATTATTTCATCCAGCTCCATCTAGAAAATATCCCATTGAACAAGAAAATTCCCAAGGAATGTGCGATATCTAGTTAATTCCTTTACATAGATAAAGGAAATAAGTAGATATCGCACAGGCGTTGTCAAGTACTACCACTAGGTGCTGTGTTGTCGTTTTGTAACTTTCATTGACGTTTCTCATAACATTCACTGACGTTTATTCAACGTGTGGGACATTTTTTCAATACAATAATAGAACCATTTTCCAGGTAGTGCTATTCGAACAACTAATTTAGCTTTCTTCATGTCGTTGTGTTCCCCACTTTCTAATTCGAATGCATTTTGGTTATGTGCTTTTTTGGTGTACTATTATTGTTGGTATTCGTTTCTGTTGACTTGTATAGCATCGGCCCACTAAACAAAACAAAATCCCTGTTGATGTTGCCTACCACACCTTATGTTAGCACCTGTTCTAAATACATCTTGCAAGGTATATTTTGTTTGGGATCAAACGTTGTAATTATTGCATTCAGCTCCATCTAGAAAATATCCCATTGAACAAGAAATTTCCCACCGGACGTGCGATATCTAGTGAATTCCTTTATCTATGTTCCTTTATCTATGGTATTACCATGTGCGGAAAATTGTGGCAAACAGCTGACACTGGATATGCTACACATACTCAATTCACCAACAAAGCAACGTATACACCATGGAACAGACGTCGAGAACTTGGCGCAAAGCTACATCTTTCTAACGAGAAAAGTAGACAGTTCAATGAGAATGGAGTAGTTCAGTAACAAACCGATGACGGAGGGCAGCGGTCGCTGCAGTACTTTACTTACACGTTGTGTTGTACTCAAGTTTTTTCGTAAGTTAGAATTGAAAGTATTTTTTGTGTTGCGAGTTTTTGTTGTTTATATGTAACGTTCTGTATCCGACTATATGTAATGTACGATACATCGTACATATAGTATTTCAGAATTCCTGATGATGTCTTTCGACGAAATATTGAAAAACAAATTTAAAATATATAAAACAGAATTGACCTCGAGCTTAATTATTTAATATTTTAGCGATTTTCATAGTTTGCCTAATTTTTAAGTCGTCCAAATATTAGTTTTATCGATTTAAAAAAAAAGTGAGTCCGTATTCAAGACAACAAAATATTATTTTTGTTGGCGATTTTATATTTTAGCGATTTTCTTATTTTGGCGATTTTTTTAAAAAATTCTTTCATACGAGTTGGACCACTGTATGATAAACCCTTTGTAACCCAAAAAATTGGTTAATTTTTCGATTTTAGTCTCGCCTCCGTTTCCGAGATGAAGACATGTTTTCTAAATTTGTCACATTTTCGAGAAAACCCATTGTCGTGGGTAATGAGTAAACGTTCATTACCCATTCCCCATGGTTATATGTATTGGTTACAAATTAGGAAGTGGAGGGGGAGGGGTAAATACAAACTCTGCTTGTAATTATATCAGTTATAGTTTAAAAATATCATATGTATGTACATACATATGTATGTGTAAGTTAATTTGTGTCATCCACAATAATAGTTCCTCCAGAAAAGTGTCCACAATTTGTTGCATGTTTGTGAAGGCGTCAATAGTGGCGTCAAATTCAACGATTGTGTTTAAAAGTCTCACTTCGCCAAAATTTATTGTAATACCAGTAAAATTAAAGAATACATGCGATTCAAAAACTAGTGTGGCAAGATATATCAATTGGGCATATTCGACTCGAAACAGTAAAATATACATGGAATTTAATGATCTTCTTTTTATTTCGTATAGGAAAATATCCCTGCAGTTCTGGAAGTGTCGATTAGCCACAGAATTAGAACTACATACCTAAGTACTCCGTGCATGGCTCCGTACATAACTGACCCTATGGTAAGCGAACGCCAAACCACCGAGTAAAAAAATGTGTGCGCACATGCTCTCATTTTGTGATGCTCTCAGCCAGTGTTACCATGTTGGCATAATTTATGCCGTTTTGGTACAATTTTTTTTTGGTTTTGGCACTTGTTTTTTGAAAAATTATGCCAAGTGACGTTTAGCACCATTTCCCCAAAATGTTGGCAAATTTGTTAAATTTAAGTGTAATTTTTTAGCACAATTGTTTTCCAAACGGCATAATTTTTAGTACTAAAATTTTCTTAAATCTAAAAATCTATTGCTGTAATATTTATCGGTATCTTGTGGTATAATTCCACATTTTAAGGTTCTTACATACCTATGTAAACATATTTTCTGCAAAGCGACGTCTTCACAAAATAGTGCACACTCTTTCTTATACATTATTCCACATCGAAACGTCTAATATTTATTAAGTCAACTTGTTTCCATCAAATACGCATACTACAAATAAGATTCCTCCGCGAGGTAGACGATTTGAGCACTGTTCTCTAGAACAAGTGGAACGGATTCCAGAAGCAATTATCGAAACCTTGGAAAATTCTATTCCAAGAAGATTGAAAGAAATTGTTAAAAACAATGGATTTTAAATAATCAATATTCTTCGAGCTTGAGGTCAGATTTGCTGTTGTTATATTTATTTTCCTCGATATTTCGCTACTCCTTTGTGTAGCATCATCAGGAGATTTAAACAATATTTAACAATTAAAACAAAACAAAAATAACAATTGTGAAAAAATTATGTCAATTCAAAAATATTCAAACAAATTTTCCCGCCTTTTTTCAAAATTTTCTGAAGTTACACAAACAAAAATAATGTTCGTAAAAAGTTCATATAAATTAACCCAAAGAAAAATATTAGATTGATATGATAAATAATTCTTGCTTAAATGGTTCTACTTTTTACTAATTAAATGTCTGTAAATTTGGGCTACATTATCTGTATCTGTTTTATAGTTAATTCTTTTCAATGTTGGTGTATTAATTATCTGTAGCATTTCTAACATATAACGACGTTTATAATTGTTTTCTTTATTTAAAACTGCTGTATCCTGAAAGTTTGGGTAATGATTTAATCTAGCACAATGGGATGTTAATGCTGTTTTCTGTGTAGAAATGTGCCTATATTTCTGATCTGATTTGTGTCCTGCAATTCGTGTCTTTAGTTTATTTTTTGTAGTCCCTACATATACTTTGTTACAAACCTCGTTGTCATTTCCTTTACATGGTATTTTATATACTATATTACTCATATCAAATTTGTCCAAACTATCCTTTGTTTTACTAAATATTCTGCCTATTGTGTTATATGTTTTGTGTGCTATCCTATAATTCTTGTCGTCAAATATTTTTGACTTCGTCAACCTATCTGTTATTCCAGGTATATACGTTATTGACTTATAAATTTTTGGCTCATCTGTAGTAACCCTGTTCGGTTGTCGTTTATCCTCAAATTGCCTTATCAGTCTGTTGGTAAGATGGTTCGGGAAGTTGTTGTCCTTGAGAATGTTCCTTATCCTTTCCTTATTGACCTTGTGGAATTCTACATCACTTATAGTCAAAACGCGGTTTATTAAATTTTTCGCCGTATTTATAATCACACGTTTATGATGTTTCGAGTGGAAGTTGATTATTCTTCCTGAAGACCTTGGTTTCTGATACCAATTAATTGATAAATTTTCCCCTCTCCTGACCACCAATGTGTCCAAATAGGGAAGTTTTGAATTTGACTCTTTCTCCATTGTAAATTTAATACTGGAGTGGAAACTGTTAAAAACATCCAAAATTGTATTTATTTCGTCCTCTGAAACGACACAAAATAAATCGTCTACATATTTTGTTAAAATTTTTGGTTTTATATCCAATTTTTCGATACAAGAGTCCAGTAAATTTTCCATAACGATGTCAGCAACTATTGGAGAAGCTGGTGAGCCCATTGGGAGTCCCTTTTGTTGCAAATATATCCTCCCATCATGTTGGAAATATCGGTTATTAAAATCTGACCTCAAGCTCGAAGAATATTGATTATTTATTGATAAGGAAAAGGTCGAACAACAGAATAAAAATAACAATGGATTTTTTTTCAAAGAGTTAAAATATAACTAGCCTGACCAATCATCTAAGTTTTAGCGGGATGGCCACGCTATTTGTGCGATTGTCCCGCTTTATACGCGAATATCCCCCATTTTGGGTGTCGCAGCCTGACTTGAATCTATAATAACAAAATGATTATATAGACAATAAATCGTTTTTATTTATATATTTAGTCTTATTTTATTTATTTTTATTTAAAAACAACAAAAATATGTTTTTTAACCCATTGTGTTCCGCTTTTTGGTCGCAACCTGTTGGTCAGGTTAGGTGTAAAAGCTGTTTAAATTTTCAAATGCAGACAAGCACCCATTTCTTGGAGTAACTTTTTGTGTTCCGGACACAGAATTACAAAGAAGACTAAAATTATCAATTTTCGCATAATGGTTTCGCATACGACACAATTTTTGAGGACATTTGGCATAATTTTTTAGTCAGTCTCTGGCAACACTGCTCTCAGCTATATTACGCTATATTATTCTCTCGTTGCTTGTTTCTCTGTTCTCTGCCAGTGCTCTAAAGCGCCTTGGAGACGTTCAACAAATTCCATCAATCGGTTGAGTGTGTGCCTGTAATCGGCTTTCATCGGCTACACGTACACGACGTCGGCCAGATTGATGAAATATCAAAAAATTTTGATATTTTCTGTTGATGGCGTTTTTGTTGATGGTCTCCATTTATGATTGTCAATCATGACTCATTACTAGAGAAAAATTGTGCGAGATGGACAAGTGCGCGGACGAAAAAAAATTCATATTAAATTTTATTGAACGCTATGAGTGCTTACAGGCGCTGTGGAACACAAAAAAAGAAAGGAGTATGAGATATTGATAGAGTTTTTTAAAGAGCAGTACCCTAATGCAACTGTGGATGACGTAAAAAAAATTAATATTAATAATTAAAATATATAAATAATAATATATAAATATAAATAATAATAAATAATAAATATAAATAATTAAAACTGAATATTACTAATTAAAAGCAAATCATATTCCTCCGACGATGACATGTCAACCGAACACAATGAAAACCAAGAAAAAAAGTGATGATTGCCGTATTTTGTTGAACGTTTGCGGGGAAAACACGAAGGCACACACTAATCCATATGCACGTGATTGATGTAGTTTTTTGAACGTCTCCAAGGCGCTTAACAGAAGACTTTTGTGTCTAGTGTGCTTTATGTGATGCGATTAATTGCGGTTGCGGGGGTACCCCTACCAGTGTTACCATGTTGGCATAATTTGTTCCGTTTTGGCATAATTTTTTTGCTTTTGGCACTTGTTTTTTGAAAAAAATAGTACAATTTCCTAAACATTTTTACAATTTTTTTAATTTTAGTGAAATTTTTTAGCACAATATTTTTGCAAACGGCACAATTTTTCGAACTGAAAGTTACTCCTTTTAATTTATCTGAAAATGCTACATCATATTTATCGGTATCATATTATCGGTATATGTATATCATATTTTTGGGTTACTGGCTTCGAAAGTAACTCCACAGGCGTAAAAGCAAAAAATAAATTCATGAAATATCAGAAATAGGTTGACCATTTAAAAAATTTCGTGTCGAGATAAATTACAATATTCCTTCTAAATTTATTATTAAGGATGCCAAAATGCTCTCCTCAACTCAGGAGTGAAAAACCTGTTGTAAAACGTGCTCGTACTTTTTTACCTGGATTAAAATTATGGACGATTATTAACAAACTTCTAATTAGTCGGATTGGACCAATATCAAGATGTGACTTTTGTAAAATGGTCGAAATCTGATGGAAGTTCTTGACAGTTCTTGAAGTAGTTGACAAATATCCGACAAAGAATATTTCGAAATAGAGACGATTTGACCACTGTTCGCTACGATAAGTGGAACGGCTTCCAAAAGCAATTATCCAACACTTAGGAACTTCTATTCTAAAATGATTGACAGAAATTGTTAAAAACAATGGACCTCAAACTAAATCATCCTTAAAAAGGCTTTCGTTGTTGTTGCAGAAATTCTTAATAAGCACCCATTTCTTGGAGGGACTATATGTGTTTTCGACTTAGAATTAAATAAAACACTAAAAAAACAAATTTTAGCATAATGGTTTTGCAAACGGCACAATTTTTGAGGACATTTGGCATAATTTTTTGGTCGATTTCTGGCAATGTTTTCATTGCATATGTATGTATGGAAGTGTGTGTCCTCATGCATTCTTTTGTTGTTTTTTTCGCCTATGAATTTTTTCGGTTTCAGGCTGTGTATGAGTGTTTGAAAGAGTATTTGTGTGCTAGTTCCGTTTATTTTCGGTTTGCTTGCTGCTCTTTCGCAGTGATCGAAAACATATTTGCCAGTTGCACTAATTTGTTTAATCAGTACAGTTTAGAGGTATAAAGTGGAGTATTTCTTGGTAGGTATTATTAAATTCATTGTAATGGGAGTTAGGCATCAATTAATTAATTACTTTTGTTTTTTCAGATGCAATCAATTTGGTCGATGGGACTGGGTCAGCTGAGGAACAACTCCGAAAGGCTTTGCAACTTCAGAAGAAGTCATACTTTAAAAACTCCAGCTGCAACAAAACCAAAAATGAAAATGAAGACAGCAACATCAATTGTGAATTATTAAAAATGAATAAATAAATGAAAACTAACTAATAATAACTAATATAATATAATATAAAAATTTAACTTCAAATTATATTAAAGCTATTACCTGTGTACCCCCTTTTCATGGAGACACATATTCACTAGTTCTTCTGGTACTCATCACCACCCCTAGTATGGGTACCTGTGTGGGGCCCATATTCTCTAGTTCGCGGTAAACGATGTGGTGGCGATTGACCCTTTTTGCGGACATTTCATACAAAAAACGAAATGATGAAATTCATTGCTTAGGGTTGGCAAAGTAAGTACAGGTGGTTCCCTAGTAAGTACTTATTTCAACTGGTACGAACTAGTGCCCAGTACTAGAGGGATATGTCAACCGTTGTTTTTGTACAAATCATATAAAATTCTGGGTCTATTCGGCGAAAAATTTGATAATGTATACTTACCACTTTTTTCGGTGAATTATATCTGTATATTTTATTGTTTTTGATGGCTACTGGCAACACCTCTGTCAACCATGTTTTTCGCCACGGTAAAATTTGAAGTGGTAGAGTGTAGACAGAATTTGCCGATGGTTGGTACAAAAGCATTTTCCCTGCCGACATTAGCATTATTATCGGTCGTATGTTTCCTCTAGGCACTCATAGAACATGACCTTGGTATCATATTATTTATCTTCTGCCGGGACTTGTAAACAAATTAGCGATATTGTAATTTTTACCTCAGTTCACAATTTTGTTCTTAAACACCATTCAGAAGAAACATACCAATACCAATATTTCGACATTTTCCGCATATAAATTGTAAATTTTGTAAATTGTGTACATTTATGAGGGTCCCAACACTGGGTGTAGAAATTTATTGTTCTAATCTGTTTGTAAAAATTTCGCTTAGTGTAAGTTAGACCGAATCACGAAAAATGTTTCCCAAAGTCGAGGGCAAAAATTTAACAATCACACTGAGACAACTTAAAACAAAAAATAAATTGTTCTTTCCAAAAACTTTTTTTATCATAGTTTTTTCGTTTGTGGCTCTATTGTAACATCTCCCTATTGACATCGTTGTATAGGTCTCGTTGTCCTATAGATATCGCTGATGTACGACATCTTGGTGCAACAAAGGCCTCATTTAATGCAATTTTTACCTCTAAAATTTAAAAATATTTTTTTTAGGATTAAAGTCCTTTAAAAGCCAAGAAAATTTTGCTTTGGAAGTATACAATTTCATTTAAAAACAAAAGAGTTACGTATGACAAGATGAATCTACAACATTAATACAAATAATTCTTTCATGTTGTTTGCATTATTTCCGCAAGTTATTGCATACTTTTTAGCGCTATCGAAAAATGTTTTAAATAATAATTATTCCATACTTGTTAGCGCTAATTATTGCATACTTTTTAGCGCTATCCAAATTTTTTTAAAATATTTTACTGGGATAATTAATTTTTAATCCAGTTACCAATAAAATTTTGGTTTGGTTTTATTACAAATAAAATACACAAAAGAGTTAAGGTAATTATAGAAAATCTTGGCGCGAATCAAGTTTTCTAGTTTTGCAAAAATATGGCTCAGACGCTTTTCATCAGTGACTGCAAACGCTTACAACTCGTACAAAACGTTCAGCGAATGGCATAGCAAATTTACAACAACACCAAAATATATATTATATATTTTTATATTATTATTATTATTGCTTCCATTGTTTACCTGGTATCTTTATAATTTCGTCGTTTGAATGTTGCTAACTTTGAATATCTTTATTCCTATGGAATTGTGAGCATGGTGGTTCTGTTACTGTGATTTTGCCCCAGTCGATCTTATTAATGTATGAATCACAGGCGAATTTAATGATTCCATGTCTCCATACATGAAATTCACGAAGGCTGAGTGGAGCATTATCCCTCGCTGCTCGTATTTTAACATATCCTTCATCTCGTACTGTTTGTTCCGGGTCTGTTATCATAACCAATAGTATGTTTTCAAGGTGGAAATGGTAGGCATTATATTCGATCGTGCGGCGTATTACTGGCTTGAACGTCTATCGGTAACTGATGGATCCAGCAGAGGTATTTGAATACGTGACGACTACCGTTTATGACTAATGGCTGACTCTTGACAACCAAAATGGAGCGTACACTTTGACTATAAAATGTACCAGAATTCTTACGGTAGCATTTGGCTGACTACTTGAAATATATAGCCCGAGGATTCTAATGCGGTGGTCAACCATCTTGCTGTGTTCACTGGACCAGGCTTTTCGTTGGCTAGTTGCTCATCGTGTGTGTCATTATTAACGGCTACAACGAGACGGTAAATATAATAGTAAACTCGTTCCTTCAAGAAACCCCACAAAAAAATCTGGGCCGTCAAATCTGTAGAACGAGGTGGCCACGCGAAATCTGAATTTTTTGAAATTATTCGGTCATCGAAAAGTTCTCGCAGAATTGCCATTCTGGATCTTGCGGTATGAGCTGTAGCTAAATCTTGCTGGAACCATATGTTACGATTATTGAGAACTATCGGACGTAAAAAATTTTCCAACATGGTCCGGTATACCACCCCAGAGACGGTTTCTGGCTCATTAAGTTAATTTTCGAAGAAATATGGACCAATAACGTTATCAGCCATGATTCCACACCAAACAGTGCATCTGACAGGGTGTAATTGTCGCTGATGCAATGCTCTCGGATTCTATGTACCCCAAATTCGGCAGTTCTGCTTATTCACATATCCATTTAAATGAAAATGTGCTTCAGCGTTCATAATCAGATTATTCAAAAAACTGGCATATTGTAGCCGTTGTGGTGCATACACGTTCTTCCACTGAGTATGATGACATTATAAAATTTTAAAAAATTCTGTATTATCTGCAAAAAAAAAATAAAAAAAATTAAAAATACAAAAATTATAAGCATTTCAAATTAGTCAGTCCAAGTTGGCCCAACCCTGTATTTGAATAAAACTGCATACTTCCAAAGCAAACCGTTCTTGGTTTGTAAAGGACTTTAATGCTAGAAAATAATAGTGGTCTTCATGAAATCTCGAAAGAACCTCGTAAACTCGAAAACATCGTAAACTTGCACAGCAAACGTCAAAACAAACAAATTTCCCATACAAAGCGACTTGCTCAAAAGTGGAAAGTTTTCGAGGCAAATTTGCTGCGCAAACGTGGGATGGAGAAACGTGTAAACTTTTGACATTTCGTTGTCATCTGACTAGGATGGATAAATAAGGTGATAGCACTAGAACAGTAGAAAAAATACACATACATAATACATGCAATTGCTACTGCTACCACCTTATGTATCCATCTTGGTCAGCTGATATGGTTTTGAGCACAACTACGCCGAGCAACTTTACCTGGTGCCTCATGCAACGGTGCGAGGAAAACTTGCGCTGAGCAAAAGTTCTCGGCTTTCACGTTTGCATGAATGCCGCTAATGTTTGTATATTTTAGGGCTAGAAACTGCATTAACTGAGACCTTCATTACAAGATGATGCCCTACATCAGCGACATCTAAAGGACAAACGTAGTACTCGTCGAGACCAATACAATTACGTACGAGCCACAAACGAAAAAAAAATACGATAAAAAAACGATTTTGTTGTTTTTACGGGCTCGCAAAAGAAATTTTTTGGAACGAAGTTCCTCATCGCACTTTGCGGGATGGGGGATAAATGAAAAAAATGTACACAACTTTTTTGAACACTTTTGTGCTACAACCAAGTATTATCAACTATATTGGGTACTTTTGCTTTGATTTGTGTCTAGACTAACATATGTTGGGAAATTTCTTATATAATGGGCAGTTTTCTAGGTGGAGCCGGTAACCAATATTTATTATATATTGTAATTTTGAACCCAATAAAAAGTAAATTTAGAAAAGCCAAAGTGAAAGAAGTTTTATAAAATAAACTTTTCTTAAATAAGTGCCTTTTCTGAAAAAAAAGTAAACTTTCACCAAAAAAATACCTATTCATATTCTTAAACAAAGTACCTTTTCAAAAAACAAAAACCTTATCTTAAAGAAGTACCTTTGCTTAAAAAGGTTAATTTTCATTCAAAAAGTACCTTATCTCAAAAAAAGTATTTTTTTTTTAAATAAGCACCTTTTCTTAAAAAAGTAAATTTTCTTACAACAAATTGCCTTTTCTTAAAAAACTACCTTTTCTTTAAAGAGTATATTTTTTGTGAAACAAAATAACTTTTCTTGCGATAATACATCTTAAAAATACATCTATTCTTGGAAAAAGGAGAAATTCTAAAAAAATTTCATTTCTTTAAAACAACCTTTTCTTCAAAAAAAAATACCTTCTCTTTAAAAAACTACCTTTTCTTACAAAAATTCCTTTTCTTAAAAGTACCTTTCCTTAAAAATAAAATGATACCTTTCTTTTCACTTCTTGAGATAAATAGCATTTCTGAAAATGAATACATTTTGTTAAAAAAATAACATTTTCCTAAAAAGAGTACCTCTGTCAAAAGTACCTGTTCTTAAAAAAATCACTTCTTTGTAAAAAGTAAAGTAAATTTCATACAATAAGTACCTTTTTTTAAAAGAAGTAGTTTTTTTAAAATAAGTACCTTTTCTTAAAAAAGTAATTTTTCTTACAACAAATTAAAACTACCTTTTCGTTAAAGAGTATTTAAATTACTTAAAAATTTACCTATTCTTGAAAAAAATACCAATTCTAAAAAAATCCCATTTCTTAAAAAAACCCTTCTCTTCAAAAAAATACCTTTTTTTTAAAAAAATATTTTTTTTACAAAAATTCTGTTTCTTTTTAATAATAAAAAATATAAAATTATACCTTTACTTTTATTTTCTTGAGATAAATAGCCTTTCTGAAAATAGGTACATGTTTTTAAAAAAAATTACCTTTTCCTAAAAAGAGTACCTCTTTAAAAAGTACCTATTCTTAAATAGCACTTCTTTGTAAAAATCAAAGTAAATTTTATACATAAAGTACCTTTTCTTAAAAAAGTTTTGATTTTAAATAAGTACCTTTTCTTAAAAAAGTTAATTTTCTTACAACAAATTGCCTTTTCTTAAAAAACTACCTTTTCTTTAAAGAGTATCTTTTTTGTGAAACAAAATAACTCTTCTTGCGATAAGTATCTACTCTTAAAAGTATCTACTCTTGAAAAAAAAGGACCAATTCTAAAAACAATTCGCATTTCATTAAAAAAAACCTATTCTTCAAAAAAATAGCTTCTTTAAAAAATACCTTTTCTTACACAAATACATTTCCTTAAAAGTACCTTTTCTTAAAATAAAATAATGCCTTTTCTTTTCTTGAGATAAATTGTTTTCTGAAAATAAGTAAATTTTCTTAAAAAATAACATTTTCCTAAAAAGAGTACCTCTTTAAAAAGTACCTGTTCTTAAAAAAGTACTTCTTTGTAAAAATAAATCATACTCTTACGGCTTTTTCTTACAGAAAGTACTTCTTCTTAAAAATAGTACATTTTCTTAAAAAAAACATTAGCTTTTAATAAAAGAAGTATCTCTCTTTTAAAAAGGGGCAGTTTCGGGAAAATATAATGCATATTCTTACAAAAAGGACCTAAAAATATACTTCTTGAAAAAAAAAAAATTTTTCTTAAAAAAGTTTATCATTTTTCAAAAAGTATATTTTCTTAAAGATCCATTTAAATAGTCGTATTTTTCAACCGTCGGTGGTGCAATGGGTAGTGTGCGCGCCTCTTGTACAGGAGATCCTGGGTTCGATCCGTGCTCCAACCACCTTAAAATTTCTTTCGACGACGGTCACCTCGCTTAGTGACGGCGACACTATCGAGTATATAGCCATGAAAAAGCTTCTCAAAATACCGTTCGGAATCGGTATAAAACTGTAGGTCCCAATCAGTGAGTGAAAACTGGAAAGCGCACAGCTCAGTGATTGTGAGAAGTTCTCCCCGGTCCCTTCATGGGATGTAATGGGAAACTATTTATTTATTTATTTTATTTTTCAACGGGCGCAAATATACTAAAATATACTTTATAAAAAAAGAATTTTCTTAAAAAAGTTTATCATTTTTCAAAAAGTATATTTTCTTAAGGATCCATTTAAATTGTCGTATTTTTCAACGGGCGCATTAGACGTGTTGGAATTATCTAGTACGTACTTGTGATATATAGCGAAAGGAACTTAGTTCCAACTGGGAGTCCCCTGACACCTCATGTAATTTTTGATGCGTTAGCATTTATAGGCGCAGGTAGGGACTAAATTCACAAAGTGAATATGTACATACAAACACAGTTTTTCCGACTGCGATCACACAGATTGTCCGATTGCGATCACACAGATTGTTTGGCGTTAAACTCCTCCTAAACGGCTGTATGAAATTTTGTGAGCATATCGGGTAGGTCTCAGAATCGCCCAACATCTATTTTTCATACCCTTAAATGATAAGGGTGACCCACCCCTATATAGAAACCAGATTTGTCCGACTGCGAAATACAGAAACACTGATGTAGCGAAATGCGAACAGTTGCCTTGTGTGGAGAGAATAATGACGTGGTTATACGTATATAAAAATGAGATAGCAAGAGAGGAAAGAAAATTGTGTGAACTTGTGTAGCGTATGTACGAACAAAACAATGTATGTATGTTCATGTGTCTGTTGCTTTGCTTTGTTTTTTTGTGAGAATAAAACAAAAAGTATTAAGCAAGAAAATAATGACGCATGTGCTTGCACTTGTGTTTAAATAATTTTAAGTATTAATATTATTTAAATGTAACGTCATCATATGATTGACTGCTGTGTTTTATTTTCCAATGTAACATTTACTAATGTGTCCAAAGAACTCGAACAGGTACCATGTAACAAAAAGGTGTTAATACATCGCCCGTGAGTTTCAACACTCATTGGATTTTTTTTAAGTTGCTCGAGGTGATTTTTAATATTTTTCATCGAATTTGGGAATTTGTTCTTTTATTTGGAGGCCGACCCGGTCTAGGATAAGTGTCAAATTTGAAGCAAATGGATATGACAATTCTCTATAAAGTGTCAAAAAATGCTCTAATTCCTTGAACCGAAAACTTGCAACAATTTTGAAAAATTATATTGATATTTCATTATTTGATAGAGTATTGGTACGCCTTTTCTGAAAGCCATATTAGAAAAAATTATGAACTAAAGGAAGTGCTACAATATCATCACAGGTTGCAGGGGAAAATGTCGAGAGGTTTACGATTTATTGCACTATAAACAGAAAAAGAGCCCTGGTTCTAAGCTATAATCTACTTTGGTTCTTGAGGCCTTTTGGTTTGGTTGAGGCCCTCAATTTTCGTGTTGCACACTGTAATAAAAATTACCCAATACATTTTATTTTCTTTATTTTTGAAAAGAATACCTGTAAATGAATCAACCATAATTCTCTATAGAAATACGTAAGTAATTGTATATAATCATGGTATTAAAAAAATATTTTATTTTATTATAAATTAGATGTTCTTCCATACTAATAAAAACATATGTTACTTAAAACCAAACTTAATATAACAAACTAATTCTAAAGTCGAACTAATACAAAACTTAAAAAAAAATATATAGAAAAAAAAGATAATCATAAACTTAAAAATAATACTATGAACTCTAAACATGTTTAATAAAAGGATTTAAAAATAGTATTTACATGATACCCATATGCTAATAATCTTAGTGATTTAAACCATTTCAATTCTCCCCCCTCTTGCTCCACTCATTCCCTTCATCAATCTCAATCAATCAATCTGACCCTTATGCGTGACATAGGTATCATATAGAGATGATTGTTTTTTTCTTTGCTTCAAACGTGCACAGGCAATCATCAAGGAGGCCGATAGAATACACAGCATCACCGAAAATGTTGCAGTCATGGCGGAGAATGTACTCGTCTTTAGGCAAGTTTGATTGGGATTGGGGTCCTGGCGTCTGGCATTAGCATACAGATCTTCATCATCGGATTCGCCCTCCTGCAGGACGCGTAACGATTGAAATAGGTTGACATTTTCGGATAAAGAGGACTCAGGTTTCTCGGTGACAGCGGTTAACAAATCATTGGCAATTTGATCTGGCTCAGCAGTGTCCAGGGTGATATTTGAGACATCACGTTTGGTAACAGCTTTCAAATTACGCCAATGGCAGGGTTGACTCTGAAAAATACAATGGTTTGTGATGATTTTGTTCTGGATTTTTCCTTAAGTTTGTGGTAAAGCAAAATATCTACCGGACATCTGCCATGGCACATGCGCACATCACATTCTATGTACAAAGCTGGTGAGCCGGTGAAACGGAAAGTTTTCATGTATGCATACACTTGGGTCTCAAATACCCCCGAGTCGGACCAGGAGCCTCTGAAACGCGATATCAATTTATCATCCACCGGACAGCCATATTGGTCAATCAATTGTATCCTTTTATTAGCACCATTGTGAGCGAAGCAATCGTTTACAACAATATCAAAGCCATCTTTGGGAGACAAAACTAATTAGTTTCTAAATTTTTGTTGTAATTTTCATTTAATCACCATATTTGCTTCTCATATAAATAATCAAAGTCAATGGATCTCCGACACGAACGGGTCCTGTAACCCTTGGTCCTCCTATGCCATAACCATTTTGTATTTCCATATAACATTCGGGAGGACTTAAGGTGAAAACCACTGGATTACCCGTTGCCACCCTGCGTTGTGAATCAAATTCATTTAAATTTCTAATAAATTTATTGTTTCCAATCTCAAGACTACGCATGCAGATCCAAATACTCACTCCACATCTAGAAACGGAAATGTCACCGTCTTCCAAAAGTCATAGCCATATTCACACGTCACCTTAAAGTGTTCATCGTATTCCTCTTCGATCAAGGAGTTATACTGGACCGTCACTGTGTTCCACATGAAATTCTGGGAATAAAATAAGTTGGAATTTAATGAGGAATTTTTTGAAAATTGTTTTCGATTCAACTGACGGTTGGATTTTTCCGATTATCATCATGTAGGGCATTCTTTCCCAGGGTACCACATCTATTCAATTGTATGTAGAACTCGTAGTAGTCTCGTCCCGAGCCATTAATGTACATGCAGTCCGGATCATAGGCATAGCCGGCAGAATAAACCAAACCACTGAAGGAGCCATTGAATCCAATGCGAATTTTCATATAGTCGTCTTGGCATTCAGCTTCAATATCTGGAAGGGGGTGAATTTAAAGGAAATTGAATCTCATGCTAAGTTTTGAAAATGTTTGGAAGTGTCAGGAAGATTTCAAATTTATAAAAAAATCACATGGATAAATTGAGGGAATTTTTCAGAATCATTGAGTTGGTAACTAGAACCTACAGTTTTACACCGGTTTCAAACGATATAACTATCTTTATAGATCTTTAGGATCTTTGTAACGTGTAAATTCATATATTCTATCAATCTTTAAAGTTTTCAATAATTAAATTTTTCGTGTCTCTTGAGCATGAGAACGTGGAATCGATCGAAGCACTCCCAGCTTATTTTTCTTTCGACGGCATTTGCTTCGCTTGGTAATGGCAACACTATCGCGTACTTAGTCCTGAAAAAAGCTTCTACCGTTCGGAACCGTTGTAAATCTGTAGGTCACAATCAATGAGAGTAAATTGAGAAAGGGCACTGATTGTGAGTAGCTCTCCCTGATTGTGAGTAGCTCTCCCATAGAGAAATGACATATAGAGAAGCTATTTGGCTCAGAAAATTTATGAAGTTTGGTGTGTTGCATGTTGGAAAGTATTGCTTTAATAATACCAGATAGAGCCAAATTAAAATTCATGTGTAAATACACCACAAATAGCAATAACAATAAAATGTAACAAAAAAGTTCAAACTACGTTTAAATTTAATTAAATTTAATCAAAACGACATGAAAATTTTAAGTCAACAATGTTTGTAATTCCACCTGGTGGAAGTCAATTTACGTCAAATAACTCTATCGCCACGACCGCACCAAGAATAGTGTGAAACAAAATGCGAGATGAGAAAGATGGCAGCTCTATATGACATTACTCTATGAACTCCTCCCTGTCTCTTCATAGAATGTAATGGAATGTATATTAGTATGTACTTACGTTGCACCCTTGTATTATTGTGGCCAAAATGTTTGCTATAATCCCGATCCCAATATTCACCATGATATTTATCTGCCTCGTAGGGAGGACCAGCATGATAGGCGGCACTACCTGTCGCAGTAGGTGCTCCAGAACCCGTGGATTCATACTCCCCCGCCGAAGGTGGTGGTGGTGGTGGCAAATGCGGACGTCCAATGCGGTAGGGGATATGGCCCGAGGAGTCAGGTATATGATCCGGCTAAAAAGAAGACAGATGAAAGTTAAATTTGTTAACCAACTTTAGGAAAGTTAAAAATCTCACCACTTCTGCTTGTTGCAGCTTTGAGGATCTTTCCGTTTCCTTTGTACGATTCCTAATCTCTTTGAATGGCTTCTTTTGCTTCAGTTCCGCAGTTTGACCTGCACGTTTTAGCAGTTTCGACGATTGGGTGGTAGGTTGAGATATATACGATTTCGAGGGCACAACAACCAAATTTATGTCATCATTGGAGGAGGCTAAATCAGCAACATGCGGTTGTTGATGGGGCTGTGGCTGTGACGCTGATGGCGATGAGGGTGCCGATTGTTTTAGAAGCTTAGCTTTGGGATAGCGTGATGTCGTCTTACTAATGGGCGTATAAGTGGTAGTCAAGTCTATCGTTGTTGCAACTGCATCTGTGCCCCTCAGTGTAGCTGTTATGTGCAGCACAAGTAGTAGCTGGAACAAAAACAACAAGAAGATGTTAATAGTTGTCATTACGTTGAAGAAAAACAAAAGCAGTCTACTCTATTCATAGATCCACAGTTGTGGCTGAAGCACATGAAGCACAAATGTGTCTGACGATGATGAAATGTTTTCTCATGTTCATAAAGGGGAATAAGGGTATAAAAAGTAATGTTACATTTTTCCAACGGAATTTTTTCACGCGTCTTATGCGCAATGTTTCCGCATGAGCAAACGCTTAGATCCAATCTTGTATCTGTTTATTGAGACGCACTGGGAATCATTTTTGTGTGCCTTTGTTCCATTCGTGCAATCAAACAATGCCCCATTAGTTATTGTGATTGTTATTGTTGTTGTGATTGCATACGCAGAAAATAGAATTTCATTTTCATACGCAGATTAATGTTAATGTTCATTTCATATGATGCAATTGAAACTGAAAATTATTTGATAATTTGATGAAATCTCATTGTGTGATCATCATTACAATCATAGACATCAGCACATGTTCGTTGCTTAAGTCTTCTGGTTTCTTGCCAACAGATGTAAAAGTAACAAGAGCATATAAGCATAGCACGTGTCGTACAATATAAACAGTTTTTGGTAGGAGTGGATAAACATTTTTTGCCAAAATTTAATTTCTATAGAATAGACACTCTTGTAGAAATATATATTTCCCTAAAAATTGAAGTAATAGAAATTCCCCAAAAAAAATATATTGTTGTTTTAAATGATTTAAAACCTTCCTTCTCTTGCTCTGCTCATTCGCTCCATAAAACTCAATCAAACTGGCCCCTAAGCGTGACATAGGTGTCATACCAGATGATGTTCAAATGTGAACAGAGAATCATGAAGGAAGCGAATAAAGGGGTTTTCAACATAGACGCTACAAAAGTAAATCGATAGGGACGGCAAACGACGCCATATTTTTTCCGCTCTTTTGACATTTCTCTTCAGTAAGGTTTGCCATTTCATCATGGATAGATATACGAGTCAACAACGAGTCGAAATTATTAAAATTTACTACCGAAATTTGGAGTCAGTGGCCTCAACTTTAAGAGTGCTACGTCCAATTTATGGTCATCATAATCGTCCTACCAGATCAACAATTGAGCGTCTAGTGGAAAAATTTGAATCCACAGGCACAGTACAAAATGTTCCCGTGCCAGTAAGACAAAGAAGTGCCCGTAGTATCGAGAATATTGCTGCCGCTGAGGCTTCAGTTCAAGAAAGCCCAAATGTGTCTCTCACACGTCGTTCTCAAGCGTTGGGCATCTCTGTGACGCCGTTGTGTCGAATTTTGCGAAAAGATCTTGGCCTACATCCTTACAAGATCAAATTGACGCAAGAACTGAAGCCGCTTGACCACCATAGGCGTCGTGTGTTCGTGAATTGGGCTGAGCAACAACTTGAAAATGATTCGGATTTTCATCGGAAAATCATCTTCAGCGATGAGGCTCATTTCTGGCTAAATGGCTTCGTCAATAAGCAAAATATGCGTTATTGGTCAGACAGCAATCCACACGTAGTCCATGAGTCATCATTGCATCCCGAAAAAATTACGGTTTGGTGCGGTTTATGGGCCGGCGGCGTCATTGGGCCGTACTTCTTCCGTGATGATCAAGACCGGCACATTACTGTGAATGCGAATCGCTACCATTCAATGATAACCGAATATTTTTGGCTCCAATTGGATAATATGGACTTGGAGGACATGTGGTTCCAACAGAACGGCGCCACAAGCCACACAGATAATGCCACAATCAATTTATTGGAAACCAAGTTTGGTGAACGTGTTACCTCACGAAATGGCCCAGTCGATTGGCCGCCTCGGTCGTGCGATTTGACGCCGTTAGATTATATCCTGTGGGGCTACGTGAAGTCCATGGTCTTCAGCCAGCGACGATTGATGAACTTCGTACGAATATCGAACGTGAAATTGCAGCAGTATCGCCCGATTTATGCTTGAAAACCGTCGAAAATTGGGTTCGTCTGGACTTCTGCAAGAGTGCCCGGGGTGGCCATGCAAAAGAAATCGAGTTCCATACATAATGGCATTGAACGTACTTTCACAGGAATAAAGAATTTCATTGGTATCTAAAACCGGTTTTGTTTTATTTAAAAGAACTTTTGTAGCGCTCTTATTGAAAAACCCTAGCATCAACTAAAATCTGGCAGTCTTTGAACGAGAAAGTAAGATTACTTACGATTTCGTCTTTATGCAGGTTTGATTGGGATTAGGTTTCTGATATTTGGCATTACACTCAGAGTACTAATTGTTTGCAAACAGATTGTTGCAGTGGTAAATTCGGTTTTTGTCACCGAATTGCGGTTGCCACAACCGAAATGAGGTTGTCACGACTGTATTTACCCCTACAACTGAAATTCGGTTGAAACAACCTATTAGGTTGTGACAACTGTGTACTGTATTTAGTGTATTCCGGCCGGTTAACCGTATGTCGTTTTTTTTTATAATTGCAATTTTCCAAGAGCCGGTTTTACCAGTTACTTCAAATCGATAAACCGGTTTTTTCGGTTTTTCCACAAATGATATAACAACGCAGAATTACAAACCTAAATCCTTTTTCAGAGCTCATTATGATTACTGAATTAATTCACCGATAATTTGCTGAAATATGTATGTTGTCCAAGGCAATAAAAGTCATATCAACACACAGTCACAAGTAGTATGTTGGCAGAAATGCGTAAAACTATAAACAATATTCACAATCTAAAAAGAAGTACAAAACGTCCAAAGGAATATTTATGCGACAATGATTTTACCTAATTGGGTCAGGCAAATAGTAGAACCGATAGGTTGAATAAAATAAATACATATATAATGTGTGGGCAATGTGAAATTTGGAATTTGAACCCCCGTTATTATGAAGCAGAAGGCCAGTTCGACATTTATAAAGCGACAGATTATTAAAGGTGAGAAATTAACTTAATGGGTCGGTTTACGCTTCAAGAAATTTGGGAAATATTAAAAACTTTCTTCAAAAGTTCTGAGTCTTCAACTCAAACTGTAAGAAATCTACGAAATAAATTCGATAGAAATAGAGTGGCATCAACCCAGTTTGTGGATCAATTTGTGAAGCAAGTTTGTCAATCCAGGTCCATATTGAACAAAAGATCTCGTGTGCGTCCAGCGCGATCAGTGGAAAATATTTCCAAAGTGCTCGAAAAGCCATCAACATAAACTCGCCACCGTTCGCAGAAAGTGATCATTTCTTCGCGCAGAATTTTCAAAAAGGCCTCGGCATGACGGCATATAAAGTCCAGTTCAGTGGCGGATCCACGGGGGGGTTTTCGGGTCCGGACCCCTCCCATGGGATCATATACTTTCAAATTTTATGCTTTTATTGGGCATGTTGGTGAAGTTGAAACACAAAGTTATTAATAAAAATTCGTAATTTATTGAATGTTTTACACAAATTTTAATTTATTTTCGAATAATAAATGCAATAGAAGATAATTACGAAGAAGATAATTACGAAGATAATCAATATGACCGATCAGGAAAAAATATATGATCCACAAACGGTTCTAGTCACTCTTAAATTTTCGAGGCTTTTCAAAAAACTTTCTGAGAATTTCGTCTTGAATGTTCAAAGATGCAAGACCATTGAGACGCTCTTGACCCATCGTGTTTCTCAGATAATCTTTCATTCTCCTCAAAGTCGAAAATGATCGTTCTGGAGTTGCTGTGGTCACGGGTATCACCGCCAAAACTCGTAGGATTTTGTTGACGTTTTTGAAAGTTCTGCCATTTATGATCTGCAAAAATTCCTTCTATTTAGATTTTCAATGGATATTATTTATTTTACTTTGTTCCAAATTGCACCAAAAAAATCTCTTTCTCAATTAATTGTCAATAAGTCGTCTATTAGTGATTTTTCTCTGATTCTTTTAAATTAAAAAATTTTGTTTTGAAATTAAATAGAAAATAAATGTGAGCGTAACTATACACTACTATAAACGTACGCAGTTGGAAAAGGAATGAATGAGAACAATATTGAAACGTTTTGTGAATAAAAGTTTGACAAACGTTTGGTGATTGATTTACTCATTATAGTAGAGAAGAGAGAGAGAGGCATTGTCTACGCTCTACGATAATCAATTACGAACTAAATTAAACACTCAAAAAAATTGTTTGGGCACAAATGGCCTCTTACCACTTGCTTGCCTTTGATATGTGGCTGACGTTGGCGGCGTCAACAAAAATACATTTCTGCATTTGTTTTGTACTCAAATGTACGATTCAAACTGTAAATTAAACCATGAAGATGAGTGAAAATTTAATTGTTTCGTTTTCGCTCTTTCGCTCTTTCTCACTTGAAAGTTTTTGTGTTTTGTTTTGCTTATGTACAAAACGATTAAAAAAAACTTGAAAAGTTTTGTACATTTTGCAAACGTTTGCGAAATGTTTGGTTTGTTTTCGTACTCTGATTAAAATATGCTCAAACACGCTCATAGATGGCCCAAATATCAACGGAAAAACTTAAAGAAAAATCGCACGGCGCTGTCATCGCGACTAGGTTGGCGCGCAGTTTGAATTTGCGAACAAACTATATGCACTGCCATAACGACTGGACAGCACCAATGGCTTTTCTATAACACGGTAGTCCAGCCGTTATGGTGACCTGTATATACGTGGTAATTATGCATATATCTCAAGGAAAAAATGTCTACCCCCCCCCCCCCCTTAAAAAAATTTTGGACCCGCCCCTTATCAAAATCCTGGATCCGCCACTGGTCCAGTTAGTCCATGAACAGGAGCCACGTAGCCATCCGATGCGTTTTCGCTTTGCTGAATGGGCTGAAGATCGCTTGGCTGAATAATGGTATTTTTTTGTTTTACCGAAAAATCATCTTTTCCCATTTTTCTTCAAAAATGTCATGCTCAGAGATGTTTTGTTCCTAGAAGTTCCAAAGGATGACGAAGACTATGTATGGTTTCAACAGGACGGCGCTACGTGATACACCGCCAACGCTGCAATTGATCTTATGCGTACTGTGTTCGAATACCGCATAATCACTCGCATAATAATTGGCGTCCTCGCAACTGCGATTTGAACCCGTTAGACTATTTTATTTCTAAAGCGCCGTGAAAGACAAGTGTTAAGCAAACAATCCCGAGTCGATTGAGGCCTTAAAACGCGGAATACAGTTCTAAAAAATCGAAAATGTACTGAAAATAGGATTATGGAATGAGGTACTGTATTAAAGCGAAATTAAGTTCCAAATTTTACACGGCCTACACTTTAGTTTTCCGTTACATCCCATTAAGGCAAAGGCTTATACACTTTGATTGGGACCTGCAGCATTTCACTGGTTCGGAACGGTATTTTGACAAGCTATCTCATGGTTATGTACTCGGTACTAGATATCAAAATTCAAAAATCTGAATTCAAAATAAACGATGA
The DNA here is from genome assembly GCA_963931995.1 of Phaonia tiefii. Taxonomy (NCBI): domain Eukaryota; kingdom Metazoa; phylum Arthropoda; class Insecta; order Diptera; family Muscidae; genus Phaonia; species Phaonia tiefii. The sequence continues at coordinate 60,884,532 of OZ008369.1, read as the reverse complement.
TTATAACACGCATAGTTTTCAATTTTATTCATAAAAACCGAAACCGGGTATTAACCGGTTTCTACACCTCGGTTTAACCGAAAACCTATTTCGCCAAAATCCGAATATTCGAAGAAACCAAAAACTGAAATTTTTGAAAAACCGAATTTTTGAATACACTAACTGTATTGTATTCGTTCTGTCAACTAAATTTTCTATAATTTCGGTTGAAGCAACCGAATAGCACGAAAAAAAAGTGATGCCATATTCAATACATCTATCGGTTAAAGCCTCTTTAGGAGGTAAACTTTTGATGTGTGTAGGGACTTAAGTCACAAAGTGAACACATCCAAATATAGTTTGTCCGATTGCGATCACAGATTGTTTGGCGTTAAACTCCTCCGAAGCGGCTGGACCGATTTGAATGAAATTTTGTGTGCATATCGGATAGGTCTCAGAATCGCCAAACATCTATTTTTCAAACCCCTAAATGATAAGGGTGACCCACCCCTATATAGAATACAGATTTGTCCGACTGCGAAACATAGCTTCTCAAACTGCGAAAAAAACACACTGATGTAGCAGCAGGAAATAGTTGTCTTGTGTGGGTGCGGAGCACTCTCGGAGGAAAGAGAATAATGACGTGGTTATACGTATATAAAAATGAGATAGCATGAGAGCAACGAAAATTGTGTGAACTTGTGTAGCGTATGTACGAACATAAGAATGTATGTATGTACATGTGGCTGTTGCTTTGCATTCTCTTTGTTTTTTGTGGGAATAAAACATAAAGTATTAAGCAATAAAATAATGACACATGTGCTTGAACTTGTCTTTAAATAATTTTAAGTATTAATATTATTTAAATGTAACGTGGTTATATGATTGAACGCTGTTTTTAATTTTCCAATGTACCATTTACGAATGTGTTCATAGAAATCGAACAGGTACCGTGTAACAAAAAGGTGTTAACACACCGCCCGTGAGTCAATGGGGTTTTTTTTTTATTATTTTTGCAATTGGACGCACCGATTCCGAGTTATAGCCACTTTTGTATTTTAGCGATTTTCATATTTTGGGATTTTTTAAAAAAATTCTTCTTTACGAATTGGACCACTTTATGAACAAATCTTAGATACGCGCAACAATTGATTATTTTTTCAATTGGATTGGATTTCCGAGATATTGAAGTTTTTTCTAATTTTTTCATATTTTCGATCAAAAATGGGGATGGGTTACCCTGAGCAACCCATTACCCATCGGGTAATTATTTTCCCCATTACCCTGTTTGTAATCGGTAATCGTGATGGGTAATTCCCCATCGTCGTGGGTAGCTACCCATTATTTTCCACATTACCTTGTAGCTACTGGGTAATCTTGATGGGTAATGCCCCATTCTCGTGGGTAGCTACCCATTATTTATTTATCATGGGTAAACGTTTATTACACATTCCCCACGACGATGTGTATGGATTACACATGTGGGGGTAAATGCGAACTCTGCCAAGTACCCAGGTACTCCAAAAGTCGTAAACCAGCTGTGGTATAGAGTGAAAGACACTTGGGATGCGATTCCAGCGGATATGACGGAAAAATTTTGCATCAACCTGCCTCGCGGTTTACAAGCTCCTAAAAAAACCAAAACCAACCAAAGGAGTTTGACAACTGAAACGAATGAACAAAAATAAAATGTTTGCTTGTTGCTGCAGTACAACTACAACAACATCTGCTGCTGCCATATATTTCTTGGCACTGGCTACAGACGTGTTACCGTATCGCATTTTTTTCACCCATTACAGCAAAGGTTGCCACATTTCGTAGTATTAACAAATCCGGTAAGCCAAAACTGAACCTCATCGCTGAAGAAAAATTTGCGAGTGTAGACCACGTTCATTCCCCAACATTTTCCCCGTAGTGGGCGGACGAAGACGAATCGATAAATTTGGATCTTCTTCCACACTTTCGTTTACAGCGAGCGGCATTATTATCTTTAGTACGCACATTCCTTCGACGTGTTGGTATTACTGCATCATTGGAGAATATGTGGTATGACATCTATCCACAGCTCGACGGATGGTATGCTCAAATGGACGATTATGTGTGCCATAGAAATCACGAAGTTGTCTATAAGTTGCGCGAATCGATGACTGATTTTCAAAGTAAATTTGGATAATTTGGTAGCGTTGTTCAAGCGTGAATCTATACATGATCATTTGCCAATGTACACTGATCATAAATGTGCAAAAGTGAGCCCAGTATAGCAGTTCGTGACACCTAAGCCCGTCGTAAGTTAGATCTAAACAAAAAACGCCCTCTTTATACGCTGTAAAAAATGAGACCAATAGTTTAAAAGTTCTGATATAGACCTTTACGCTAGCGTTTTTTGAGCTTTTTGCCACGCCGCCGCCTGATTACGTAGAGTCAGATAATAACGTGGTCATACTTGTCTGATGATCCTGAAATTTGTGCGTTGGGACCATCATTCGCATATCAGAGAGCTTCGGTTTGAAGCATGAGCTTGCATAAAGGAAGCAGCATACCCACATATTCCACATCCAATGGAACAAGTAGTCAACCACTTTATAGTTCCCTGGAAAGTTTATATGCCCCGGCTCCCATATAAGTTGAATATGGTACTACATGGTGCAGATGGGCGGCTGTTCTTCAGGTCAGGAACACAGCTTCTCAGAATAGATGTAGAAACCTTTCGACCCAGACAAAGGGCACCTTCTCAGATTGCCACGAATTCAGCCGCAAAGTCATTATAACGATCTGATCTAAACCCAGCTCTTTAGCATAGATTACAAATCCTACTTTGCCTACTTTGTTTGGAGCCAACAGTATAGAAGGTCAAAGATAGAAGTGGGTGTCATAATCGACTCATATTTTGCATTACCGCAGATTTCTTAAAATCGTCCCATGCCCATATCAGCTGCTGATCCATCACAAAGATTATCTTCCGACATAATATTTCCAACACTTTTGCCATTTACCTTTTCAACAAATTGACGAGTTAGTACGGACAACCAAACGACAATACCATAAAGCTATATTGGTCGGATAACAGCTGAATATAACCAGTAGATTATTTTCAAGAATAGGCCCTGTCGTCCTCCGATGACCATTTTATACGATACTATCCATAGTGTTTGTCTTGTAACTAACTTTTCTGTGCACGTAAGGAATCCATATATCAAATTAATGATTGCCTGGTCCAATACAGCTGCTTTTATCGTTCCCGGTAAGACGTTATGAAAGGCACCTTCAATATACACAAATGCGGCAAGAGTGTATGAAACTCAGCTATGAAAATCACCAAAGCGTGTAGAGCTGTTTCCGTAGATTTGTGTTTATTGTAAAAGTGGCGGCATGCGGACGCTGAGAAGTACCTACGCCTATATGATCGTGCACAGATATTAGTCAATCATCCTCACCAATGCCTTCGGAAGAAAATATGCGATGGTTTGTCAGCTTTCGGAATTCGGCTTCTCTTCATATAACGGATATATACGATAGCTTGAAACAACCCATAAAAAGTTTCAGACGCCAGGTAATTTTTAGAGCTGAAAACTGCATATTGCGAGATGACGTGGTTGTTCAGTGAATCCGGCCTTATGTCTTTGGACCAGTTTCCGCCAAAGTGCAAGTTACGCAGGAGATCTACCGATTCATCATTCGATATCATCCATCGCCCGGTTTTTTCCTGCAACTATCGTAGAGATGTTAGAGTCGTCGAGAGGAGCTTGCGCAGTCTGGAAGTCTCAGCCGCGTTTTCAATGCGTTTCAATAAATATTTCCAAGAACTGCTCTTTGACGATCTTCTTACACCGCATTTACACCGACCAAGATTAAAGCATTTCGAAGGTTAACTCCGATAACCCTCTCTAACCCAGAAGATTACTCATACAATTTTAATATGTAGAAACCGAAGTTGAATTTTTCAAGTCATTTTAAGCAGATGTACATTTTGATGCAACTCTGCTAGTTACCAAAAAAATGCATCTATAATAAAAACATACACAAATAATCAACTGTTTGGCAGACGAAAGCCGAGCCGATTTTCAACGAGTTGCCACTTTCGACATCTTTTTTGAAGCTGTTTTTGGGTTAAACTGTGAACCGATTTTATCGACTGGCCCGATTTGACTCATTGATCCCATTTTAAAGGTTCAGTTATTTCAAAAACATCCCATATTTGTACAAAAGTGACAAAATCAATAGCCATCAGCTTAATTTTTCTGTTGTGCCGCCGTCTCCGATAATTTGGTGTCGGCGCAGAATTTGTCCAAGCACGGAGTTGCCACCTGAAATGTCAATTTAATTTCAAATTGGGCAAAGATTAGAGAACAAGGTTATCTGTAACCTGACCGCGATAAACGGTGGTGTAAATGCTTTCTTATATTGTTTATGTCGAATTTTATACACATTCCAGTCTCACTCCGGTACTTCATAAAATTTTGTGGTGCAGATTGACGTCCGCCCAAAGAACGAGACCCATCTGGCGACCGTGGTCCAGTAGCTGCATAGGGCAAATAGGTTGACGCTACGTTTCGTGAAGGTTTTGTAATTTTATTTGGACTGCGAATACTGTATATTTTTGTATGCATTTCTTCTAACATACTACTTGTATTGTCATTAGTTCCGGAACATACATCTAAAGCGGAGTTGGCGGATATATCTTCTACTTCCATTGGTCAACTTATTTCAGGAAACAGGCGGCGAAATAATTCGTAGGCAAAGTATTTTCTGCCTGTCTAATGGGTTTAGTAACCAAGTGAGCAATTGCAGATACCTTGTAATATCAGTTACGTAAAAGGTCTTTAAAACCCGAAACCCGGTTAATCGATTTTCACAAAACCGAAGCAGGGCTGAAATTCGATCAATCGGTTTCGGTTTGTAAATAATATATGTAAATATTCAATATATTAATATATGTAAATATTTTCAAATATTTAGATTTGGTCACTATTGAAAACGGTTGTAATATTAAAAGTCTTGCCGCCGCCGCCGTTAGCCGCCCCCACGTTAGCTGAGCAAGCCGTCGCCGAAGCAGAAACAATCGACGTAAACGTTCTGATATTATTACCACTGCTTTTGCAATCGGACCTAGTGTGTAACGGTCAAATAAATCTGTTTTGACTTGTTTCATTGTAATAACCACAATTTCATCGGCTGTAGGAAACTTTTCCTTACTGCAAAGAAAATAAATTGTTCATCCCACCAAGCAGCGTGTAACTGCAAATCCGTCATATCTCAATTATTTTCTACTTCTCCAAAATAAATAGTGAGCACGTGTTTCAAACGAGCTTTTTTAAAGCTTTTCACATTAAACTTACTTCAAGATTAACGACATCGTTGTAATTTCAACATCAATTTAAATATTCAAAATTACATTGCGTCGAATATTAATGATTAACATTGAGTTTCCTTTGAATGCGTGCGAAATCAAAAACCCCTAAAGATTTGCATACAATAACAACAAAAGTCGATACAATGACGGTCTATGATTTTGCAAAACTACCAAAAAAATCTTAGTCAGAATCAAAGTCGGAGCAGAGTAGATTCTCGACAAAAACAATTACAATGCGTTGTGTTCTTGTTTCTGTTCCTATCTAAGATGTAAAATATGAATGGATTTTCAATCACACTAATGAATGTAATAGCGATTTTAATAATTCTCCTCACATGTAGACGGAAAATCAATAAGAACAAAAATACCAGCTACAATATCGTCTATAAGAACAAAGATGAGTTCCTTCACCGAGTTATAAATATCTCCGGTGAACTGTTCAAAACATAATTTTTTTTCTTTCATCTTCATCTCTTGCCATTCATTCGTATGAATTTACCTGATATACGCAATATAACTTCCGTTAGCGTTGTTATGGAGGAACAAACGTCAATGAATGAAGGAATGCAAAACCGAAAATTAGAATCACCTTTGTGAAGATTGGCCAATATTGGTTACGGTTCATGTGCCCTAACCTGACCGACCGACCAATGTATTTTTCTCGTTATTGTTGCTTCCTCACCAAGATCTTCTTAACTTCCATTCAGATTTTAATAGCAGCGCGGTAGCCAACAGAAGAGAGGAAAATAATTATGATATTGTGAATGTTTCTGGCTGCGCTACTGTTGATCAGCAACTTGAATGCGAAGTTCTTGTTAACTTTGGCTTTAAGATTTGTATGCATGTAAATTGCATCCGAAAGATAACTGTGAAATAGATTGGGTCTTTTGTTATTTTTTTTTTTAATTTTCCATTTTCTTTTTTTGATTAATCATCATTTCATAATGATTTTGAATATATTTGTAATCTTGAAAAAATACTAAACACTGTATGCTGTATTTGCTTTTTAGTATAGAAAATGAAAAAACAAAAGAATTAAGCTACGAACTCGACATTGCCATTCAAGCTTTAGTGAATGGACAGTCGATATTTTCAAAACTGTATATAAACAGTTAAGATTAACGCAAATAAATTTATTTAGATACTTTAGATACTTTACTTTATTTATTGTAGATACTTTAACCATTAAAACCAGAAACACGACTTGTGGCTACATGAAAACAAGGTAAATATTTATTACAATATATTTTGATATCGAAATCGACTTTAAACAAACTGCTGCTATTAAATAATATTGGAACGAAGTTCCATATCGCACGTTGCGGGGTGGGGGCTAAATGAATAAAAAATAAACACCTTTTTTTAACCCTATTCTGCTACAACCCAGTATTATAAACTATATTGGGTACTTTTGCATCGGTTTGCGTCTAGACTAACATATGTTTCTGGTGTAACTGGAAGTTTTCTATGTGGAGCCTGTAACCAATATTTAGTATACATATATTGTAGTTTTGAACCCAATAACAAGTAAGTTTAGAAAAGACAAAGTGAAAGAAGTTTAAAAAAATAACATTTTCTTAAATAAGTGCCTTTTCTTAAAAAAAAGTAAATTTTATCAAAAAAAATACTTATTAATATTCTTAAACAGAGTACCTTTTCTTAAACAAAGTACATTTTCTTTAAAAAGTACCTTATCTTAAAAAAGTACCTTTGCTCAAAAAAAGTAAATTTTCTCAAAAAAATACCAATTCATATTCTTAAACAAAGTACCTTTTCTTAAAAAAATACCTTATCTTAAAAAAGTACCTTTGCTTAAAAAAAGTAAATTTTCTTACAAAAAGTATATTTTCTTAAAAAAAGTGATTTTTTTTTAAAAAGTACCTTTTCTTAATAAAGTACATATTCTTACAACAAATTGCCTCTTCTTAGAAAACTACCTTTTCTTTAAAGAGTACCTTTTTGTGAAACAAATTAACTATTCTTGAGATAAGTACCTACTCTTAAAAATGTACCTATTCTTGAAACATGGAACAATTCTAACAAAAAATCGCAATTCTTAAAAAAAGCCTTTTCATAAAAAAAAAATACTTTTATCGGGTTTTTCAGTAAGAGCGCCACAAAAGTGTTTTTTTAAATAAAACAAAACCGGTTTTAGATACAAATGAAATTCTTTATTCCTGTGAAAGTACGTTCGATGCCATTATGTATGGGACTCGATTTATTCTGCATGGCCACCACGGGCACGCTTGCAGAAGTCCAGACGCTGAACCCAATTTTCGACGGTTTTCAAACATAAATCGGCCGATACTGCTGCAATTTCACGCTCGATATTCGTACGAAGTTCATCAATCGTCGCTGGCTTGTCGGCATAGACCATAGACTTGTCGTAGCCCCACAGGAAATAATCTAACGGCGTCAAATCGCACAACCGAGGCGGCCAATCGACTGGGCCATTTCGTGAGATAACACGTTCACCAAACTTGGTTTCCAATAAATTGATTGTGGCAATCGCTGTGTGGCTTGTGGCGCCGTCCTGTTGGAACCACATGTCCCCCAAGTCCATATTATCCAATTGGGGTCAAAAATATTCGGTTATCATTAAACGGTAGCAATTCGCATTCACAGTAATGTGCCGGTCTTGATCCCATAAACCGCACCAAAACGTAATTTTTTCGGGATGCAATGATGACTCATGGATTACGTGAGGATTGCTGTCTGACCAATAACGCATATTTTGCTTATTGACGAAGCCATTCAGCTAGAAATGAGCCTCATCGCTGAAGATGATTTTCGGATGAAAATCTGAATCATTGTCAAGTTGTTGCTCAGCCCAATTCACGAACATACGAGGCTTATGGTGGTCAAGCGGCTTCAGTTCTTGCATCAATTTGATCTTGTAAGGATGTAGGCCAAGATCTTTTCTCAAAATTCGCCACAACGACGTCACAGAGATGCCCAACGCTTGAGAACGATGTGTGAGAGACACATTTGGGCTCAGTGAGACGGGCACTTCTTTGTCTCAGTGGCACGGGAACATTTTGTACTGCGCCTGTGGATTCAAATTTTTCCACTAGACGCTCAATTGTTGGTCTGGTAGGACGATTATGACGACCATAAATTGGACGTAGCGCTCTTAAAGTTGAGGCCACTGACTCCAAATTTCGGTAGTAAATTTTAATAATTACGACTCGTTGTTGGCTCGTATATCTCTCATTGATGAAATGGCAAACCTTACTGAAGAGAAATGTCAAAAGAGCGGGGAAAAATATGGCGTCGTTTGCTGTCCCTATCGTTTTACTTTTGTAGCGTCTCTGTTGAAATACCCTTTATTTTACAAAAATTCATTTTCTTAAAAGTACCTCTTCTTAAAAAAAAAAATTATATTTTTTTAATATTATTGTTCAAGCTCGAGGCTATTCTAGTTATATCTTTATTAATAAAGATATAGTTTTCTTAAAAAAAGGGGATTTGCAAATGTTTCCCTATGATTCCTGGCAAACCGTATAGCTATTTCAGAACTAGCCACATATCTTCATCAGCGGTTGTTCGGAATGATGCTATTGAAAAATTCATCAAACTAAATGCAAACGAAATCTCATTTGAATTGAGAATTCACTATAATGCAAGTGTTCGAAAAATATCGCAAGGAAAACACACAAGAAAACATTTGCAGAAACTTCTTTTCATCTCCAGAGAACAATCGGCCCTCATTAGACATGATGCATTTTTCAATAGCATCATTCCAAACAACCGCTGATGAAGATCTTTGGCTAGTTCTGAAATAGCTATACGGTTTGCCAGGAATCATAGGGAAACATTTGCAAAACTCGTTTTTAAAAAAAAAAAACTATATCTCAATTAATAGAGATATAGAATGGCCTCGAGCTTGAACAATAATATTAAAAAGAACCAATAAAAAGGCCGAATAAATAAAAATCATCCCTGATGAATAAAATAATACCTTTTGTTTTCTTTTCTTAAGATAAGTAGCCTTTCTGAAAATAAGTAGATTTTCTTAAAAAAATAACCTTTTCGGAAAAAGAGTACCACTTCTTTAAAAAGTACCTGCTCTTAAAAATAGTACTTCTTTGTGAAAAAAAATATACTCTTATGGCTATTTCTTACAGAAAGTACTTCTTTTTAAAAACAGTACCTTTTCTTAAAAAAGATTTAGCTTTTAATAAAGAAGTACGTCTCTTTAAAAAATTACCTTGTCGGCAAAATATAATACACATTCTTACAAAAAGGCCGTAAAAATATACTTTTATTTAAATAATATCGACACGTTCCCGGCAGAATGTATTAAGTGACAAAATGGAAATTGTTCAGGAAACGAAAAATCTTTCTGTCAAGTAGCTGATTTGTATTATTTTTTCGGTTTCATTTCATTTTCTTAATAACTCATGACGTGGTTATGCAAGTGTCATTCTCTGTATATCGAAATGTGGAGCTTGGCATAAATTTTGAGAATATGGAAAAAAGTCATTGTCGCCAAATAAGTCGCTTAAAACATTCTGCCGGGAACGTGTCGATAATTCAATAAAAAAAAAATTTTATTAAAACAAGTTTATCATTTTAAAAAAAGTATCTTTTCTTAAAGATCCATTTAAATTATCGAATTTCTCAACGGACGAATTTCTCAACGGACGGAACTAACTTCGTTCCAACCGACTGTCCCCTGACACTTCACGTACTTTTTTTTTTACTAATTTATGCCCAAAATTCTATAACTAACTTTTCGCCAAAATAAAATTTCTTGACTTGACTCACAAGATAATAATCTTGTTGCCATGTATTTAGAGTTGCTTTATTCTTATCCCGTTTCGAATAACCCCGAGGGCCATTGACCTTACGAATCGAAGATAACATATTTCACCAACCAGTTCAATCTTTTGCCTTATCTCTCCAGTTGGTACTACCAAGTGTACGCAGGGATTCGTCAACCTGATGCCTCCAGTGGAGTGTAGGTCTTCCTATTTTTCGTTTTCCGTAGAGTCCTGTTTCGAAAATCCTTCGAGCAGGTTCGTCTTCATCCATTCTACCAACATAGCCTAGCCAGCGCAATCGCGATATTTGGATCCGCTTAACTATGTCCATATCGGGATATAGCTCATACAGCTGGTGGTTCATGCGTCGCCGATACTCGCCGTTGTGCACTATAGGGTCATACATTTTTCGGAGTATTTTTCTCTCGAAGACTCCCACCGATGTTACGTTTGCTTGCACTAACACCCTGGATTCTGCGCCATAAAGCAAGACAGGTTATATGAGAGTCTGGTATAGCTGGACTTTTGTTGTTCGAGAAAGGGCTTTATCTCTAAAGTGCTTGCTTAGCCCAAAATAACATCTATTCGCAAATACAACTCTCCGCTTTATCTCAAGGCTAACGTTGTTTTTTTTTTGTTTACGACAGATCCGAGGCACATAAATTCGTCAACCACCAAGGACGGTTATCAACGTTCACGCTTTGGTCTAATCGCGTGGAAGCCCTGCTCGTTGAAACCATTAATATTGTCTTGTCCTCATTTACTCATATCCCCACTTTTGCTCAATTCTCGAAAAAACCGCAGTAACTTCTCTAATTTTGCGCCCAATGATATCTATATCATCAGTATACGCGATCACCATGTGACTCATGCTGCTGATGCTTTTATTCAAGTTGACTGTACCTTTACACATAATGATCTCCATTAAGATGTTAAAGAGATCGCACAATAGGGTGTCGCCTTGCCTGAGGTCTCGCTTAGTTTCGAAAGGTTCGGTAAGATCCTTACTAACTGCGGATTTAAAGTTCATCAAGGTCATCCTGCACACGCGTATGAATACCAAGCTCAGACATTGCTTCGTAGAGTTTCTCCCGAATCGGGCTACCGAAGGCCGCTTTTTAATCGACAAATACGTGATAGGTGTTGATTTGTTTTTCGTGGGTCTTCTCCAGAATTTGGCGTAGCGTGTAAATCTGGTCAGATGTCGAATTTCCAGACATAAAGCCATACTGGCATGGCACAATCAGGTCAGTGATACTTCGTTTTAGCCCTTCGCATATTATACATGATGGAACCTTATATGTTGTGGATAAAAAGCTTAATACATGGTGGTTGGCACAGAGACTCGGGTCACCTTTTTCAAATATGGAATACAGTACACTGAGACTCCAATCGCCGGGCATGCTTTCGTCTAACAAAATTTGTTACTGAGCTAATGCATGCACCTTATCAGCTAATCGCTGCCAGCCTTCAACAGCTCCGCCGGCAAACCAACTGCTCCTGCGGTTTAATTGTTCTTAAGCCGGGCTATAGCTGTTCTGACCTAGATTTGGTTAGGAAGGGGACAATCGTCGTCGTCGTTCAAATTGTGATCGATTGTCTCATCGTCATTGGATATCTTAGATACCAGCTGTGCGGAAATATTATCTCTCCATATTCCCAACATGGTCTGCACATCTGCGATGAGATTTCCGTCCTTGTCTTTACAGAATTGGGGCCCTAAACAATGTCCATTAGTTCCGTTTTTGACTTTTTGGTAGAATTTTCGGGCTTCGTTCTTCCTTCTGCATGCCTCAATTTTCTCACGTTCGAGCTATCTCCACTGCCGTTTCTGATGCCTAAAGAGAAGGTTTACCTCCATTCTTTTTTCCTATACCGCTTAGTAGAAACTCGCGTTACAATTGACTGAAGCATTGCCATACGTGCAGCTTTCTATTCATCATTTGCTAGCCGACACACTTCATCGTACCATGGTGTGTTGCGAAGCGGTTTTTCAAAACCAAGGATGGTTGTTGCGCAGTTTTTATAGAGTCTGAAATGAATTTCTACTGCACTTCAGAATCGTCATCGGGAGGATGTGGGTTCTGTGCCAAAAGTTTCGAGAGCTTCCTTGAGTAGGGTGTGCCTACCTCTGGTTTTAGCAGCTTCCCGATGTCTAGATTTTTCTGCGTCTGGTTTCGTATGATTTTCGCTCTACATAATCTTGTGCGAACCTTTGCTGCTAGCAGGTAGAGGTCAAAATCGATGTTAGCTACTCTGATGACTCGTACGTCCATTACACTGGATGAGTGCCTTTCATCAATTACCACGTGATCAATTTGGTTTTTCGTTCTTTGATCAGAGGATACCCAAGTAGCCTTGTGGATGTCTTTACGCTGGAATCTTGTACCACTAACGACCCTGTTTTCTGTCGCGGCAAAGTCAATCAGTCTCACACCGTTGTCGGAATTGGCAGCATGTAGGTTGAAATTGCCAATACTTTAGTATTCCCTGCCTACTATAGCTCTAAAATGTCCTTGTACAATCTTAATGTCATGGCCAGGGCAGCGGTCATACGTCTCCTCGAGACGGTCATAGAATATGCCTTGGACATTTCTCATGCATGCACACAAATTAGGGGAAAAAATTAAATAAATGGTTTCCCGTTACATCCCACAAGGGGATGTATCGGTTGCCAACTACAAATCCGCAACCAAATTTCTCATGGTAACTGTAGTACATAAAATAAAAAAATAGTTTCCCATTACAACCCATGAAGGAATTGGGGAGAGCTTCCCCCAACCAGTGAGCTGTGCGCTTCCTAGTTTCACACTCACTGATTGGGACCTACAGTTTTACGCCGATTCCGAACGGTATTTTAAGAAGCCCTTTTATGGCTAAATACTCGATAGTGCCACCGTCACTATGCGAGGTGACCGCAGACGAAAAAAATTGAAGGTGGTCAGAGCAGGGATAGAACCCAGAATCATATGTACAAGATACGCGCACACTAACCATTGCACCACCGACGGCAACGTATACTGTAGTACAAGGTGGAGCAAAAGTAATCACCCAATGTTATTTTGTTGGAATTTTTTTTTAATGAAAATCTTTCGTTCTGCTTCTGAAATTTGTTTATTTAATCCATTAGAATTCATTCCATCAAATTGAGAAAAAGATATCGGCCAAATGGCCGCAGCCAGATTTGATGACCATACGGGCTCGATTTATGGCATTTTCCATCACTCTTGCCAGAACTTCGGGCGACAGGTTTCAAGAGTCTGAGGCGTGTTGACGTAAGCCCGCGACTTCAAAAAACCCCCATAAAAAGGAGAATGGTTAAATCGGGTGATCTGGATTGAATTGCATCGGCTGATTGAATTATATCGGGTGATCTGGCCGGATCTAAGCGACCCAGAAATGCTTCCTTCAGAATATCGGTTGTGCCTCGAGCAGTGTGTGCCATTGCGCCGTCCTGTTGGAACCACATGATCTCCAGTCCCAATTCATCCAATTGAGGAAGAAAAAATTCGCCAATCATGGCTCTGTAGCGCGCGTCATCCATAGTCGTCGTTAGGCCCGCGGCGTTCTCAAAAAAATGCTCCGTTGACTCCTCCAACGTAAACACCACACCACGCAGTAACTTTGAGCGGGTGTAATGGTTCTTCGTGGGTGATACACGGATTTTAAGTGCCTCAGAAAAGATTATTTTGCTTATTCACGTAACCGTCAATATGGAAATGATCGCTCATGATAATTTTCGATTAAAAAGCGTCCACCTCTTCGTTATGATTCAGGATGGCTTGAGCGTAGGTTACACGCGATAGGTGGTCAACAGCTAACAGCTGATATACTGACTGCACTTTGTAAGAGAACCTCTTCAAATCTTTCACCAAAATTCTGCGTAGGGACCGCCGGCTAATGTTCAATTGCGTGCCACGTCGTCTGGTCGATGTTCCGGGCTCCTCTTCGACAACTTGGGCATGAGCAGCGATATTGTCAGCAGAACGTCTGCTCCGGGGCTGGCCAGCCTTGGCAAGATCTCCTGTTGTCCCAGTCTTTTGAAGGCGAGTGGCTAAACGCCGCAGTGTTTGCCCAGTTGGTGTCGGACAGGTAATCTGTAACGAAATTCACGCTTGGCCAAACTAACCGACGAATTGTTGCGCAAAAAAATGCGAAAAATTATTTCACGTTCTTGCGGACTAAACCAATTCATGGCTTGTCGATTTGTATTCTGCGGTTGTTTACTTCACAAATGTCAAAACCGAATTGACCTTTGGCGTCATTCGCAAAAGTAAAACGGTTTTCCAATAGGATTATTACTTTTGCTCCACCTTGTATATGTCACATTTTTTTCTCTTTGTCCTGCCATCGAAATTGCTGGATGTAGGCCATATAACTTTTGAGGACACCTGCCACTTGGATACTTGCACCGGATCTATATAGGGTTTTTATTAGCAAATTGTGGTCCTCATAACGTTAGCGGAGTCGTCAACAAATAGTGGTTGTTTATATTTTCGTGTTCCTATATCAGTACCTCGGAGGTAAACTACACTATGTCGTTTTCGTTAACTTTTCAGTAGAGCAGTTTTAATGTTGTCGGACAATGATGCAAAGCGCCAATTTATTATTGCGTCCGTTAAGACAGAAGAACCGAAAGTTCATCGTTGAAATGCAAAAAAACAAAAAACAAAAACCCTAGTTTACAGGTTTTTTGTCAATGACCACTGCTCTACTGAAAAGTTAACGAATACGACATAGTGCAGTTTACCTCCGAGGTACTGATATATGACTGTCATTATGAGTGGCGTCGGGGGGCAAACTTTTGCATTTTACCTACTGCCAGGATATTTGATTGTAGCCGCCTATTATGAATCAGACGCTGACCAGGATTCAATATGTCGAACCTGGATTTTCTTCTTTTGGTTCCTATCCACCGTTGTCCCAAAAGTTTGCTCCTCCGCCTTCCAAGGAGAAAAGAATATGCCCGATCTCTTAATGAGATTCAGTGACAGCAGTCACCTACTAAACCTGAAACGCAAAAAAAATATTCTACCGTTGCCCAGGAACCACCACGTGGAGGAAAAAGTGATAGGCACACAATTCAGAACAGTAGGCTGCCAATCTTCGCTTGCTTTATACTAGAGTATTTATTATTTAAAATTATTAGCACAACAATGTTCGACATCTTAGCCCATTTGAACTGAAACCCCTAGAATTACTTGACCTAACTGTTTTTCACACAACCAGCCCGATTTTTGTTGGCTGTCGGTGGTGCAATGGCTAGTGTTCGCGGCTCTTGTGCATGAGAATGTGGGTTCGATCCTTGTTCAGACCATCTTTCATTTCCTCGCTTAGTGATGGTGATCGAGTACTTAGCCATGAAAAAGCTTCTCAAAAATACCGTTCGGAACAGGCGTAAAACTGGAGGCCCCAATCAGTGAGTGAAAAATTAGAAAGCGCTCAGCTCACTGGTTGTGAGAAGCAATCCCCAATCCCTTCATGGGATGTAATGGGAAACGGTTATTTTTTTAACCCGACTCTTGTCTGACTTTCTTTTGGATGTATAAAAAATATTATTTTGCCAGAATCTCGATGAGTGGCCCTAGTGTATGTATCGTGAATCACAAGGTTTCATTGTGATAGTACATGCTGCGAACAACAGAACCATTGATCTAGTCAACTACCACCAGAAAGTCTAATTATATCTTAGACTATAAAACAAAAATCCTGGCGACACCTTCATGGATCAAATTGTTTGTCATTGAACAGCATTCGAAAATCGTGTCGAATCATTTGGTTTCTCGGAAAATAAACAGACAAACGGCTTAACTTAATAACTGTCTTGGTCATTAAGTTAATGACTCTGGTGCATATGGAGGAACAGGCCATGCTTAGCCATGTGTCCTGCGAATGCAATTTGAAGTTCAGTATGCATTTTAGATCAATGCACGATTGGTTCCTTGCATTTCCTGTTATAGTCTTTTTTCCATTTGTTGAGCAGATAAATCCGATTAGGAAATTCCCACAATTAATAGCTGGTACAAATGAGTCCCTTTCGGTTACGAAAGAATAGCTAAGGAAAGGGAGTTATACATGTACAATATGTTGACCATGTGTGACGCTGTGTGTGATAACAAAGAAACTCATCCCTATTTGAGTAGCCATGAATTTTCGGTTTAAATGGTTAAGAAGTTATCTTTGTTAACTGTTAGGTGGAATTAGATAAATAAAAAAAAATCGTCATTTATATACAGATTTAATTTTAATTCATAATGAAAAGGTAAAGAAGCTACACTAACGATTCGTAATACGTAATCCTTCCGTTGGTTGTGCTATGGTTAGTGTGCACGCATCTGATCTGAACTGATTTTAAGGTGCTCCTCCCAGTGCACACTGGGCCAGTTTAAAAAAATTACCAGACAAAATTAATTACGTCGCACAGTGTCGTGGTTTCATATAACGAGTGGCCAAAAATAGAAGGAGTTGTAAGAAAATTCTGAAATTTGCCACACATGATTTAATTGATAAAATATAGTTACACCTAAAATGTTGTAATTTTAGATCCAAGGATTCGTGTCCTTCCCATATATCCTGAATTAAAAAAATGCCATAACTCATGTAAAAAAATAAAAACTTAATGAAATTTCATATATATACGTTAGTTTAAATATCTTTAATGCTTAGTCCAAATTTCGTTTAATTCGGGGCAAGGATACGCCCTACACCTCGAAAATGTCCTTTTTTAAAAAAGTAAAAATAAGAGCAAAGCAATATAATTTTCTTATTTAATTTGGCACACAAATTACTTATAATGGATTTTATGTGTAACTATACACATTTTACTTTTTATTCAATGCAAAAAAAGCTTTCGCAAAAAGCTTTCGTCATTAGCTTTCCCATACATCCTTAAAGACATGTAAAATCCAAGCATTTTACCACAATTAAAAAAATTATTTAAGGAGGGAAGACCATGTAAAATTTGAACTTTTCACATAAAATTTCCTTTCTTAACTAGGTTTAACGTTTTAAACTTTTCTACCAACTTTATTGGGAACCAGCTGGACCCGGTAAACTACGTTTTGCCTTCAAAGTTTTTGTACTGCCAAAGGGTGTACAAAATTTGTTGTTTCATTACGTTTCAAACTATAGTTATGGCCTTTATATCGGTTTTTGTCAAAAGGGGAGTGGCACCGCCCTCTTCCAACCTGGCTGTAATTCATACTGGTCCAACAACATTTTATATACAAAATCTCATCTTCACATCTATGACAGTTCATGAAATATAGCCATTTTAAATTTCAAGTTGTATCACAACTAAGTATAGCCAAGGAGTATCAGCAGATCGTCAGTACCACATTGTGTCATTTTCATAACAATCGATCTATTTGTCTATTAGAAAAGCCGTCAGAGCGATTGGCACCACCCACTTTCACCCTGGATGTATAGCCTATGCCATCCGCTAGATGATTCTGAATATTGTCTGAAAATTTCATCAAAATCGGTCCAGACGTTTTCGAGTCCATTCGTAACATACACACATACATAGAATTTTTGAAAAGGGTGCGTGGCACCGTCAACTTTCGCTCTGGATGTATAGCATATGTCACCCGCTAGATGATTCTGAATATTATCTGAAAATTTCATCAAAATCGGTCCAGCCGTTTTCGAGTCCATTTGAAACATACGCACATACATACTTACATCCATTTTTATATATCTGTGTCAAAAAGGAAAAACGTCGTAAGTGCACTTAGGACAATAATGACTAAGTGCACTACAAAAACCACTGGAGTCTCAATAACCTCCAGATCCAGTTTTTGTTTAATTTGACTTATGTATCAGGTAGTCATATACCCGATAATGTCTACATATCTAATTAAATGTCAGACCTTCTCATAGAAAGTACCTCCCAAAGATGCTTACCTAAAAAAGTTGGAAATGCACATAAGTCGTTTTTCCTTTTCGGCACAGATATAAAGATTATAAAATAAATTAAAAGTTTGAGAAGTTTGTTTCGTAATCATACAAGATTTACATGGGACCTCAAAAACAAACTTCGTTTAAAAAAAATCTATATCATTACTTTTGACATTTTCATCATTGTCGCCTTTGGAACTTTCGAAACTTTAGTTTGAAATTTCGAAATTCTAGTTTGACATTTTATGGTATTGTCAGACCTAAATTCCGACAGAGTAATGTATTTAACTTTACACTGAAAAAAAATAAATTTTTACATAAGTATTTTATGTTTAAATGTGAAATCAAAAACTGGGCCAAAGTTAAAAAAAAAAATGTTTCTTTAGCAAATGGTAGAAATAGAAATAACATCAGTGACTTCGGTTAGGGTCTAAAGTGTTCAGAAGTGAAAATCGGGCGCCTGTCCTAGTTGGTCCTAATTTTTTTTTTTTGGTCCACAAAAGATTAAAAAATTTAATATCTTTAGTCAATTACTTGCATTGCAATTGAACTAGAAATCATACACAGAAAATAAAGACGACTGTAAAATTTTAACAAAAAAATTGGTACGGGAAAAATCTCAGCACTCAATTACATTTTTCATTGATATACTGACAAATTACTCAAATTTTTATCAAATCGATAAATGGTACCAACAAAAAAATTCATAAGAAATACCCCAATATTTAACGAAGTAAATACGATACGAACAACTACATAACTTCAGTTAGAGATAAGTTTGTACAAGCAGTCGGAGGCGTAACGTGCTAGACGATGTCACAAAAATGGAAACGATCTTCCAGTGGATGTGAGTTCGAATCCTACTGCGACTGTTTAATTTTATTTTTAACGTAGAATACGTCTTACCTTACGGTATGAGGAGTCATGTCAGGTTTTTATTGTTGTAATCTTTATTTCATTGAATTTGAGGAAACGGCTAGACGAATTTTTTTAAAATTTTTTTTGTAGGTAAATTAAGATGTTATCTTTCGTTTGATATACATTTCATATTGGTTGATATATTTCTAGTATTTTAATTTCTCAAATGAAAATTGTTTAAACACATACACTCAAACATATGTGTGGTGTTTGGTTGAGTGTTTTTGGTTGTTCAACATTGCTTAGGAACATGTATCTAGTAAAAAGTGAAACGAACAGCAAGCTAATGTTGCTTGGCAACATGTATCTAGTAAAAAGTGAAACAAACAGTAAGCTAACGTAATAAAGCTTTTTTGCGAAAGCTTCAATAAAGCTGTTGTAACATTAATTTTGAATTGTAAAGCGTAAAGCTTTCACACAACGCTCGAATGCTAATGCGAAGACTCGATAAGGTAAACCTTTTTTAATATTAGGGCGGCCCTCTCAACATTCGCAGAACTTATTTCAATAAATATATTAATTAAAATACATAAATTAAATTAAGTTTAAAAAAATTGAACATAATATTTTTTTTTTAAACGGACTTGAATCAAATGCCGTTGGTAAATATAAAAATTACAGCAGACAGTTGTCCGAGGCCTTCGGCCACGGACTGTCCCTGCAGGCTGTGTCAGAGACACGGCCATTAAGTTTAACGTAGAATACGCCATCCGATAAGACAGAAAACATATATAACAATAAATGATAAATAATATAAGCAAATGAATTTATTGTTATATATGTTTTCTGTCTTATCGGATGGCGTATTCTACGTTAAACTTAATGGCCGTGTCTCTGACACAGCCTGCAGGGACAGTCCGTGGCCGAAGGCCTCGGACAACTGTCTGCTGTAATTTTTTTAATTAAACAAACTTTCTAAAAATACCTCGGATCGAAAGCAAAACGAAAACTGAGATACAATTTTGTTTGTTAATATGTGAAATTCTTCATCGACTAAAATCGAAAATATTTTTGATAAATAACGTACAAATATTTTTAAATATAATATTTTTCCAATAAACAACCTACAAATATTGTAGCTAATATGTGATTCTTTTTATCACAGGATATTCAATTAGTATTTTGTTTGAATTTTCGAATTTTTTAATTGAATTGAAAAATTATTTTTTTCCTGTGTACGTAAATAAAATGTACCTTAATGTTCAGTTTTGTAGCTCTTATAACACAAAATACATAAAAGAAGTTTAAAACATCCAGAAACATAACCTTCATATAACACACATCTACTAACAATATCCCAAAATTAGCCTGCATGCATGTATTGAAACAATACTCAACTTTGGGCCCCTTGCCGGATTAGCAACGTGCAGGGAACATTCAAAACAGTTAATTTTTTACCTCACTGGTTAATTGGCCACTGGTTAAGTTACTTATTTTATGTGGAATGGAGCCGAAATAGCGCGCCGCCGCGCACATGTCTGGAAATCAGCCGTTGTTACTTCTTCTGTCATTGGCTTGGATCGGATGAAATTCAAACTTCGATGTTTTTCGACATTAAAATGGTCGTATCTAATATTTTTCTTTTAAATCTTATTTTAAGTTCCAAATAATCCGAGGCCTTTTTGAATTTTAAACGATGCAGAAAAAACCATCAACAATTTGCCAATTTCATACCCTCAATCCCATGCAGAATATCAGAAAATCAGCAGAACATTTTAAATAAAATTTTGTATTGTTCGAAGCAAGAACGGTTCTAAAAAAACATAACTTTAAGCGCACAAGATTGATAATGATTTCTCCGATTCGAAATAATTAAATAACTAAATACGTATTTCAATAATATTTCTTACCTGTATTGCCACTATCAGCAATTGCATTAAGCCCGTTCTGTCATTGACTTTAATCCGTTGAAATCCAAACATTTTATAAATGCAATTTATTAACATTGTACTTGAATCGAAATTAAACTGAAATTAAACAAAAACAAATATAGAAAATGCAATTAATTTCAACCAGGATATGGAGCTATTAACACACAAATGCGTTTCGGCATTAAAGAATTAAAGGTTAAAATCAAGTAATTAATGGAACGGCTGACTGTACCCACACATGGCTGAATTTTCAATTTTAAAATTATTATAAAACAACAAAATAAAATAGTTGGTTAATTAGCGAAAAAACTAAATTAAATAACAATATTAATAACTGTAAAGTTAGTAAAATTAAATTACTCTATAAATCTCTAGAGTTGAAAATAACAAAGAATAACAAAAGGGTGGCACGCTTTTGAATGATAGTATAAGTATAACAATGTACATAGATTTTGAAAAAGATTTTTCTTGCCGAATAAACGAAGTAAACTGAAAAAAGTGTATTCGCTAATATTATGAAAGATTTACATTCATTCTTTGAATTCCTCTATTAATTTTCTTCAATTGGAGCATTTCTTTGGATCTATGAAACAGTTTCATAGATTCAATGAAACGAATTCTTTGAAATTTTGTTCATAACATCTATACTATGAAACAGTTTCATAGATTCAATGAAACGAATTCTTTGAAATTTTGTTCATAACATCTATACAATATTGTAATAAATTATATGAAAATAACACTAAAACATTTAATCATACATATCGCACCCTATCTACAAAAGAGTCATAACTCAAAATATTTAAATTTTCAATAGAGCAAAAAAACTGATTTGGTTAATTAGAAATATGTATGAAAATACTCACTAATAGACATATTCATAAAGGATTTTTTTTACGAAAGAGTAGAGTAAACATCGTCAGATTTTTACAATGGATAGAAATGGTCCTTGGTTATTGTTTTTAAGCAAAAAATTAAAATTTGAAAATTTTGAGTTATGACTCTTTTGTATTTAGGGTGCGATATCATAACATCTAACAAATTTTTGCATAGATTCTATGAAACAAAACTTATGAAATTTACTCATATATCTATGAAACATTTTGAAAAATTTTATGAAACCTGTCATAGAATTAGAATACTTATTTATTCTCTGAAAACCCTATTGCTATATCTGATCGAGCCACAAATCCCCAGCTGTCATGGTTCTGAATGGTGATATTAAACAATTTATTATGCCATGTGTAACGAAATCTCTAATTGCAATGAGAATTCTTTAGTAAGTAACACTGTGCAACAAAATATAGGTTTTTGCTTTGGGGGTGGAAGATTCCTAGGCCAAATGATCCCAAAAATGTAAACGCTGTGTAGCCACACTTTTTTTCATGGGCGTGGCGAATTTGAATTTTCTTATCCGATACTATCCGAGATAAATTTAAAAATCGAGTATAAATATTGAATTTCGTAGAATATTCAAATGCTCTATTTCCATGTTTAAATGGACTTTTTCGTCCTATGTTCTAAAAGTACCAAAAATTTACACTAAAATGACCAGCTACGAATTCAAATTTTCCACGAATTTATTCCTTATTAAATTTCATTATGGGGCGTCATAGACAAAAATTCTCTATCTTTATTTTCAGACGTCCTTTTTGTCCCTTTTTTGAAACAAGGTCAAGAAAACTGCACCAAAATAACCGGCAAAATACCCAAATGATCTGCCAATTTATTGTGGAATAAATTTTACTAGAGTTAACATATGTCCTTTTAGACCTTTTTTAAAAATTAATATCTTGAAATCTTAAAATTAACATCTGGAATTCTGCACACACTATGATCTACAAATATATTATCAAACAAATATGCACATAATTCTGAAAAGGTTTCTCTTTATTGTTCATATAAAGTATCACAAAATTCCACCAAAAGTAAAAACAAAAATGGCATCAAACCCTTGTTAAAATATGGAAGAATTTATATAATATTTAGGAAAAATTTACATTTTGAATTGTGGAACATAATAAGCAAGCAACCATGTCGTTCGAAAAGAAAAAATATTGATGCCTTCACTTCATATTACACTTGGAATTGCCTACTAAAATTGCATTATTTAAATTTTAAGATTTCAAGATTTAATTTTTTAAAAAAGGACTAAATGGACATATGCAAATTCAAGATGAACGATTCTCGTCTGCGAAATCCTCTAATAAAATTTATTCCACAATAAATTGGCAGAACCTTTCGATATTTTGCCGGTTATTTTGGTGCAGTTTCCTTGACCTTGTTTAAAAAAAGGACAAAATCGACGTCCTTTTCGTCGTCGTCGTCCATTATGAAATTTAATGAGGAATAAAGTTGTCGAACATTCTGAAACCGTAGCTGGTAATTTTTGTGTAAATTTTTGGTATTTTTAGAACAAAGGACGAAAAGGACCCTTTAAACTTTGAAATAGAGCATTTGAATATTCTACGAAAATAATCCCTGTCAAATTACACTGAACACATGTTATCACAAGAATTCGCTCAATTCAATATTTATACTCGATTTTTAAATTTATCTCGGATAGTATCGAATAAGAAAATTCAAATTAGCCACGCCCATAAAAAAATGTGAAACTACACAGCGGTCTAAATTTTTTTAGTTTGACTATACTCACGTAGTGTGATCATTTGGAGCTGGAATCGTCCACCCCCAAAATTAGTGTTGCTCAGTGTAATCGCTCGAAAAATAATGCTGGCACCCGAATACAATATTCGTAGAACTAAAATATTACTATTCAATTAACGAAGAATAATTTATGAAACTTTTACCGTGTTCCTCGATCTCAAACGAAAGCCAATAACTCGAGTTCCACTGCAATTTGGTTTTTCCAGTCAAAGGTTTTCGTTCAAAGGACATCGTTTTTGATTCATATGACTGATAATTAGAAACAGAGAAATTTACAGTTATCGTTCGACGTTCGAAGTTAAAAGATTATGGAATTCAAACCAAATTGGACTACACCATTTCTAATTGATTTAAAAAAACATTATTTCAAATTTAAAAATTGTATTTCAAATTTGAGATACATGAACTGAAATCCAAAAATTCTATTTGAAAATTGAAATACATCAATTGAAATTTAGAAGACATCAATTGAAATGTAAAAAACATCAATTGAAATTTAAAACACATCAATTGAAATTTGAAAACCATCAATTGAAATTTAAAAGACATTAATTGAAATGTAAAAGACATCAATTGAAATTTAAAAGACGTCAATTGAAATTTAAAAGACATCAATTAAAATTTAAAAATCTTATGCATTAAATCGGTTAATAATTTTTTAAATTTCAACTGACGAATTTTAAATTTCAATTGATGTCTTTTAAATTTCATTTTATGTCTTTTAAATTTCAATTGATGTGTTCCAAATTTCAATTGATGTCTATTAAATTTCAATTTATGTCTTTTAAATTTCAATTGATATGTTTCAAATTTCAACTGATTTTTTTAAATTCAATTGATGTCTTTTAAATTTAAACTTACGAATTTTAAATTTCAAATGATGTCTTCTGAATTGCCTTTGAAGTTTTTTAGATTTCAATTGAAGTATTTCAAATGGAATTTTGAAATTCCAATTGATGATTTTAATTTTTAATAGAATTTTCAAATTTCAATTTATATTTTTCAAAATTAAATTGATATTTTTTAAATTCAATTGGAAATGGTGCAGAAGAGAAAAGAAAGTTCTCGTTCATAATCGAGCAACAGGTACTTTTTATAAATACGTTTGTAAACTTCGTAAAATTTTCATGAAATTCTTTCATAATATCTATGCAACTTACGAATACTAATAGTATTACTAAAGGATTTTTAATGAAAAATGTTTCATAAATATTACGAAGAATGTTTTTACACCATTTCCAATGGAAATTTTAAAAATACTAATTTAATTTTGAAAAAAATTCAATTGAAATTTGAAAATTATATTTGAAATTTCAGATACATAAATTGAAAATTGAGAATAATATTTGCAATTTAAAATACAACAATTGAAATTTAAAAAAAATCAATTGAAATTTGAAAGACATCAATTGAAGTTTGAAAGATTTCAATATGAGATGGTGTGTGTAGTATAACATAAAACAATATATAAAAATATGAATAAATATTTCCCATTATATCCCATGAATCACTCGCAATCACTGAGCCGTCGGCTTTCAAGCTTTTACGCTCAGGGAATGGGACCTAAAGTTTTATACCGATTTCGAAAGGCTTTTGGAGTAACTTTTCAATGGCAAATTACTCGATTGGGTAGCAACACTAAGCGAGGAACGTAGGTGTATGGTGGTTAGATCAGGGATAGAATAAATAAATAAATTGTTTCCCATTACATCCCATGAAGGGACAGGGGAGAGCTTCTCACAATCACTGGGCTGTGTGCTTTCCAGTTTTTCACACACTGATTGGCACCTACAGTTTTACACCGATTCCCAACGGTATTTTGAGAAGTTTTTCATGGCTAAATACTCGATAGTGTCGCCGTCACTATGCGAGATGACCACCGCCGAAACAAATTTTTTTTTAAGGTGGTCAGAGCAGGGATCTAACCCAGGATCTCATGTACAAGAGGCGAGCACACTACCCATTGCACCACCGACGGCAGGTATAGAACTCATTGTATTAAGTACAAGAGTCGCGTATATTAACACAATAAAATAAATCCTTATGGTTTTATGTCATTACCCAGCAAAACAGCAAAATATCACCAGAACTACGCGGTAAGAGGTTGGGGTTGGTTCCTGCATCGTCGCCTTTTACATTGTGTTGGACTAGGATGGCAATTTTAAGTTACTAAAAACTCATCTCAACAATTAGCAGGAATTGGCATGTCCGACTAGAAAACGGCAGCTGATGAAGGTTTGGGTTCAAATCCCCACCAAAGTTATTGCTTAGAAGAATATTTTTCGACTTCCTTTGAGATATATAGAGCAGGGTTTTTTTTTGCAATTGGAAAAAATGTAAAAAGTCGGTAGCAGTATTTGAACTCACGTTGGCAGACGATAGATTCAAAGTTTAGGACTCTTATCATCAGCGCCTTAGCATTCTAGGCCAGTGACCGTCTTGTTCACATTGTCAATAATTGCAGTTGCCGTGGTCGGGGTTTCTTTTTATTATTTTGTTTTTTTGTTTTTTTTTTTTTGCGTCTTGCAATGGTTTGTTTTGTAGGCATTTTTATTCAAAAATTTACAATGTGCCAAAGTTTCCTACAACTTTTCATCGGCTTTTAGTTGCAAAAAAAAATTTTCGGAAATAAAGATTGCTAATGCATTTCTTTGTTACATATCTTCGCTTCTCATATTTTAAGTATTTAAAGTGGTTCAGCTAAAAGCTGAAGACGTCAAGATGTTGTGAATATTGATGCCTTCGGTAAAATATTGTGTTAAATGTTTTCTCACTAGTAGGTGGTGAAACAATTCTCATTAAGTTGATATCGCCATAAAGTTGGATAGTATACCTAAATACTTTCTTGATGAGATGCCGTGGTGGGCATCGAAATAGCTATATTCTCAACCATCCACCGAAATAATCATTTTTACAATACTATTTTCTATTAAAAATAAAAAATGATTTTTAATAGAAAATAATCATATTGATTAACAAACATAAAACAAAGTACTTAAATTAAAGTGTTGAAAAACTCTTTCTTTAATATTTTTAATTTTGTGTGAAAATATTTTGCTACTATGCCAAGTATCTGGTGATTTCGAAACCTAACGCAAATCTCTACAAAATCAGTGTTTTAAACATGTGATTGATCGTCACAGTGACTCAAAATGTTTCCTTTCAGGCTGTTATAATTAAAGGACTGATGTGCTTTCCATATACATTTTGAAAGCCCTTTCAAATTTCCTTAGTACTTTTTTTTTTGCTTTCCAACATTTTTAATATCAATCACCCTAATCCACTACAACCCTTCAACACCCTATTAACAATGTGAAAATGAGCACATAGCCATAACAAATAAACCGTTAAACACATAGTAAACACTACATAAGCCTTAGTTTATATAATAGACATACCTATACATTTAGCATATAAATACACACACATATTCACGTGAGCATTAAAATGCATATAATCTACTTTACATCTATGTACGTGAATAAAGTCATTAAATAATCCTCATGTGAAAATTCAGTTTGTTGGTCTTTCTTTTGTGTTATTTTTGTTACCAAAACTAAAACTTCCACACACACACCAACAGCGACAGAGCCAACTACATATTCGGAAAACCCAAGGTCAGGAAACTTTACTTTGTGGCAAAATCAAAAAAAAAAAAAACAAACTAAAATAAAACAGTTTGGCTAAATCCGCCACATGTGTGCCAAAGGGGCGGCAATGGGTGGTACGAAATTAAACCAACCTTATCACACAAAGTCAGCCCACAAAACCAACAAATAATAATAAAAAGGTATAATTAGATTTCCTCTGTGTGTTTTATAGTGATTTTTGGCACAAATCTAGTTACTCTCCATATCCCTTCTTTGGCCGTCATTCACATTTAGAATTAACACTTTTTCTGAGTGCAAATAAAGATGGAATTCCCAAATGCAAAATTTGCATTTCTATTATGCAAAGAATGCAGTTATACCACTTGCTCTTTTTTTTTTTGTTTTTCTTGTAATAATCCAAAAGAGTTTATATAACTTTATATTCGAGAGTCTGTTACAGAAGCTTTTCACACCCAAAGAATATTGATAGTAAAGACTTTTTAGATCAGAGTCAAAAAAGAGTCATCAAAATATTGTGCATCTTATCTAAAAACCCTGTGGAATCCTTTCGTGTATAGTGATTTTGACTTATGTACTCTGTTCTGTTTTTGAATTCGACTGCATTCGGCTATTCTTTTATGTGATTAATTATTTCCAGCCCCATATGAGTAAAGTCACCGAAATGAGTAAAAATTATGTCTATGTAGGAAAAATTTAATAATCAACACCTTTATAACAAATTTTCCTCATACGACTATCAGCTTTACATTTTCTTGAATTTAGAATTCGATATAATGTTGTATATACACTCAGACAAAAAAAGTTAGATTTAGTTCCAAATGGACTAACAATAATGGAACTACGTTTATATCCAAAGGTGTTTGAACCAAAATTAAGTGCCTTTTTTCCTCAGACTTAGGAAACCAAACGCATTGAAAATTAGGAAGTATTCCATTAAATAAAGTAGAAATTTATTAGATTTGCAACGGAGATTTGAGCTGCCAATCGCCAACTCAAGGCATGATTTTTTTTTTGGAAATAACACACTTGTCAACACTACACGCTGAAAAATGTGTTGTTTTTTGTTGTGTGGATGCAAATATAACATGTGTTTGGAGCTTGTCGCAAATATACTTGTGCCCAAACGCATTATGTTTGCTATTCAATACTACATGTTTGAGACACAATGATTAATGTGTTATAACATATGTGTTTGCGGCCCAAATATATTAGTGTTTGCTCTCTCTGTTTATGCTCTCTCGAGAGCAAGACAATAAAAGAGGGGCAACGTGTATGTATATCTTGTAAATATGCGTCTGTATTATTACATTATTCCCTCCCTCAACAATAAGGCGGTTTTTTTATTCCATTAAGCTTTCGCCACTTACCACTTTCCAAATAAAACGATCCACACTTAATACTACGAAATTTGGTAATGGGTGGATAAAATGCGATATGGCAACACGTTTGTAGCCAGTGCCAACAAATACATGGTAGCAGCAGTTGTTGTTGTAGTTGTAATCAACAACAACAGACATTTTATTTCCGTTCATTCGTTTCAGTTGTCGAACTCTACACCACAAATATATACCAACAATACAAGAATACAAACAAGTATAAAAACAAAATACATATAATTTTGACAAGTGAAGCCAAAAATGACACGCAAAAATTGCATCACCTGTTTAAACGACTATACCTGATAGACACCATGTTCAATATGTATAACGTTTGCCACGCGTTGTTGTGAACAATTTATTTCCAATTATGTTTTCAATCGCAAATAAAAATCTATCCTTCAAATTTAGAGATGTAAACGTATACGTAGTATACCATTAAATAAAATAATTGTATTAAATGTGTAAGCCATTTGGCAAATTTCTGCTTTTAAGTCTCTCCTTGATAACATTTTCATTCGCAAGAAATGATAACAAAATTTATCTAAGATAACTTTTTGTTGCCATTTCTTGAAATTAAACATCTGGCAACATTGTCATTGCTCAAGTCAGAATTTAAGTGGGAAATTGAAATGCCACTTAATATCGCTTAGCTGTCCCGTACAAATTAATTAACTTTAGGGGGGTAAAGAAACACACTTAATATTCCTCCTGAAGATGCATGCAAATTGCAGATGAAGCCAGTGTTTCTTATTTTGGCTGATGTATTGCGTTTTAATTTCATGTATTCAGTCGTCAGTGGTTCATCGGACAGAGGATATCAAAAGTCCTTGGTGAGTAAAAAAAAATAAACAAACGCTCGGACGATTAAATGGTTTGTGATGGTGCTTTGGGTTTTGTATATGTGTTTCGCATATATTTGAGAAACGATTTAGAGGAAAGAAACTGGAAAGGGCAACAACGTGAATCCCTTTTTCTGTCCGAGACTCTAATGAAAAAAACGGACTGGCGCACCATATGTGAAATATAATAAAAAACAACAAGGAATTAAACCGCGCTTGGCTTGCGTGAACTAGATTTGTATATAAATATATTGTTTGTGTACCAACGCATAGTCATAACCAAGGCATAGTTGAAACCTTCTGAATAGAAAAATGTGAGAGACAAAAACGAAAGGAAAAACAACAGAGCAGCAGATTCAAAACAAAACAAATAATGCATTCAATACAAGAAAATGTAGAAATCATTTAAATCTTTTAATTTTTTGTATTAACTGTTTATACAAGGTATTTCAAAAGAAGTCATCCGATGTTGTTTGGCTCTCATTTTTTTTTCTAAATGAAAAACTTCGATTCTGTTTTTTCATTATGTTTATTTGAACCTTTAGAATTTTATTGGTTAAGTAGAGAAGATGATATCGGTTAAATGGGCGCCGACACAATTGATTACAATAAGGGCTCGTTTTATGGCATTTTGCATCACTTTGGCGAGAACTTCGGGCGACAGATTCTCGCACTCGTGTCGAATGTTGACCTTGAGGGCTTAAAGGGTCTCGGTTTTGTTCACGTAAACACGAGACTTCAAAAAACCCCACAAAAAAGTTTGGAACGGTTAAATCGGGTGATTTTGCGGGCCAATGCAAATCGCCAAAACGAGAGATGAGGCGACCCGGGAACGCCACCTTCAGAATATCGGTTGTGGCTCTCGCAGTGTGTACCGTTGCTGAGTCCTGTTGGAACCACATGTCCTCCAGTCCTAATTCGTCGAATTGCGGCAGAAAACGCTCAGTTAACATGGCCCTATAGCGCCCATCGTCCACTGTTGTCGCTTGACCAACGGCGTTCCCGAAAAAAAATGGCCCGATGACTCCTCCAGCGTGAACAGTGCACCATGCAGTCACTTTGAGCGGGTGTAATGGCTCCTCGTGCAACACTCGTGGATTTTCGGTGCCCCAGAAGTGATAGTTTTGCTTGTTCACGTACCCGCTGAGGTGGAAATGAGCCTCATCGGTCATTATGATTTTCAAATCATTATGAACAAAAATGCTATAAAAGGAGCCCGTATGGGACTCAAATGTGACGGCGCCCATTTAACCGATATCATCTTCTCAACTTAACCAATAAAATTCTAAAGGTTCAAATAAACATAATCAAAAAACAGAATCGAAGTTTTTCTTTAAGAAAAAAATGAGAGCCAAACAACATCGGATGACTTCTTTTGAAACACCTTGTAAAGGGTTTTTCAACAGATACGCTACAAAAGTAAATCGATAGGGACAGCAAACGACGCCATATTTTTTCCCGCTATTTTGACATTTCTCTTCAGTAAGGTTTGTCATTTCATCATGGAAATATATACGAGCCAACAACGAGTCGAAATTATTAAAATTTACTACCGAAATTTGGAGTCAGTGGCCTCAACTTTAAGAGGCCTCAACAATCAGCGATGACGCTCATTTCTGGCTGAATGGCTTCGTCAATAAGCAAAATATGCGTTATTGGTCAGACAACAATCCACACGTAATCCATGAGTCATCATTCCCGAAAAAATTACGGTTTGGTGCGGTTTATGGGCCGGCGGCGTCATGCTGTACTTCTTCCGTGATGATCAAAACCGGCACATTACTGTGAATGCGAATCGCTACCGTTCAATTATAACCGAATATTTTTGGCCCCAATTGGATAATTCCAACAGGACGGCGCCACAAGCCACACAGCGAATGCCACAATCAATTTATTGGAAACCAAGTTTGGTGAACGTGTTATCTCACGACATGTCCCAGTCGATTAGCTGCCTCGGTCGTGCGATTTGACGCCGTTAGATTATTTCCTGTGGGGCTACGTCAAGTCTATGGTATATGCCAACAAGCCAGCGACGATGGATGAACTTCGTACGAATGTCGAACGTGAAATTGCAGCAGTATAGGATTTATACTTGAAAACCGTCGAAAATTGGGTTCAGCGTCTGGACTTCTGCTAGCGTGGCCGTGGTGGACATGCAAAAGAAATCGAGTTCCATACGTAATGGCATCGAATGTACTTTCACAGGAATAAATAATTTCATTGGTATCTAAAACCGGTTTTGTTTTATTTAAAAAAACATTTGTAGCGCTCTTATTGAAAAACCCGTTATAAGTAAATGTGGATATATATTAATAAAATTAATTATAATAAAGAAAGAAAGAAAGCATAATTCGTTTCTAAATATTATTATGCTTGGGAAAAAATACGCATGTGTTTCCACGTAAAAGCACACATATTTGTCAGTAAACGTGCTAATGTTTGCTTTTAAATACACCTGAGTTTGGGACTTGCAAACATATAAATGTTTGAAGTGTATTCCAAATATATACATGGTTCCTGCGGAATATGTTTAGGAGAATATGTTGCACAGGCCGTTTTATTCCATCGTGTGGTGACTGGTAAGCAATGTGTTCTTAAAATGTGGATAGGCCACTTTTCAGCACTACTCCACTCAGATTCTTCCAGTGAAAATCAGCAAGTAATGATTGTGGACAACAGGGTAGATTGTAAACCCACCTCCCCCCCTTCCCTCCCCCAACCAAGACGAAATGAGAACGCAATATTGCGGCTTAAGAATAATAAAGCTCTGGTGCTTAACCGCTAAACTTTTTAAGGACTGCTAGCCCACATCCATCCATTTATATGCGGTATATAGTTGGGGGAATTTATGCCTGATGATATCAGTATATTATATCCTGCATTCAAAAAGGGTGATCCGTGTGTCTGTTCCAACTATCGCGGTATCAGTCTTTTATCCATCACATATGAGATCATGTGGAACTTATTATGTGAAAGACTAAAGACAATTGTAGAAAACCTGATTGGACCTTATCAGTGTGGTTTTAAACCAGGCAAGTCCACGACTGACCAAATATTCACACTGCGCCAAATCCTGGAAAAGACCCACGAAAAGTAAATAGATACATACCATCTTTTTGTCGATTACAAAGATGCTTTCGACAGACCCATACGGGGAAAATTATACGAAGTAATGTCTGTACTTGGGATTACGCAAAACTGACCCGCCTCTATAGAATACCGCTGACCAACCCCAAATCAGCAGTGAAGGTGGGGAAAGGGACAAGGTGAAACACTTTCGTGCAATCTCTTCAACATCTATGTTGCTGGCTTATGCTGACGACATAGACATCATTGGACGAAATTTGCAAGAGGTTACTGCAGTATTTTCAAGAATCGAAAAAGAATCAGCGAAGGTGGGTCTTGCTGTTAATGAGGGCAATACAAAATTGATGGTGTCAACGATTAGACAAACCTCTCGACTTGGTCCGCACTTGAACGTCGACAACCGATTTAATTTTGACTTGTGGCAAGGTGACAACCTATCGTGCGATCTCATTAACATCTTAATGCAGTTCATAATAGGAAAAGCTGCAGTTAACATGAATAAAACCATCAACTGCAGAAGTCACATGCTGATTGCGTATGCTGATGATAAGAAAGGAGTCAGCAAAACTGGGTCCGACAGTAAATGAGGACAAGACAAAATTAGTGGTTTCAACGATTATGGCCTCTGTGCGATTAGTTGATAACTGTTATAATTTCGATGTGGTGAACGAATTTATATACTTCGGATCTGCCGTAAACAAAAACAACAACGTCAGCCTCGAGATCAAGCGGAGACTTGTGTTTGCTAATAGATGTTATTTTGAGCTACGCAAGCACTTTAGAGATAAAGCCCTCTCTCGAGTAACAAAATTCGAGCTGTAACAGACTCTCGTACAACCTGTATTGCTGTATGGCGCAGAATCCTGGGTCTTATCGCAAGCAGACGAAACATCTATCGGAGTCTTCGAGAGAAATATACTTCGAAAAATGTATGGCCCTATAGTGCACAACGGCGAGTATCGGCGACGCATGAACCATGAGCTGTATGAGCTATATCCCGACATTGACATAGTTAAGCGGCCAGTAGAATGGAAGAAGTCGAACCAGCAAGGAGGGTTTTCGAAACCGAACGCGAATGAAGATGAAAAATAGGAAGTTCAAAACTCCGCAGGAGGGATCGGGTTGACGAATCCCTGCATACACTTGGTATTGCCAACTGTAGAGATAAGGCAAAAGATCGCACTTGTTGGCGAAATATGTTATCTTCATTTTGTAACGTCCCTGACCCGCCGGGGATGTTCGAGACCGGAGAAGTAAGTAAGTGTTATCTACTCGGCTACTGAATGTTATGATTTAGCTACGTCGGTGATGCAATGGCTAGTGCGCGCGACTCTTGTGCATGAGAACGTGGGTTCGATCCCTGCCGTGACCGCCTTACATTTCCTTCGACGACGGCCACCTCGCTTAGTCATGGCGACACTATCGAGTACTTAGCCATGAAAAGACCTCTCAAAATATCGTGTGGAACCAGTGTAAAACTGTATCAGTGAGTGAAAAATTTGAAAGCGCTCAGCTCACTGGTTGTGACAGCTCTCCCCAATCCCTTTATGGGATTAAATGGGAAACGTTTTTTTTTTTAATTGCGAACATAGTCGAGACAGATTTTCACGAACAACAGCATCCCTGTTGCATTACCTAAGCTGGCCTTCTCACAGGCCTGCTCAACGAAGGGAAGTGTGCATGGCTGTGAGCATCCATTCCGCCTTCCACATGTAGACCTGTCAGGCCTGCTTAAAGAATGAAAGTGTGAATGTCTCTAGGGTGTTTTCGAAGATTACAGATATTCGATCCTGATAGGAGGTCTGCTTAAAAAAGGTCACTAGCATGTATATCGTATCTTTTTGCAATCTTAGAGGTGGTTTCATCGCCTGCCTCCTCCAAGAAGGGAAATGTGTGAATTTTTTGCCAGTGTAGTGCAAGGAATATGGAGTGCCTGCATATGTGCCCGCTAGGAGATGGCATAGTTGAATGTCAACACACAGCCCCAAATTGCATATTTGCAGGCATATTGTTAAAATGCCTCGGCGTTTACGCTGCTGGGATGTTATAAAAAACAGACCGAATAATAAATAACCTCAAGGAATGTATAAAAGATTTATAGTTAGCACTAATTCAACTAATAAATAGTTACTGTCTATTAAACAATAGTTAATGTGCGAGCACAATCGGGGAGATATCGAAGGCGGTGAATATTTGTAGAACATGTCTTCGTGTGGGAAGAGGACAAGAGCTGGCGTCCTCTTCCAGCGTAGGACACAAAAATTTTAAAAATTTGTATTTCCTTGAAGTCCAGCAAAAATTATTATTATGTGTGGCAAAATGTTTTTATAATTTTCACTTCGCGCACAGTTCAGTGATTGTGAGAAGCTCCCTACTTGATCCCTTTATGGGATATAATGGGAAAATATATATATATTTATTTTTTTATGACCGGAAATGGTAAATTTATATTAAATTTATATTATTTATATTTATATTATTCCATAGGGAGAAAAATAACAGTCGGTGCAATTTATGTCCTCCCTTACTGTAAAAAGCTCTAATTTAAGAAGAATTGCAGAGATTTGTGTGATTTGCGTGATTTGCGTTAGTGGCCAAAAACTAAATAGAAATCAAGAGAGTCAAATTTTGACGGCATGTGATTGTGTTTTAACTCATGTGTTCGACATTTTAAATTCAATTTTGTTTAATTTCATTGGTGTATTATGAATTTAAAATTTAATTTAAAAATTTTATTGTTAATCCTTTAAATTGTATATCACCATATTTAAATTCAATTGATGCATTATGAATTACAAATGAATAATTTTAATTTCAATATAAATTTCTTGGATTTAATTTCAAAATGAATTTGATATCGTTGCCAGCCATCACATTTCTTACCAAACGAAAATCGTTAACATGTCTCATTCAAATTCCCGTGACCTTAAGAAAATTAGATCAACTTTATTTTTATATTTTAAATTTAAATTAATTATTTGTCCGAATACAAAGTTTACACGAATCGTTGTAGCATGGAAAAACAATTAATTTTAACAAGATTTTTACGAAAATTACATATGTTAGTATATTCACCCTTAACGGTCGTCGGTCCACCAATCTTGGCCTATTTCATGCATACATGTTCATTCTCCAAATCCCCACCTCATATATGTAGCAAACAACTTATGTATGACCTTGGCTTTCAACCATTAATGATTTATGTATTTTGAAAAAATTTTCCATTGAAGTTTTTCATCAACTCGCCTGGTAGTGAG
The DNA here is from genome assembly GCA_963931995.1 of Phaonia tiefii. Taxonomy (NCBI): domain Eukaryota; kingdom Metazoa; phylum Arthropoda; class Insecta; order Diptera; family Muscidae; genus Phaonia; species Phaonia tiefii. Next base: position 60,848,909 of record OZ008369.1, on the reverse strand, counting down.
CGGGTAGTGAGGACTGGTGATGACGTTTAATACGCATTAGACTGAATGTGATATTGTATTTTTACATGTTATCGCTGCTATTATGTTTACAAAACTTCCGTTTCCGTTTCTTCACGAAAGAAAATCGTCGCTTCGAGTGTCCATGATGTCGAGTGTCGAGTGTCGATGTCATGCAGAGTTGTTGGCGGTGCTGTATTCAAAAGTCAGTCTCTCCTCCTCCCTCACGGTTGATTGCCACATTATGTGTCATAAATGTAACATATGGTGGATTCTTTGGTTTCTTGCACAAGACCATAAATGATATTTTAATCGCAGTTCTGTAATCTTAATCGTCTTTACTTCGTTACATGTGTTTACTGCTGGCTGCCGTTATATCTTTGCGATTTATATTGCCGCTGTTTCTTTTATGTTTGTGGTCATTATGAAGGTCAATTGTGCGTATAGAGACAGTTGTTGACATTCAAGGTTACATTCAACATTGTTAGAGATTTTTATGGAAGCATGGAAAATGTTGTTACATTGATCAGTTCATGAGTTAGTGGAAATGTTGGGGGTTACGTCAAGGAAAATGATTGTAACAAAATGTGCAAAAAGATTTGTGTGGAAAATCTGTTGCATTAGAAGGCTAGTCTGTTGTCAATGTGAATATAAAATCGCTTGAAAATGGTCGTGATCATTTCGTCGATAAATATATTTATTGTATATTTCTAAGTATATTAAAGTGAGAATCAATTTTTGAAAAACTGTTAAATTTTCAAAAGAGAAATTTTTGACTTCCATTTGAATTGCATTTGCGAAAAATTCACAATGAAAATTAACATCAAAATAAGGAAAGGATAATTAGTGATTCTAACCAAAATGTTGGGAATATCTAGTAAATGTAATAATGCCGTTGTCAGTGGTGCAATAGATAGTGTTCGCGACTCTTGTACATGAGTACGTGAATTCGTTCTCGCCACCTTAAATTTCCTTCATCGACAATTCTTAGTGACGGCGCGACTATCGAGTGATTAGCCATGAAAAAGCTTCTCAACAACAACAAAACATATTCAGAACCTTTCAAAATCCGTCTATCCTTATCAGTGAGTGGTAAAACTATAAAGCGCACAGCTAACTGATTGTGAAAACCTCTCCCGGGACCCCTCATGAAATGTGATTGAAGAATAGGTTTTAATATTGGCAAATTTTAGCCTTTCGACACAACGACTCCCGTATATTACAGCTTTAGTGCTAGTGATTCAAAGGCGTGAAAAGTCAAACATTCCGGCTAATTTTGCGAAACGCAGCTTCGAAAACAGTAATAGACCCAGCGGCGGAGATCAGGAGCAAGGCCTAAAAGCATGACCCAGTAAGCATTCTATAGAATACTACTATAGAATACTAGGCATTCCCTACACATTGCCTCCTCCTCTCTTTTTAATATTTGGGAGGCAAGGCCTTTCACCCCTCTGTACTATAAAGCCTTATGAGGGCCTGCAGAAAGAGTAGTTTTAGAAGGCCTTAATTAAAAATAGAAAAATATATATGCAAATTAGTTTCATATTTCAGATTTATACTTTAACCAATTGTAATTCTTATAAATTATTTTATTATAATAATGTAATATACCAAATAACAATACACTTAAAAAAAAGTCATGCCTAACCCGACCAACTATAATTGATCGAAAAGTGGGAGTTTGTCTGAAACAAAAAAGAAAAGTTAAAAAAAATTTTAAAAATTAAAATGTAAGGTATATAAATAAGATATAGATGTATATAATATAAAGGGTGTCTCAGTGAGCATGCACTTTTTTATATTACAATAAAACACGTCTTTTGTGAGATAGTTGTGATTTTTTATTGGATTTTAAAGAAGACAGGTTCCGTTTAAGTATGGAATAAAATATCCGTCAAATGGCCCCCACCATGGCTCTGATGACAGGCCATTACGCATTTCATGAAATTCTCCATAACTTTTTCACAGAGATGTGACTGTGTCTCACCGATGACATGTTGGATCTCTGATTTGAGCTGAGGAATTGTTTCTAGTTTATTTGCATCAACACGAGATTTCACAATACCCCAAAGAAAGAAATCGCATGGCGTGGAATCGCACGATCTTGGTTGCAAGTTGACATCAGAATTTCTTGAGATAATTTGTTCCGGAAATAGTTGCTGCAATAAATCGATTGCTTCATGCGTGGTGTGGTAGGTGGAAATGCGTTTCATCGAAGAATATTACTTTTATGGAAAAATTGGCACTGACTTGGCATATATTGTCAAACAAATATGTATATATTATTGCTCAAGAAGTTTATCTTTATTGTTTGTATGTCCCTCAGTCCCTTTTCAAACAATGACACAAACTTCCACTAAAAGCAAATACAAAAATGGCATAAAACCCTTGTTAAAATATGGAAGAATTGACTAAATTGACTCAAAGAAAACTACATTTTTGACAAACCAAATACACTATTAGCCAGATTTTTGCTTTATTCCCACAAAACAAAAAGAGAATGCAAAGCAACAGACACATGTACTTTAGGGTGTCCCATTATTAAACATTCTTTTTTTGCTGAAGCTTTATTTGACAGCTTATAGGGTAAGGTATTTCTGAGAATTTTTTCATATTTTTCGGAAGTGGTTTAGAGGTCGCGCAAGTCGAATTTCCCCCAAAAATCGGGTATTCCGGGCGTTTTTTGAATTTTACTTAAAAGTCGGTCAATAACCACGATTTCTTAATTTGTAAGTTAACATTTTTGAAGCTAAACGTCCAAACTTTCATTGTATATCCACAAACCACCAGTTTTGGCAATGATTTTCCTCAATAAGGTACCACGTATTAAATTATTTCGTAAATTTTGTGTAAATTTTGTAAAAAAAACTCTTTATATCTTTTAATATTCCTATGCAAATTTAAAAAACTAATGCACTTTAAAAGACGTATAATTTCCAAGCACTGTTGTAAAAAATTTTAATATGCGGTTACTGTTCCAGAGTTATACCATTTTAAAGCCTTTTACCTATTGTATTAAACTAATAATATTATAATCTTTTTGCTATTTTTGCATTGGATTTGCTTGAAATTTCTATGAAAATTTAAAATACTAATGATGCACTTTAAAAGATGGGTAAATTCCAAACAATTTTGTAAAATCAATTTTGAATTTGCAGTTACTGTTCCAGAGTTATGCCACTTTCAAACTCTTTAACCATTGTATGAACTTAATAATATTTTAAACTGGTTGTCATTTTTCATCGGATTTGCTTTACACATTGTATTATTGAAAAAATCTACATGCGCTAAGTAAAGACACAAAATTGCACGGAGCAAAACATTGCCCCGGCAACATATTGCAAGAACCATATATATGATTGCTTGCAAACATACATATATATGTTTCCTGCAATATGTTTCTGGGGTAATTTTTTTTCTGCGTGTAACTCTTTTTTTTCATGAATACAGTGTTTAAAGCAAATCCGATGAAAAATTGGCAAATAGTTTATAGTATTATTAGTTTCATTCAATGGGTAAAGAGTTTTAAAATAGCACAACTCTGGAACAGTAACTGCAAATACAAAATTGTTTCTACAAAATTGCTTGGCATTTATCTGTTTTTTAAAGTGCATCATTAGTGTTTTAAATTTTCAGAGAAATTTAAAGCAAATCCAATGCAAAAATGGCAAACAGTTTATAATATTTTTAGGTTCATACAATGGGTAAAGGCTTTAAAATGATATAACTCTGGAACAGTAACAGCAAACTAAAAATTTTTTTCTACAAAATTACTTGGAATTTATCCGTCTTTTAGAATGCATCATAAGTTTTGTGATGATGTGTTCACTTTGTGAGTTCACTTTGTGAGTTTAGTCCCTATCCGCGCCTATAGATGTTAACACATCAAAAACTGGGCATAAAGTTTATAGACATATAAATATATATATTATTGAACTTCTGCATTTAGTGTCGTCAAAGGTTTCACGTTTTCCATATTCATAGTCCGCTGATTTGATCCCATCCTATGTTACTCACCTGTCCTTTTGTTTCCCCAGGCACTGCGCTGATCCGGAGTCAATATGATCCTAAAGCTGCCAGTGATGAAGAATGCATTGGTTTCTCTTTAGAATCGAGAACCGTAAGCTATCTACTACTTTACAATGATATCACATCGAATGACCCTGGAGCATCAATGAAATACCTTTGCATTTGGGTGTCTACTTTCAGTGTTCAGGCGTTTTTTAAATTCTATGATCGCATTTACCTCTGGATGAAAGACAGTGTTATGATCAGTATGACGAATGTGCCGTTCAATATTTACATACTCATTCTTTGTCATTTAATATATGTCCATTAAATATTATTCCTATTCTCGTTGTTACATTCGACTTAGATCCTGCAGTATAGCAGTGGATTCTCCAATTTACAGTTACTATTTTGTATGCAATGCGGCCGGCTCATTTTTAAGTTTGTGAAAGTCACGCCAACTTTCCCATTGTAAGTTGTTTTGCAATCGTTTCATACCCAAAGTTGCTTCTTGTACTTCAATAGGGGTTAATGTTAGTATTATCATCCATCAGACTACAAATGCTTAGGTCATAAATGGCTTTATCACGCTCGTGTAGAGCGAGTGTGTCATTTTAAGGGTGAGACTGCTTTTCGAGCCTTTAGCTACATCGGACTACAAATCAACTAGTCAACTTCTGCTAGTCTTTTCCACTCCGTTCTCTATGTGATTTTTCCAAAGAAGTTTTCGATCAAGGATTAAAAACATAACTATCTTCCATTGTATCCCAAACACGGACATGAAGAGCTTCTCACATTCAATGAGCTATGGGCTTTCTAGTTTTACTGTCACTGATTGAAACCTAAAGTTTTCCACCAGTTCCGATCGGTTATTTGAGAAAAAATTTTTTATTGCTAATTACTCGAAAGTGTCCCCTAGATAGGGTCGGCCTCCATACAAAAAAAAGTTTGGCGAGTCGCACCCTAGAATTAAAGACTAAGCCATAACAAATCCGGGACCACAAAAAAAAATTTTTTTCGCGCACCCTAAATACGGCGCACCCGTCACTAAGGGACATGGGCAACGTCAAAGGGAAATGCACGAGCAGAGAACGAATCCACGTGCATATGCAATTGACCCTGTAGGACAACTTTATTGTCTTTCCTGTGAAGCTTTGTTCCACGTTAGCGGCTGTTTAATATTTATTACACAGAAAACATTTAAACAGATTATAGTATGGACAACTCAGAATTACGATAGATAATAGTAATTTCGTGGTAATGGGAAATACTTTAAGAGCATTAGCCGAGGTCACCTGATAATTTACAAAGGCCATAAATCAAATATGTCTAAGTGATAGATAATGACATGTTTACTTGTGCGTCAGGGAATCCTTTGTAGCAATTAGGACATGTCTGCACGATGAGAAAACAGGTCATGCCCGACAACTATAAATTTGCAATACGGAGCAAGAAACCGAAGATAATTCAGAATTTTCCACAAGTATGTATCATGTGTGTAGTGTTTAGTATGATACTTCCGGCCACCTCTATGTCGCTTCTTCATTAGTTTAGTTTTATTAGCTAAATTTCATTGCTAACTATTAATACAATTATTGCTAAATAACATTAAGTAATGGTATCTGACTGTGGCCGTCGGTGGTGCAATGGTAGTGTGTGCGGCTCTTGCTTTTTTGCTTAGCAATGAAAAAGCTTCTCAAACTACGTTCGGAAACGGTGTAAAAATGTAGGTCTCAATCAGTGAGTATAAAACTAGAACGCGCACAGCTCACTGGTTTGTGAGAATCTCTCCCTAATCCCTTCATGGGATGTAATGCGAAAACCATTTTATTTTATTTTATTTAATGGTCTCTGACTAGGGTGTTTAAACACGAACCCGAAAACCGTCGAAACGGGAGAACAGGGTTCTCTATACAAATAACCGCAAACCCGGATTTCCTACGTCGTTAACCGGCATCTCATGCAAATTTCCATCAGCTTTATATATTTCCAAATTTCTGCAAATCAATTCAATTCATGTACCGAATGTTTTCATACAATGAATTTGAACGGACTAACGAATCGGCCAAACCGAAAACCTCATTCATGTTCCTTTAATACATTTCTAAAAGAGTCCACATTTCCCACATGAAATTTACATACGTTTTAGTTTTGGGCAGTTCGTTCGATAAAATTTGTTTTGCGAAACCAGTTAGTTAACTTTTTATCAAACCAATTGAATTTAACTCAATGAAATTCAATTCCACTCTATACAATCAATTCAACCCAATTCAAGTCAATTTAATTCATATCAATTCAATTCAGTTCAACTCAATCCAATTCAACTCAATTCAATCCAATTCAATTCAATTCAATTAAATTCATTTTAATTCAATTAAATTCAATAAAATTCAATCCAGTACAATTCAAATCAATTCATTTCAATTCAATTTAATTCAGTTCAATTCAATTAAATTCAATGCGTTTCAATTCAATTCAGTAGAATTCAATTCAATTCAATTTGCTATAATTCAAATCAGTTCAATTCAATTAAGCTAAATTCAATTCAATTTAATTCAATTCATTTTATTTTAAGTCGCTTCAATTCAATTTATTTTAATTCATTTTAATTGAATTCATTTCAAATCGTTTCAATTCATTTCATTTCATTTCAATTCAATTCAATTCAACTTAATTCAATTCAATTCAGTTCAACTCAATTCAACTTAATTCAATTCAATTCAATTAAATGCAATTATGTTCTATTCAAATGAATTCAATTCACTTCTATTCAATTAAATTAAATTCATTTCAATTGTATTATATTCAATTCAACTCACCTTAATTCACTCCAATTCAATTCAACTAAATACAGTCCAGTTCAATTCAATTCAATTCAGATCAACTTCACTCAATTCAATTCAATGCAGTTCAATTCAGTTAAATTCAATTCAATTAAATGCACCTCAACTCAGTTCAGTTCAATTCAATTCATTTCATTTCATTTCAATTCAATTCAATTCAATTCAATCCAATTCAATTCAATTTAATCCAATTCAATTCAATTAATTTCAATTTCATTGAATTAAATTCAGTTCATTTCAATTCAATTTAGTTCACTTCAATTTAATCCAATCCTCTTCAATACAATTTAATTCAGTCCAATTGAATTCAATTCAATTAAATTAAGTTCGTTTCACTGCAATTTAATTCAGTTCTATTGAATTCAATTCAATTCATTTCATATCAATTTATTTCAATTCATTTCATTTGACTTCAGTTCAATTCAGTTCAATTCAATTCAATTGAATTCAGTTCATTTCCATTGAATTCAATTTAATCCAATGCTTTTCAATTCAATTTAATTCAGTCCAATTGAATTGAATTCAATTTAATTAAGTTCGATTCACTGAAATTTAATTCAGTTCATATCAACTTATTTCAATTCATTTCAATTTGTTTCAGTTCAGTTCAATTCAAACCAATTCAATTCAATTCAGTTCAACTCAATTCAACTTAATTCACTTCAATTCAGTTCAACTCAATTCAACTTAATTCAATTCAATTCAATTAAACGCAATTATGTTCTATTCAAATGAATTCAATTCACTTCTATTCAATTAAATTAAATTCATTTCAATTGTATTATATTCAATTCACCTTAATTCACTCCAATTCAATTCAACTAAATACAGTCCAGTTCAATTCAATTCAATTCAGATCAACTTCACTCAATTCAATTCAATGCAGTTCAATTCAGTTAAATTCAATTCAATTAAATGCACCTCAATTCAGTTCAGTTCAATTCAATACATTTCAATTCAATTCAATTCAATTCAATTCAATTCAATTCAATTCAATTCAATTCAATTTAATCCAATTCAATTAATTTCAATTTCATTGAATTAAATTCAGTTCATTTCAATTCAATTTAGTTCAATTCAATTTAATCCAATCCTCTTCAATACAATTTAATTCAGTCCAATTGAATTAAATTCAATTAAATTAAGTTCGTTTCACTGCAATTGAATTCAGTTCTATTGAATTCAATTCAATTCATTTCATATCAATTTATTTCAATTCATTTCATTTGACTTCAGTTCAATTCAGTTCAATTCAATTCAATTGAATTCAGTTCATTTCCATTGAATTCAATTTAATCCAATGCTTTTCAATTCAATTTAATTCAGTCCAATTGAATTGAATTCAATTTAATTAAGTTCGATTCACTGAAATTTAATTCAGTTCATATCAACTTATTTCAATTCATTTCAATTTGTTTCAGTTCATTTCAATTCAATTGATTTCATTTCACTTCATTTCAATTCAACTCAACTCAACTCAAGTCAATTTAATTCATATCAATGCAATTCAGTTCAATTCAATTCAATCCAATTCAACTCAATCCAATTCAATTCAATTAAATTAAATTCATTTTAATTCAATTAAATTCAATAAAATTCAATCCAGTACAATTCAAATCAATTCATTTCAATTCAATTTAATTCAGTTCAATTCAACTAAATTCAATGCGTTTCAATTCAATTCAGTAGAATTCAATTCAATTCAATTTGCTTTAATTCAAATCAGTTCAATTCAATTAAGCTAAATTCGATTCAATTTAATTCAATTCATTTTATTTTAAGTCGCTTCAATTCAATTTATTTTAATTCATTTTAATTCAATTCATTTCAAATCGTTTCAATTCATTTCATTTCATTTCATTTTATTTCATTTCATTTCATTTCATTTCATTTCAATTCAATTCAATTCAATTCAATTCAATTCAATTCAATTCAATTCAGTGCATTTCAATTCACTTCAGTTCAGTTCAGTTCAACTCAAACCAATTCAATTCAGTTCAACTCAATTCAACTTAATTCAATTCAATTCAGTTCAACTCAATTCAACTTAATTCAATTCAATTCAATTAAACGCAATTATGTTCTATTCAAATGAATTCAATTCACTTCTATTCAATTAAATTAAATTCATTTCAATTGTATTATATTCAATTCAATTCACCTTAATTCACTCCAATTCAATTCAACTAAATACAGTCCAGTTCAATTCAATTCAGATAAACTTCACTCAATTCAATTCAATGCAGTTCAATTCAGTTAAATGCAATTCAATTAAATGCACCTCAATTCAGTTCAGTTCAATTCAATTCATTTCAATTCAATTCAATTCAATTTAATTCAATTCAATTCAATTCAATTCAATTCAATTCAATTTAATCCAATTCAATTAATTTCAATTTCATTGAATTAAATTCAGTTCATTTCAATTCAATTTAGTTCAATTCAATTTAATCCAATCCTCTTCAATACAATTTAATTCAGTCCAATTGAATTCAATTCAATTAAATTAAGTTCGTTTCACTGCAATTTAATTCAGTTCTATTGAATTCAATTCAATTCATTTCATATCAATTTATTTCAATTCATTTCATTTGACTTCAGTTCAATTCAGTTCAATTCAATTCAATTGAATTCAGTTCATTTCCATTGAATTCAATTCAATCCAATGCTTTTCAATTCAATTTAATTCAGTCCAATTGAATTGAATTCAATTTAATTAAGTTCGATTCATTGAAATTTAATTCAGTTCATATCAACTTATTTCAATTCATTTCAATTTGTTTCAGTTCAGTTCAGTTCAATTCAAACCAATTCAATTCAGTTCAACTCAATTCAACTTAATTCAATTCAATTCAATTAAACGCAATTATGTTCTATTCAAATGAATTCAATTCACTTCTATTCAATTAAATTAAATTCATTTCAATTGTATTATATTCAATTCACCTTAATTCACTCCAATTCAATTCAACTAAATACAGTCCAGTTCAATTCAATTCAATTCAGATCAACTTCACTCAATTCAATTCAATGCAGTTCAATTCAGTTAAATTCAATTCAATTAAATGCACCTCAATTCAGTTCAGTTCAATTCAATTCATTTCATTTCATTTCATTTCAATTCAATCCAATTCAATTCAATTAAATTAAATTCATTTTAATTCAATTAAATTCAATAAAATTCAATCCAGTTCAATTCAATGCAAGTCAATTCAATTCAAGTCACTTCAATTCAATTCAATTAATTTTAATTCAGTTCAATTCAATGCAATTCAAGTCAATTTAATCCAATTCAATTCAATTCAATTCGATTCAATTCAATTCAATTCAATCCAATTCAATCCAATTCAATCCAATTCAATTCAATTCAATTCGATTCATTTCAATTCAATTCAGTTCAGTTCAATTCAATTCAATTCAATTCAATTCATTTTAACTCAGTTCAATTCCATTCAATTCAATCGCTTCAATTCGCTTCAATTGAATTCAATGAAATTTGCTTCAATTCAAATCAAATCAATTCAGTTCAATTAAGCTAAATTCAATTCAATTGAATTCAGTTTGATTCAATTTAATTCAATTCAATTCAGCTTAATTCAATTCAATTTAATTCAATTCACTTTAATTAAATTCAATTTAATTCAATTCCAGTCAGTTCTATTAGTTCGATTCAATTCAATTCAAATCAATGCATTTCAATTCAAACCAATTCAATTCAATTTAGTGCAACCCAATTCAACTTAATTCACTCAATTCAACTTAATTCACTCCAATTCAATTCAATTATTCAAATATTCTATTCAAATCAATTCACTTCTATGCAATTAAATTAAATTCATTTCAATTATCAGTCCAGTTCAATTCAATTCAATTCAATTCAATTCAATTCAATTCAAGTCAAGTCAATTCAATTCAATTCAATTCAGATCAACTCCACTCAATTCAATTCAAAGCAGTTCAATTCAGTTAAATTCAATTCAATTAAATGCACCTCAATTCAGTTCAGTTCAATTCAATCCACTTCAATTCAATTCAATTTAATCCAATTCAATTCAATTAATTTTGATATCATTGAATTAAATTCAGTTCATTTCAATTCAATTTAGTTCAATTCAATTTAATCCAATCGTTTTCAATTCAATTTAATTCAGTCCAATTGAATTCAGTTCAGTTAAATTAAGTTCGATTCACTGCAATTTAATTCAGTTCTATTGAATTCAATTCAATTCATTTCATATCAATTCATATCAATTTATTTCAATTCATTTCATTTCACTTCATTTCAGTTCAGTTTAGTTCAATTCATTTGAATTCAGTTCATTTCAATTCAATTCAATTCAATTCAATTCAATTCAATTCAATTCAATTCAATTCAATTCAATTCAATTCAATTCAATTCAATTCAATTCAATTCAATTCAATTCAATTCAATTTAATTCAATCCTTTTCAATTCAATTTAATTCAGTCCAATTGAATTCAATTCAATTTAATTAAGTTCGATTCACTGCAATTTAATTCAGTTCTATTGAATTCAATTCAATTCATTTCATATCAATTCATATCGATTTATTTCAATTCATTTCAATTTATTTCAATTCATTTCATTTCTTTTCACTTCATTTCAATTCATTTTGATTGAATTCAGTTCATTTCAAGTCAATTCAGTTCGACTCAGTTCAGTCCAATTCAATTCAATTCATTCTGAATAATAATGAGTCTTTGTACGAGCAAAGGGAAAAGTCAAGATCAATTTATTTTTTATGGATTTTGAAAATGTTGACATTTCTGCCCATGCAAACCGAGAAAACTGAAAAGAACCCGTGAAGTAAAACAAAAATTAACCTGTTTACCCGGAATTGTTCATACTGTGAAACAAACAAAGATGGTTTTTAACCCGAAAAACGTTTGTTCAAAAATATCGGCTTTGTCACTCTCCAGCTATTACTCAATCGATAGGGCTCTGCCTTTTAGTCACAAGAAAGACGTCGCAGGTTATCATTTGGTTCTTCGAATCGGTTCAGTTAAGTCAAGAACATGATTTCCATATAAAAAAACACTTTTCTGTTTTATACGGGTTTACATTCAGACTCCACTAAGAATTATCGCCATGACAGTGACTGCGCAACAAACTGAGTGACTGTAGATAACATCTAAAAATTCGAACCGTTTGAAAATATATTTACCCCTATATTGTGCTACGTCCCTGCTGTAAACAGTTTGTTAATCAACAATAAAAGTAAAGTCATTTTACAAACGAAGTGAATGCGATTTTGTTTTCAAATTATTAATTCTTTTTTATTTAAATACCCTCAGAAAATAAAGTTAGCTATTAACAGCAAACACATTCCTGCTACTTATATGAAGTCGATTTATCTCCTATTACAGTAAATTAACTGGCATACCAATAAACTGTCTGCTGAAACAACATATAGATATTTGCTGAAATAGCTAACATATCTTTGCTGAAATAGCAAACATATCTTTTTTGAAACAAGAAACACATGATTGTTGAAACAACAAAGATATGTTTGCTGAAACAACAAACTTAAAAACACCGTTTCCTATTACATCCCATGAAGGGATTGGGGAGAGCTTCTCACTACCAGTCAGCTGTTCGCTTTCTAGTTTTTCACTCACTGATTGGGACCTACAGTTTTACACCGGTTCCGAACGGTATTTTGAGAAGCCTTTTCATTGCTAAGTACTCGATAGTGTCGCCATCTCTAAGCGAAGGGGCCGTCGTCGAAGGAAATGTAAGGTGGTCGGAACAGGGATCGGACCCATGTTCTCATGTGCAAGAGCCGTGCACACTGCACGATGGCCACAAACAACAAACATATGTTTGCTGAAATAGCAAACATATATTTGCTGAAACACAACACATAGTATTTCTGACAAAGCAAACATAGCTCCTTTACAGTACAGTACTTTCTGCTGCGTATATTAATATATTTTGTTTCGAGTGCACTCCACCTACCACTCTGGGCGACTTTTTGGTCTCTTAACTCAAGATTTGACAAATTAATAGATAAACAAAATGTACCCAATATGATAAAGAATCTCCCAACAACAAAACGATATCTAAATTATTTCATTTCGTTTGTAACAAATCTCTGTGCAGTAATTAAGGAAACAAGGAAACACACACAAACTCAGCGTAGACGAAACACAAATTGGCCATTAAATTATCCCTTTTTAAATGTAGACAATCCTGTCAGGGAAACCAATGTCGTAAATTATGTTAAACCAAATGCTGAAATTGTCTGAGTAAAAGGCGGGGTGTTGGAGAAAGTAAAGACCAAGATAATTGATGACAATTTAGAGTAAATTCAGCAAAAATAAATAAATTCAATCTTTAAGAATGGCCACAACAAAATGGAAATGTTTACTAGATAGACCTTAAGTGAGTGGATGTCCTTGTAAGAATTGTATTTATAATTTTAGCTAAAAGAGAGTCCTTAATCATCTAGAGCAACGTGTGACTCCGGTCTTTTCTTCATCACCATATAGCCCAAAAATAGATATGTATATCGCATGAATTAGACTTACCCTTAATTGTAATTGTATTCAATAGAGTCGTTACGGCTGGAAATATTTTTTTTGTGTTTCTTGCTGTTGTTGTTTTTTTGCACCACAATCACAAATCACTTGGATCATAAAAATTGCATAATTACGAAATGTTTTCACAAGTTTTTTCTTTTTAACCAAAATGTGACCTTCAACGATGGTGAAATGAGTTGAAATGATCCGCCACGCAAAGAAGACCGCGAAAACGCTTTGTATTCGTTATGATTTCATTTATGTGCGTTCGATTCGAAATGGAATATTGAGTTGATTTATTTCAAATCACATAATTTGGGGAATATTTTTCTTGTTCTGCTTTTGTGGGCAGTTAAAGCCTTTTACCAATTTCGTTTTTTTCAAATATTTTCTAACATTTTTCTTTCAGACTTCTTTGAGGTCTTTTTTGTGGTTTCTGCTGGAAAATCACTCAAGTGCAAATATTCAAAAATTTTAGCAGCCAAAGAAACAACCGAAAATTGCAAGCTAAGAATCGGCCACTCTTGTTAACGGTTTTTCTTAACCACTATGATTTTGTGGTTGTACTAGTATGGTTGGTGTTTTTGTTGATGTTGCTGTTGTTGGTGCTGTTGTTGTTGCTAGTGGTATATTTGCCATTAATACGAGTATTATGTAATTTCTGTGCAACACCAATCGTTTGTTTGTTGGTTGTTGCTTCTTAAACGTTTTTTTTTTATATTTTGTTGAACCGTTTCTTTAAAGTTTTTTGTTGTTTATTATTGTTTTGCCAGAGTTTTATTTGTTTTTGTTGTTGTTGTTGTATTAACTGCTTTAATTCCAATCCGTTGCTAGAGAAGAAGCTCCCGAGTTGTACTTTTAAGGTGATTATTACAAACGTTCCTCAGCCACGTACCGTTTAAGTGTGAAACGAAGCGCAGAAGTTATCAACATTTATAAAGATTTTCCTTAACAGCAAAGGCCAGTAAAGCAAAGAAGAAGACGAGGGCTCTTCCAGCCAGCCAGCCGTTTCAAGCCTTCCATACTCACATGGTAGTGTACAAAATGCATTAGAGTATATAGAAGTTTTTGTTTGGGGATTTATCCATAGTATTTGAGAGCGCAGAATATCTGCCTGTGTTATTTATCATGGGGAGTACAACAGTTTTAGATGTTTCTAATACCAGCCTAAGAACTGAGCGCGATTTCAATTGTTTGTACTAAAAAAAAATTAAAAATTTTAGTACTTGTACTCATCAGTAGTTGAAAACTGAATACCATTGCTGCTCAACAATTGGCGGATTAACATGAGTTATGGGAGTCGGTTTCTAGTAATGGCCAAAGTTGATATACATAATCTCACATACTAATCACTTAATTCAGATGAGTTAGAAATAGTATAAGGGAACAGATATACACACGTTCGATCTCATTATGAATTTTTGTAAATTTGAAAGACATTACAAATAATAGAACGGCTACTGCAATACAAAATGCCTAGGACTATTGTACGTAAGTTCACAGCCCAAAGCCATAACCTAAGCTTCCTGAGCATCAACCGCCTTACGTAGTTATCATTGCTCTAACATCTTGCGGGTGCACAAAAAATCGCTGAAAAAATTTATGAAAAGTGATCCAAAAATGTCTGAAACTGCGCCCAAAAAAATAGATCACAATCAATGATGCTTATAATCACCCAAACCGAAAATGAACAGTGACCCAAACTTTTTGGTTGTTTTTCATTAAAAAAAAATACCCCAAAAAGAGATAAAATTTCCCAAAAAGTTCTGAACATTCGCCCAAAAATTTAAAGCCAATTTATGAACAAATACCCAATATTTTGGAGCGACTGTTCACAATGACAAATTGCCCAAAAACTGTAGCGAACAATCGCCCAATTAATTAAAAACACAACTGGAAAATTTTTTACTTTGTTATATATTTGAAAACACTTGCATGCAATCTTTGACCTCTTCCAGACAAGTCGAACATGTATAATGTATAATCCACGACTCTTTGGGCCTGGAATTTAATGTTACATTCCCACAAATTAGAAGATGTTTGCATGGATTCAAAACAATATTAGGTGGTAAATTGAAACAAATAATACAGGTATTTCTGGGCTGCTGATTCTGCGATGTACTTTCAATCTCTTCCGATTTTTCTTCAGATGCCTTATCAGGAAACCCTTCACACATATCCCCGAAAGGTTCCATATCCCTGCATATGTTGTTGCTTGGATACACCTTTCTATCCACGAACTTCATCGCCCTAATCGAACCGTTTTCAAGCAGCTCTAAACCCTTAAATATTATTTATTCTTTGTGGAACGAAGTTTCTTATCGCACATGGCGGGATGGGGGCTAAATGAAAAAAAAATTAAACAATTATTTTGTAACACTATTATGCTACAACCCAGTATTGTCAACTATATTGGGTACTTTTGCTTTGGTTTGTGTCTAGACTAACATACACTCCGGTTCACTTATTTAAAGGCACTAAAAATTCCATATTCAGCAGCCTGTATCTTTTGCAATTTGTAAACGATTGCAGAACTTTAAAATGGAAATGGAAGCTTGAGATATAAAAAAATCATTGGCAATAGTGGTTTCTTAACTAAAGAACTTTTTTCGAGCAATTTATAAAAAAAAGTCAAAAAATGTGCTATTTTTTTTTTGATTCACTTGAATAAAGGCACTTTAACTAATTTTAATGAAAAACAGTTTTTCTTATTTTTTAAATTTATTTTTCTTTATTTAAGAACTATCAGTAATGGGTACAACCCCATTTGTTTTTAGTAACTTCAAATATACGGGTTTTCATTGAGAGATAAAGAGAATTTATGTAATCCAACGAAATTTGATTCCAAGCATCCTTAATGGCCTGAATTAGTGACTGCTTGTCTTAAAATTGTCTACCTCCGTCATAGACCTTACGAGATAACCAACCCCAGAAATTTTCGATAATGTTTAGTCAAGAATATTACCATTTTGGCTTGCAATGAGCTCCTTTACTACACTGGCGTTGTGTATAGGGGCATTATCGTGTTGCAATATCTAAGATATGAGACCAAATAGTTCACTGAACTTCGGAAAAGTCGATTCCAATAACGTTTTATAGCTTGCAAAAGTAATTTTTGCACTTTGAAATTCAAGATCGTTGGTGCCATAGTACGTAATAGCACCCCACACCATAAAGCCTCCCGATCGGCTGTGATGTCGGTTCAAAAAACGCTTTTCTTTCCACAGATCATGGAAATAATAGTTGTAGCCATCAGGCCCATCCAAATTAAACTTTTGCTCATCCTTAAATACAACGGTTCTCCAGTCATTTACATGACCTGTTGGCTACACATCCCATACCATGTAGTCTCTTGCGAATTGAAGTCGCTTTTCCTTACGAGGAGCATTAAGTGGGGGCTTTTTTTTTGTAATTTCAAGTATTTAAGACACAGAAAAAAATAGTTTTTCAATTCAATTAAAAAATTCGAAAATTCAAACAAAATATTGAAAATCCAGTGATAAAAAAAATCACATATCAGCTACCACATTTGTACGTTGTTTACTGGTAAAATATTATTTTTCAATCGATGCAAAATTTCACCCATCTACGAAAATATTTGTACGTTATTTATCAAAAATATTTTCGTTTTTAGTTGATGAAGAATTTCACATATGGGCATTTCCACAGAAAGGTCAACCTTTTGTCACATCACGTCACTATCGATAATTACTTATATTTTAGGACCAGCTATATTGATTGTATACTTTTTTTTACTAAATATGTACACGCAAAGAAAAAAAACGTTTATTGCTCGGTTGCCACAACAATACTTTGATTGATTTGTATTAATCGCAACCGTTTATGTAGTTCTCCCAAATAAACTCATACATCGCAAATGTGTATCATGTTGTTGCAAACGAAGTCTCGTTTGCGTTAAACACGTACAAAATTACATTTGTCGCAAGTTAAAAACTGTCTGCGATAACTGAAATTAGGCATTTTTCTAATGAGAGCACAGATTACGAAGAACGTAAATTTCTCTCATTCTCTCATTCTGTCGACTGTATAAACAGTCCACTCGCTTGACATACACACTCACGCACACACATAAAAGGCTATTGCCTTGTCAATATATCTTGGATGGACAACTGACGCGTTGTAGTTTGCTGCGCTTTTAGTTGTTATTTGAATGCAAGGCGAGACAGACGTGTTAGTATACACTGAAAAGATAGACAAAAATTCCAACTTTTTTTACACAAACTTTATGGGTAAAACCAAAGTCATAAAAGTTGGAAATTTACACAAAAAAGAGCTTATGAAAACCATAAATATAAATTTTAATGTACAAGTAATGTTGTACTCGGTTGCTGTAACTACAACTCGGTTGCTGTAACCGAAAGAACAGTTGGTGGAACCGTTTTTCGTTTATCACAAACGTTTTTTCTGCTTTTATTTTTCACAACTCGTTTACTGCAAACGTTTTTCAGTTCTTGCAAACGTTTTTTTAGTTAGGATCAACTACAACTCGGTTGGTGTAACCGAGGGAACAGTTGGCAGAACCGTTTTTCGTTTCTCGCAAACGTTTTTTTCCGCTTATGTTTTCATAACTCGTTTGCTGGAAACATTTTTCGGTTCTCCCAAACGAAATGACATGGATGGCTTCACAGAAGTTCGTTTCTCCCAACTACAGTCCACAAACGAACTTCAGTTATCTGAAAATTCGTTTGGGAGGAACGAGTTTTTTCTTTGCGTGTAGTTACTTACATTCTGTATTTAGGAAAAGAATAGAAAACAATCGAACCACATGGTCCTAAAATATAACGAATTAACTAGGGTGACGTGATGTGACATAGGGTGGCACTTTCTCTGGAAATGCCCATATTAACAAACAAAATTGTATCTCAGTTTTCGTTTTGTCTTCGATCCGAGGTATTTTTAGAAAGTTTGTTTATTTAAAACAAAAATTAAACAGTCGCGGTAAGATTCGAACTCACATCCTCTGGAAGGAAGATCGTTTCGATGTTTGTGACACAGCGTCGTTTCGGGCAGCGTCTAGCACGTTACGCCACCGACTGCCTGTACAATCTTATCTCTAACTTAAGTTATGTGGTTGTTCGTATCGTATTTACTTCGTTAAATATTGGAGTGTTTCTTATGAATTTTTTTTGTTGGTACCATTTACCGAGTTTCATTTGAATATTTGAGTAATTTGTCAGTATATCAATGGAAAATGTAATTGAGTGCTGCGATATTTCACGTACCAATTTTTTTGTTAAAATTGTACAGTCGTCTTTATTTTCTGTGTACTCACAGCTCTTAATTGCTCTGCGTACTGATGACTTGCTCGCTTCCACTCCGGCTTGAGCTCTTATTTTTGACAAGGATAAGGCAGAATTAGAAGCAATTCTGATGATTTTTCTTTTCTCATACGTAGATAAAGACATTGAAACACTTCCTTTACAATTTTTTCCATACCCTTCGGAGTCCTTGATGTAATTGTCGACAACTGTTGGATTCCGTCCAATTTTTTTTTAGCTATTGCGCGGTTAGAATATCCTTCAGAACGGTAAACATCGATTTTAGTTTTTTTTGATAGATTTAAAATTTTTTGTTTTGCCATTTTGACTCGTAAAATGATTAAGATGTAATAAATTGTAATAAACAAACGTTGCCTACAAAAAAATCATCGCTTACTTTAAAAATAATAAAAAAATATAATAAAGTGCCTTTGAATAAGTGATGATTTATCCGACCTCTCGTTTTGTATTCAAAAATTAAATTGTCTTCCTGACGATGCTATCCAAAGGGTAGCGAAATATCGAAGAATAAAATTAATTAAAAATACAACCAAACGCTCGAACAATTTAATTTTGACGTGACAACGTCTTAAATTAGGTTGCGGCTGGGAGTCACTTATGAAAAAGTGTAACGCCCGGTAACGTTACGATGAGTCACCGAACGAGAGAGAGGCCCGCCGAATGCCTTGCGTCTCTCTCCCACTCAATAAATAATTCTGTGTGTGCGGATGTGTGTGTTTACTTGTGTGCCAGAAACGATTTGCTTTGCTGGCTTCTAGTGGCTGTTGGTCGGTGGTGTGAGTGTTTTTGTTTTTTGGCACATCATATATATGACGACTGAGCAAGTATGTATGTGCGTATATATGTGCGTGTGTATGAATATTGATTTAGATCAGTCTGCATCAGAGTAACAAGCCGAGCGAATTTGAGCCGACTAGCCGCCGCCGCCGGTAATGTTTTTATACTCCCAGCCGCCGCCGATTTAATCGGCTAAAATCGGCTTAAAATATGAGTCGATTAACTCGAAGCCGCCGATTTTGTCGTTAGGTGTACTTAAAAGCTTAAGTGCTTTAATGTAACCAATAACGAATAGCGAATACCGAGATACTTGGTACTTGTACTCGTTATGATGATTTGTAAAACACTGTCTAACATGACCCCAAGTTCCGTTATAAAACGAGAATGACAAACATATAAAAATAGTGAAAATGGCACAAAACTAAAACATAACCTGACGTTTTATCAGAAATTGGTAAAAGAGAAATAATATGCGAAAGAACACCCAAAAATTTGTCCATGCTACGGCGCCTGCTCCGAATGAATCATTGGAAGGAGAACCATTTTAAAGGGTTATAGATTTTGTTTTCACTGCTTCGAAGAAAATATCCTTCTTAAAGCGCAATTTTAAGTTAACATTTTTATTTTGCCTGTGAAACGTGTAAAACAAAGTAAATTTTGTTTTCGAGATTTGGTCGTTCCAATTTTAAAATCTTCGCTATTTATTATCGGATCGGCTTGTCATTGGGAAGATTATGTAAATTCCTTTGAAACAACGTCTAATTTTTCCGATTTCATTAACCCACTGTGTGGCGGTTTCAGGTTTTGGTTCAAACTGGTGCTAAATCTTGCTGGAAAGTCCACGGCTGGTTTTGGAACAGGGAATTGTTAAGCGGCTTCACAACTGCTTCCAAAACGGGTTCTTCGTAAACTTTGGCCTATGTTTTGACCCATTGTTCGCAGGAATGCAAGTCATTTACCCCATCAAATGAGGCACCCCACCAAACCATGACTTCAGCTGGATGATGACTCTTTTCGACCCGTGGGATGAGCTCAGATACTTCTTTAGATAAGCGTGCATAAACCCTATCATTTTGTTTGTTAAATTTTTCCTGTACGGTAAAAATTTTTTCATCCGTAAACAAGATTTTTCTATGCAAGTTATTAGCGTACTTCACCAAAAGACGTTCGGATTTTCCTATCCTATTTTTTTTTAAAGTTGCAGTCAACAAATGTCATGTACGACGTTTTAAAGCTCCAAGTCCCAAGTCTTTTTTAATAACTCGACTCATATCTGCGATACGGTTTTCCTTATCTGACCACTCCATGGTGAAAATGTACACAATTTCAAACTCCCGCAACTGACTAACGCTATAGACGTTAACTTTCAAAAAACATATGATAATAAAAGGGTGTGTAAAATTTTACTATTCTAATGGGGTATGTTCAATTTAGTAACAATATTTATGTCCCTACTAAGTAAATATATACACCTCACATGAAACTTAGGACTAAAAAACTCTCCTCAGTGGGTTAACAGAGCGTTTACAGCGGTACCAATTTCGACCCGATCCTTTAGATATAGACCTAAATACTTCAAATTGTACGTCCAATACTTGAAAGGTCATATCTTGAAAACTATGCGTTTCCTGAAATTTTTAACTGTTTTCACACACCACGAGCAAACCTACAACTCTAAAAAAAACAAAAAGTTGGGCTTATGTGGTTAAAGTGCATTTGTTCTCAAAATTTGTACTGATTTACAAAAAATTTTATGTTGTTAAACATTTTTATATCAAAAATCTTCTCTCACATTTTCTGATAAAGATTTTTGTTTCGAATTTTATATATTTCCAAATAAAAATTAAGAAATACAAAATGAAACAACAACTATATATTTTAATATTAATTGGAAAGATTTACCTCAAGTTCTTATAAAAAAACAATCAAAATAAAATGAAAAGTTAAAAGGAAGCGTAAACATATAATATCATTCGAAACAAAAAATTAACGGTATTTTTCATAAAAAGTTGGGAGAGGTTTGAGAGACAGCTTATCATACAAAAAACGTCTCTCGAACCTCTCACAACTTTTTATGCTTAAGTCGGTTAGTATGTATAAGTATATAAAGTACAGGGCATAGAGGACTGTTGGATAGAGTAATATATTCTCTCAATATTTTTAACGTCATAGGTATAGTTGCAAGTGAACATTAGATGGTGGAAAGGATGTGTTCAATAATACCAGATAGAGGCATTGGAACACAACGTCCGACAAAGCAACAACAACCGCATTTCGTGTTTTTGTGGCAAAATAGTTGTGTTAAATACAATACAAATGTATACCAATGATAAAAATCAACAAAAAAGTGAAAAATACATTTAAATTTCATAGTTCTGTACGACATCGAAATAAAACAATTAAATGAACAGTTGTAAATTCCTCTATGATGGCTGTAGCTCCGAATCAGACGCTGAAGATCGCCTGAAACTTAAAAATGGAATGAACTTTAAATTTAACTTTTAAATCAGTGTGTAATTATTTGTGCCTTTTTGCAATTGTCATTCTTTGTTATTTAACAATTAACACCCGCACTATCACTGTTTTTATACGACCAAAAAAATTGTTGACTGCAAGCCGAAAATTGAGCCGCCGCACAGTGGTCCAAGACGCCAATCTAGCTGGAAAAAAGTCACAACTTCTCTTCGGAAGCAGCTAGAAGTATGAAATTTTGGAATTATGTATTTCTTATTGAAAGCATTCTTTGTACAAAAAATGGGCGTTGTAGGTAAAATGGGCGTGGCAATTTTTATGACATTTTTAAGAGTACCTATTTTGGCAATATTTTCAAGGACGACTCGAACGGAGGTTTCGGGCATCTCTTTTTAAGATAAAAGATAAAAAAATTACGTTATAGGGGAGTTTTCTCTATAAGGGAGTTCGTTATAGAGGAGTTCGACTGTAACAAATTCCCACCACCAATATGCTCCCTGGGTACCCCACTAGATTCGAATAGATATATTGCACTAATATACAAAACAACATAAGAATATAAATATATACTTCAAATAATAATCATTTATTTAAATTATTCTACATCTTCTTGTATGAAAGGATCTAAAAGTAACGAAATGACTTCATCGTCTAATAGGTCTTCATTTCGAGAGCTACGAAATGGCTTTGTTGAGAAAGATGAAATTAAAGGATCTGATGACAGAAGCAAATAATTGAAAAGATCTTCCATTGTGTTCTCTCGTGACATTTTTCTAGTGTGATGTTCGCGAATAAATCTAAAATCTTTGTTTCGAGACTCTAGTGCTTCCTCCGACATCATTCCTATCGGTAGTGCCGCATTTTGAATTATGTCTGCGCCGTGGATCAAAATTTTGTGTACACTCGATGGCATATAGTACCATTCATAGAGTTCTACGTATAGTTCCGCAGTTTCCATTGCATATTTACGGAATGCTTCCACATTAATTGCATAACCAGATGACATAGTTCTCAAAATTATTCCTAGTCTTTTTATTAAAGTTTCATTTACTCCTGTTATTTGAGAAGCTAAGGAGGGTTGTTGAAAAAATTTTCTAGCGGTATTACCGTCATTTGTGTTTCCTTCTCCCGGCTTAGGAATATCAATTAATAAATTCATTTCCGATTTCAGAGCGCTAATTATTTCTTCTTTTCTTTTCTTCTGTGAAGCTTTATCGGACTCACTACGAGCTTGCCATTTTTTAATATCACTTTTGTAAGATATATGCAATACACATTCCAGGCACCTTATCCACGCATGCAATGTCGATAAACCATATTCGTAAAGATTGGCCCTTACATTCAAGGCTTTAATTTCGTGCAGTTTATTCATAGTAGTTGGCGTTGCTCCACAAATACCACATGTTTGAGTAGAGGAATCGCTTAGAATTGAGAAAACCTTGCCATCAATCATTGTTAAATAAAACACATGTTTAACAGTAACTGTTTTATCTTCAGTGTTACAAACTGTTGACACTATTGCATTAATTTGATTTTTTATGAAATTAGTTTCATCTTGAATCAAAGATTTTGTTTCCTTTTCAAAAATCAGTTTAATTGGCCTGCAAAAACGTGTAGATGATGGACGTGGGTTTTCCCATATGATGTGGTTATCGTCCTTTAGCTGCAAAGGTACCAAGCAAATTGCAAACAAATATTGATCTGTTTTACGGGAATCATTTGAACTAAAGTTTTGCTTATAGGTTGAGTGCCCACTGCTACCGTCACATCCCCATTTATAAATCAAAGTCAATTCCGTATAATTAAATTGCTCTATGACCTCTTTTTGTAACTTCACAATTCTACATGCAGTGTGATCAACTAAGTCCTGCAGAGGCACTTCTGCTATTACATCGGATACCTTTATTCCATTACTTGGGTAGCACTTTTTTTTAGCTTCCAAAATTCTATGATAAGATGGGTATATATCCGCGTTACGGATCTTAGCACCAGTACGCATCGCATTATAACTTGCTTTTGTATATTTTCCATCGATAAACAGACGTAATGCTTCTTCATCTGTATATGGTACTGGTTCCTTAGATTGTGCATTAGCAAATTTTTTAATTTTTGTTGCTCTCGTTGGAGAGTCAATTATGTTCTTTAAAATCGCTGCAGCATTCCTCTTGCCAGATTTATAAAGGCTAACGCCAGCAGCGAAAGCTAGTTTGTCAGGTGAACATCCACTAACTAAAGCCGACACTTCCAAACGCTTTCCTCTTTCAGATTTACCTGAAAAATCTGATCGAGGTCTACCAAAATTTGACGTTGACGGTTGAAACCCTAAATCCTCTGGAATTTTAGTCACGTTTTCAGAAGGAAGGCCAAATACGCCATTTAACCAAATTTTGTTGGAGTGTTCAAAAGTTTTCTTTGATCTTTTTGCTTTTATCCATCTGTCATTGATTGAATACGTTAATCTCCGTACAGCCAACTTAACTTTATTACAATAATCTTCTGGTTTAGTTTTCTGTAACCCACTCTTAGCAAAAAAATAGCTAATGACAGCTTCTAGCCTTTTGCCTTCCATTTCGGAAATCCACACATTGTATAGTTCTCTTCGTGTAATGGGTATGTTATCTGTATATGTATATAAAAAGTTTTCCCGTCAATAATTGCAGCTAATTTTTTTTCCATAAAAAGTGGACATTACACAGATCAACAGGGCACAATTCATTTCACGGGAATCCACGGGAATCCTATTTAAAAGTTACTCTAAAAACCATAAAATGCTACATTTTTACTACACAAAACACATATTTCCTTTTACCTATTATTTTGCACACAGAACATTTAAATTCGACATTTATTTATCATATAGCTTAAACATACCTGACATAATGCAGTGCAAAAAAAATAAAGACAAAATTTGCTCTTGTTTTATGTTACGATCAGTTCAAATATGATGCTGTCAATCAACTGGGCTTCTATAACAACAGTGATAATGCAATTGTTCATTTTCAAAACATCATAACAAAGCAAACAAGCAAAAAATAAAAAAACCTGATATACAGTTATGAACAGTGGATAGATATCTAACATTTACCAAACAAATTATGTGAACTTTGAAACATAAAAAAATTTACTTTTTTCCAGCTAGATTGGCGTCTTGGACCACTGTGCGCCGCCGGCAAAAATGCACAACGGCCGCCGCCGACCGGTTAAAAATCTCAGCGCCGCCGCCGCCGACGATTTGGCCTCGGCTTGTTTCTCTGGTCTGCATTGGATAAGGTATTATTTTTTGTTTTTTTTTGTTTTTTGTTTTTTGGCTTTATGATATGTGTAGTGTATGTTTGTGTGTAGAAATTTTCATATGAATTAGGTAGCCAAAACGAAACAGAGAGCTGCGGTCGGCTTTAAAAACGATATGCGAATATGATGAATTGAAATACTTTTTGGTTAGTAAATTATTTTCTTTTGTTTTTAATAAAAGAAATGTTTATTTTTTATAATAAAAGAAATGTTTATATTTTATAATAAAGGATATGTTTATTGTTTATAATGTCACATTTGATAATGTGTTCATAGAAATCGCACAGGTACCTAGATGGTGTTGAAATTACTTCTATTTTCCTAAACCATAAGTTTCAATAAATGTTAAAACATCGCCCGTGAGTTCTAACACTCATTGGTTTTTTTTTTATTTTACAAATTTTAATTAATTTCAAATTTATTTAGCAAAAATTTGAACCTTCGATCTGAATAAATGTTTTGATTTTCGAATTGATTCTTTAAAATTACAAATATTAAGAAAAAGTGGCAGATATAAGAAAACTTGATTTAAACTGTGTTGAGCAAGAATTTTAACATCTAATCAATATGAAAATCAAATCAATCTAAACAAAATATATTTCTATAGTTAAAATTTGTGCAATTCTTATTTTCATTCAATTCCTTGTTCCTATTGTGCAATTTAATTATATTCATATCAATAAATATTCTACCGAGAAAAAGACGTTGTCACGTAAAATCTTCGCCCGTAAAACCGACTTTACAGGCAACAATTTTTTTTTGAATAAAGTGCATTTATTAAAGTGAACCACAAAAAATAGCACATTTTTGAACTTTTTTTTTTATAAATTGCTCAAAAAAGTTTCTTAACCACTATTGTCATGATTTTTTTTATATCTCAAGATGTCTAGCCTCCATTTCCATTTGAAAATTCTGCAATCGGTTACAAATTGCAAAAGATACAGGCTGCTGAATATGGAATTTTTATAATTATATGTAAAAATTATAGACATCAGTTGATGTTGACAATAATAAACAAAAGAACCAATACATAACAATCAATACATACCGCCAAATGGCACGCGTTTTTGAAAAGACAACTAATTTAATATAGATGGGGAAATTTATTGGACATTGAACCCCAAAATAGCATAGGTTTTTTGCCAATTGTATGTCAATATTGTTGGTATTTGCAGTATTATAATAATAGAAATCCTAAAATCTGTTGATCTACTGAAATAGAGCTAAATTATTTAATGTTTTTCATTCTGGGCATTTCACACAAAAAAACTTTTTCTTATCTATAATTGTTTATTTTAGTTTGGCAACTCTATAAACCGCATATGTCAGTGACAGCTTTCGTAAACAAAAGCAAGCGCGAAGTGATATATAAACTACCATTTTTTGATTTTGGCGTTCGCGTTGGCTTCTGCGATTACGTAGAAAAGTACTTTCGGTACTTTTAGAATACTACACTAAGATTCATATTTATATTGTTGCTATTTCAATTGTTTTATTATTCGTAATTAACCCTCATTAGGTATTTAGTATTACTGATGTTACAGTATTTGGGGTAAGATATGAGTCAGTAGTAGAATCTTACTAAAAATTACTGAATAGAGAATTCGAGTTAAAAAGTTCAGATGTAGAATAATTCAGACATTTTTAATAATATTATTTCAAAAATATGTATATAAAAACAATTAACTAAAAGTCAGTATACATCGCTTATTTGCTGAAAAAACAATCAATCAAACCAAACAATCTTTTTGAAATTGAGTTGGATAATTCAGTCCGAAATAACATTTCATCAGAGAAAAAAAAACATTGAATGTCTATATATTTATCTTCGGGAAGAAGATGTTAAATACTTTTCTAACTTAATATCTGGTTAATAATAGGAAAAGTAGCTTTTTTATTATTTACATTCAACCGAATTTGCAGAATGTAAACTTGTGTTCGAGTGATATAAATTTGTCTTTATATTTTGATTTTTATAAATATTTCAGTTTATAACAATTACTGGTCTATGGAGTATTGAAATTGAAAAATAAATTTACAATAAAGTTGTTAAAATAATACCTACCACGCTTTTCTTTCATAACTAATATAATAAGCAAATAATGCACATACGTGGAGATAACGTAACAATTTTTGAATTCGCAAATTTCATATATTTTTCATTGTACATATATCCATAAAATTGTTACATACGATATTACAACGCGTTTTATTTTTTGTTTTTATGGATAAACAATTATAAAACGCCTAAATATTTCATAATCTATATGAGGTAGCGACCTGGGGACTAGACAGATTGATGGATCTTGAAAAATTACATTAGAAAGTGTTCTTATCTCAATTTTTTGGATTTTGTGATATACGTGCAGATAACTCCGGTACGACGATTTGTGAACCAAGTGATTGTTTTTATCGACAACGTTTTTTGAATTGACGCCAACGTTGTCGATTGTGGTTATACGCTTACAAATAAATTTTCACTTGCGGCGCATACTACGGTACTAGAAAAATGAAATGTGACTGACAATCAACAAATTTAAAAAAACTCGCGGTGTTTGTAGAAAAATTTAGCGATACTTGAAACATAAAACGAAAATAATAAACGAAAATTTTCAGTGATGGCACATAATTCCGCATTTTCTATCGAAAATAAAATCGGCTTACTACCAAATATATTCAAAATTTTTCTCATGCGGCGATTACTACGACACTTGAAAAATTAAGAGAAAATAATTGAAAAAAATAATTGTGTCCATAACATCCCACGAAAGGATTGCGGAGAGCTTCTCACAACCAGTGAGATGTGCGCTTTCTAATTTTACACTCACTAATTGGGACCTACGTGACCGTCGGTGGTGCAATGGGTAGTGTGCGCGCCTCTTGTACAGGAGATCCTGGGTTCGATCCCTGCTCCAACCACCTTAAAATTTCTTTCGACGACGGTCACCTCGCTTAGTGACGGCGACACTATCGAGTATATAGCCATGAAAAAGCTTCTCAAAATACCGTTCGGAATCGGTGTAAAACTGTAGGCCCAAATCAGACAGTGAAAACTGGAAAGCGCACAGCTCCAGTGATTGTGAGAAGTTCTCCCCGGTCCCTTCATGGGATGTAATGGGAAACCATTTATTTATTTATTTAATTGGGACCTACAGTTTACACCGGTTCCGAGCGGTATTTTTGAGATACTTTTTCATGGCTAATTACTCGATAGTGTCGCCATTACTATGCGAGCGGACCGTCGTCGAAAGAAATGTAATGTGGTCTGAGCAGGGATCGAACCCACGTTCTCATGTACAAGAGCCGCACATACTAACCATTGCACCACCGACGGCCCCAGAAATGAAAATGATTATATAGGGTAATTCCAAACAAAAATCGACACAAAAATCAGTATTTTCGAAGCCGACCACTTTTGATTGGTATAAAATTTATACAGTAGTTTCTCCTCGTCCCTACGAATTCTATGACACCAGAATTCAAAGTAGGTTTTGTGTTACTTTCTGTGTTACTTTCACTTTCAGAAAAAAGCACCCGACTTAAAAATGGTATAACTTTGAAATGCGTTAAAGGATTTCAAAATGTTGGATATTATTTTAAAGCTTACAATAACCGCTTTAATAATAGCCGATACAATAGTCATGTCGTTGTGGTACAATGATATTGAAAACTCCAAAGTAATCTATATCCTTTAATATCCTGGCATAACGCGTCTTTAATTTTTGATTTCCTCCACCAAAAATAAATTCCATCTTTTTCTCTACATCGTAGCCAAATTTCATAATGGGACCTCCATGGGATCAATAGATACATAAGGTTTGGTAAAGACTGCTCGAGTTTTGCTCTTTTAGTTTCGATTTTCAGGTACAAACTGACTTTTTACATGCGGTGAGACAATGAAAATCGGTTGATAATCAACTAACTTACAGGCATATAAGAACGCAAACGTACGCAAAACCGGGTTTTTTAGCCGGTTTTCAAGATTTTGGGGGTGTTTGGGAAATTTCACAAGCAGATTTTTGTTTCACTCGGCAATAACTACAAGAGAAATACTATCACTTCCCAGGTATTTATACTTAGGTATTTTTTTTGTAACTGTGTTATACGTAGTCAGGTACTTGAAATATCGAAACTATAAGAGCAAAACTCGAGAAGTTCTTACCAAATCTTATGTATCTATTGATCCCTTGGAGATCCCATTATGAAATTTGGCTACGATGTAGAGAAAAAGATGGACTTTCTTTTTGGTGGAGGAAATCAAAAATTAAAGTTTCGTTATGCCATAATATTCAAGGATAAATGATACTTTGGAGTTTTCAATATCATTGAACCATAACGACATGACTGTTGTATCGACTATTATAACAGCGGTTATTGCAAGCTTTAAAATGACATATAACATTTTGAAATCCATTAACGCATTCCAAAATTATAATATTTTTAAGTCAGGTCCATTTTTCAGAAAGTGCCATACAACACCTACTTCAACGAACCATAACACAAAAACTGCTTTGAATTTTGACTCATTGACTGTGTCGAAATATTTTGGAATTACCCTATACTATAAATTTTCTCCGGTTAGCTGAACAATTTCAATAAATTAAGAAAAATTTTCCTTATACAAGGTGGCACAAAATTAATCACCCTAACGGAAGATGTTAAATTTTTTGCAAATGGCGTCGTATGTCAATCATATTTGACATTAGTGAACTAGGCAGCTGTAGTGTATAAACAGATTAGCAATAGAGCGCTATACTGCTCAAGATCCTGGAATATTAGTGTCGACTCTGAAATCGAATCTGAAAAAAGTGGGAATAAAATTTAATACCGGGACTCCAAGACTACTTATAGTATCCCCATGGTCAGCTAAGGGCACCATTACATTGAAAGCTTTGCATGTTTTTGTGCTTTATTTATTCTCTTTGCACTGAAAAATTTTTTTTTGGATGGAATGAAAAGAATATAACATATTTAAAAAAGAAACTAAAAGATGAATAAAAATATTGGCAAATGTTATTCGGAGTTGAAGCTTTAAAAAAATGTAATAATAATAAATTATTTTTTATGCGTGTAGCGTTTTGATTGCTCTTCTTTCGCTCTTTTTGAGTTGTCCGACCAACTGATTTTCATTTCTCTGCTTTGTTGTTACTTCGTTGTGTCGATACACATTCCTGTGCTCTTGAAGTTCCGTGAGAGCTCCGTGTCCATAGCCTGCCCATGATCGATGCCACCCCAGTCGTTTTACAGATATGTCCACTCATCCTCTCCAAAATTTTCCATATGACAACTGAATTCTTTCACTGCGGATATGCCCGCTCTGAAATGGAATCTGCAAAAAGTGGGAATAAAATAGAATACCGGGACACAAAGACTAGTTATAGTATCCCCATGATCGATTCCAACCCTGTCGTTTTTCAGATATGTCCACTCATACGCCCATTCTGAAATCGAATCTGAAAAAAGTCGGGATAGGGTTGGATACAGGGATTCCCAGACTACTTATAGTATCCCCATGATTGTTTCCACCCCCGTCGTTTTACAGATATATCGACTCATCCTCTCCAGAATTTTCCATATGATAAATAAATCCTTTCACTACTGGTACGCCACCTCTGAAATCGAATCTGAAAAATAGTTGGGATAGAATTGAATATTCTGACTGCCAGATTACTTATAATATCTCCATGATAGATGCCACCTCCGTCGTTTTTCAGATATGTCCACTCATACTTTCCAGAATTTTCAATCTGATAACTAAATCCTTTCACTTTGGATACGCCCACTCTGAAATCGAATCGGAAAATAGTGGGGATAAAGGTGAATACCGGGACTGTCAGACTACTTTTGGTATCCCCATGATTGATGCCACCCCAGTCGTTTTACAGATATGTCCACTCATCCTCTCCAGAATTTTCCATATGAAATCTGAATTTTTTTTCACTACGGATACGCCCACCCTGAAATCGAATCTGGAAAAACTGGGGATAGGATTGGATGCCGGGGCTCCCAGATTACTTATGGTACCACCATGATCGATACCACCCTAATTGGGACCTACAGATTTACACCGGTTCCGAACGGTATTTCAAGCTTTTTTCATGGCTAAATACTCGATAGTGTCGCCGTCACTAAGCGAGGTGACCGTCATCGAAAGAAATATAAGGTGGGTAGAGCAGGGATCGAACCTACGTTCTCATGTACACGAGTCGCACACACTTACCATTGCACCACCGACGTCTAGTTATAATCGTTTATAACTTCATTAACTTCGATTTTTTATGCAATTTTTCGACTGCGGCGCTTTACCATAGCAAGCGCTCAAGCGCTGGCGTTCAACCAAAATAAGATAAATAAACAATCGACCAAAAAATATTTTGGGTAAAATAAAATGTTTAAAGATTTCGATTTTGGGGATCATTCATTATCCAAAAAATCAAAAAATACCAAAACCTCCAAACATAATGAACAATCGCCCAAAATTATTTTCGAATGAAAGAAGAACTAGAGCTGGCGTTTAAAGTCGTTTCTGTAGTAGGCCACGAAAACGCACAATCTTGGCAGCTTAATACAAAAATTAGTATGTGTTAAAAAGCGTTTATCTATTTTTCTGACAATTCAAATAAAAATGTTATGTTTGATTGTGAAGGAAAGGAACATTTATATTCCATTGGGTGAAAAATTATAGTGGAGGTGATTTCGGTCCTTCCGGCCTGTAAAAAATTAAGAATAAAATAATAATTAAATTTTTGAAATAAATAAATTTGGGCTTTCTTGAACTGAAGCCTCAGCGGCAGCAATATTCTCGACACTACGGGTACTTTTTTGTCGCACTGGCACGGGAACATTTTGTACTGTGCCTGTGGATTCAAATTTGTCCACTAGACGCTCAATTGTTGATCTGGTAGGACGATTATGACGACCATAAATTGGACGTAGCGCTCTTAAAGTTGAGCCCACTGACTCCAAATTTCGGTAGTAAATTTTAATAATTTCGACTCGTTGTTGGCTCGTATATCTTACCATGATGAAATGGCAAAAGAGCGGGAAAAAATATGGCGTCGTTTGCTGTCCCTATCGATTTACTTTTGTAGCGTCTCTGTTGAAACCCCTTTATAATCATATTGGAAATTTGCGCTTGCTGGAAAATTAAATGAAACTAACAACCGACAAATTAAAAAAATGTTTTTGAAGAAAAGTTTCGCTTAAGGCGCTTACTACTTTCTTACTTACTTATCCGGTCTCGGACAACCCCGGGGGGTCAGGGACCTTACAAAACGAAGATAACATATTTCGCCAACCAGTTCGATCTTTTGCTTTATTTCTCCAGTTGGCAATACCAAGTGTACGCAGGGATTCGTCAACCTGATCCCTCCAGCGGAGTCTTGGTCTTCCTATTTTTCGTCGTCCTTCGAGTTTGGTTTTGAAAACCCTTCGCGCTGGTTCATCTTCATCCATTCTACTGACATGACCTAGCCAGCGCAATCGCGTTATCTTGATCCGCTTAACTATGTCAATGTCAGGATAAAGCTCATACAGCTCATGATTCATGCGTCGCCGATACTAGCCGTTGTGCACTATAGGGCCATGCATTTTTCGGAGTATTTTTCTCTCGAAGACTCCTACAGATGTTTCGTCTGCTTGCGATAGGACCCAGGATTCTGCGGCATAAAGCAAGACAGGTTGAATGAGAGTCTGGTACAGCTGGACTCAAACTCAAATGGCGCCACTGTGCGACGGTCATCTATTTAACAAATTAGTTGCTTAAAAAAAAACAAAGCTGTGGATGCCGGGAGAGATATTAAGGTCAGTGCACAGTGGTTTAAACCAGTGCTGTGGAGTCGGGGTTCGAGTCTTGGAGTCGGTGTCTAGGCTGGAGTTGGAGCCACAAAAATTTTGACGACGCCGCCTCTGATTTATGATATTATTTGCAAATCAAAATATTATCAAAATCAAAATATAATATAAATTGTCGACGACAATTCTTTATTTTATATAGAATGATAAAACAATGTTTTGAATGGTTGTTGACTGTAAAAAATAAAGAATCGTAATTTGTCCATATTACTTTGTCAAATATATGTGTAAATGCTTGACACTAATCTTGACACTATCAATTGATGTCTTTAAAATTTGGTGTACTGCTTCAAAGTTAGCAATAATTTTTAATATCAATTATGAAAGTTAGTCGTTCTTTACAACGACTTTGATTTAATTTTGCATGCCAGAATAACAGCTCTACAATTCATGAAATCAGTGCTTGCAAAAATGTACATGTTGCCTACAATATTTAGCTGGGGCCGATATTTTTCAGCGTGTATCATTTAATACGGACAAAAATGTAACGCGTAGAAGGGACATTATTAGACCCTCGGTATCTTTAGAATAAATTCGTTTTGGGACTTTTTAAGTCGATTGAGCTATGTCCGTCTGTCTGTCTGGCTAGCTGGTCAACACGATAACTGTCGTAAATCTTTACCGATCATAACGAAATTTTGCCAGTGACTATCATTTGTCCAAACTTAGTTTGCGATTGAAAATTGTAGTTTTGACCATGCCCCTTCTGGTACCTCCCATACAAATCGACACATTTATTACAAAATCATGTTTCTTCTAAAACTTTTTTCTGGTAGATGTGATTAGCTTCAACTCAAACATTGGTCAACAGTATGCAAATGTCTATTTAACTGTAGAAAATGGGCGAGGTTACCACGCTCATTCTGGAAAATCCCATATAAAAGCTTGGTGGTCGTCCGGGTTGTCAATGCGATAAGTCGCTTGAAATACTTCCGATCTTGATCAAATTAGGTATTCGGCTTCATGTCATTAAACGCCAGTCACCGATTAAGGCAAGGGTGATTTAGCCACGCCCATATTGGTGGCCGTCGGTGGTGCAATGGGTAGTGTGCGCGCCTCTTGTACTTGAGATCCTGGGTTCGACCCCTGTTCTGACCATCTTTAAATTTCTTTCGACGGCGGTCACCTCGCAAAGTGACGGAGACACTATCGAGTATTTAGCCATGAAAATGCTTCTCAAAAATACCGTTCGGAACCGGTGTAAAAGTGTAGGTCCCAATCAGTGAGTATAAAACTAGAAATCGCACAGCTCACAGGTTGTGAGAAGCTCTCCCTGATTCCTTCTAGGGATGTAATGGGAAACCATTTACTTATTTATCTTGGTGCCGTCACACACAAGTTTTTCGGTTGGCTGGTTGTTCTGCAATATATCTCCCGCAATACCGAACCAATCTTTATCAAATTTTGCACGATAAAATATTTATTAGTCTTCCTATGGAAAACGAGTGGTTTTGCCACAAACATTCTGGAACCTCCCATACAAAAGTTGGGTAGACGGCCTCCTGCTTGACACGATATCCCCGTAAACCATAATCGATTTTCATCAATTGGATTTTAAAATTCCTATTTGAAATAGTACATTAATTGGAAGGTATAAAACATCAATTGGAGTTTATAGAACATCAATTGACATTTAAAGACATCAATTGAAATTTAAAAAATATATTAGATTTTTAAATTTCAGTTGATGTCTTTTAAATTTCAATTGATGTTTTTTAAAATTAAATTGATGTATTTTAAATTTCATGATGGGTTTTAAATTTTAGTTTATATCTTTTAAATATCAATTGACGTCTTTTAAATTGCAATTGAGGTGTGCCAGGTTTCCTTTAATGTGTTTTAAATTTCAATTGATGTATTTACAATTTAAATCGATGTTTTTTAAAATTCATTTTATGTCTTTTAAATTTCAATTGATTTTTTTTTAAATTTCAATTAATGTATTTCAAACATTATTTTTAAATTTCAGTTGATTTTTTAAAATTTCAATTGGAAATGGTGATATTGAAATTTGGCCGATGGATATCGACTCTGAACCACTGTGCGGCGAAGTGCCACTAAGGTGATCCATGTTTTCGTGCTTGTTTTGGCAAAACAACTAAAAATCTCAGCGTACAATGTCATGTTTTTAAAGAAGAATTTCAAAATATATAACATATATATTAAGGTGGACCTTGAAATGACATTTTTGCGATATTTTGGTAGATGAGGGCTCTATTCCGTGCCTTTTTGAAAAAAAATGACAATGCCGAAAAAAAAATTTAAAAAAAAAAACATTAGGGGTTGCGCACGAGCCGAGAAAAAGGTCCACTTTGCCAAAATTAGGGGGGAAATTGCCACAGGTCATCAGGGGTCACCCGTAGGGGGGAAGAATGTATGGCCGACCCCCATTAACTTTTTACCGCCAACATTTTCCCCCAATACACCCACCCCCTATATCCTCCCCTTAGGGGGGTCACCATACAAAAATGGAGGTTGCTCAGTATTTTCGAAAAACACCATAGGTCATCAGGGGTCACCCCTAGGGGGGCAAAATATATGACCGACCCCCATTAACTTTTCATCCCCAACATCTTTTCCGAACAAACTTACCCTCTATCTCCACTCCTTGAGGGACTCCCCATACAAAAATAAAAGAAGCTGTAATTGAGTAGTACTACTAAGCACTCTTAATATAATATAGTCAAATTAACATATTTTTGTTCGCTGATGGGTATTTCTTGCGGTAAGAATCGATAACATGTAGTAAATACTGTTTCTCTTCTTCGCCTTGACACAGTATTCTATTATAATCTTGTATCATTTTTACTCCTCTTTCGGCAGTGTCGTTCACAACGCGCAAGTTATTTACAATTCTACGACCTTCTTGATAGTCTGCGCGAGATTTCCAGGTTGCTGGATTTGCAAGAATGAAATCTTGCGATATTCCAAATCGTACAAATAAATTTTTGGTATTATGAGAGACGAAGTTGCTCAAGTCTTTAGCCAAGAATTCCTCATTCACATCTTTGAATTTCACCTCGATTTTTTTAACGCTGGTGCT
Source organism: Phaonia tiefii (assembly GCA_963931995.1). NCBI lineage: Eukaryota > Metazoa > Arthropoda > Insecta > Diptera > Muscidae > Phaonia > Phaonia tiefii. Next base: position 60,812,783 of record OZ008369.1, on the reverse strand, counting down.
TTTGATTACGACGCGAGGAGCTGGGGGAACCGGGTCGTCTTCTTCATCTTCTTCACCTTCTTCGTCTTCTTCATCTTCTTCACCTTCTTCGTCTTCTTCATCTTCTTCACCTTTTTCGTCTTCTTCACCTTCGTCATTCTCATTTTCTAGCAATGCTTGGGCCATTTTGGCCTTCAACTCATTTGAAACCTTGTCATCGAAAAAGGCAAGGGCTATGTGCTCATCGGCGAGATACCATAGGTGACCGATAAATTTCTTTATCATTACCCGAGATAAATCCTCGACGATGTCCTTCAAAAACTTCCAATCTTGATTCGGCGCCTCAGCTGCTCGAGAAGAACCAAACCATGCCTTGACGTAAAGTCGCACCACAAAAATACAAACGTGTCGAATACCATTCAATTCACATACAGATAAGTGAAAAGTTCTCCGAAACAAAAACATCTTGAGGCTGTAAATGGCTTTTGCCATCCATCGAGCATGGGAAACGGGTCCTGGAGGTCGGAAATGGTAATTCTCAAGTTTTTCACCCAGAAATAAAAGAATTAATTGTAGCATTTCTTTGTAGTCATCGCGAGGGTGTTTCTCCTTCAATTGATCTAAGCAAAACTTCTTTATGCCGACTTGCATTGCCACAGGAATTTTTCTGACGACTTGATCGTCTATCAAGCCAGAATGGAATGGTTTAACCTTTACAGCGTCCCATTCCTGTTTGAAACGGTCAAAGCAAGGAACGCCTGGTGCACTGGTCTTTCCCATTTTTGTCTCAAAAACTTCCCTTAGCACCAGTTCGTATACGTGGTGTCTGCAAGGTAAATATAAGATTTCTCTCTCCAATAGCCGCTCAAGAGCAACTGCGGCTCCGGAGAATGGGCCACTGTTCGTTGATGTCGTGTCGAAAGAAAGTCCTTGTATTCGATGTGTCATATGCCAAGATGCCAACAGTTGATAAACGGCATGTGCTATTCTCCGGCCTTTTCCTTTCCCATCTTCTACTTTGGGAACTCCAAGAAGTTGTTCTTTTTCTCCGTACGAGACAATTACCGGTAGACGGTCCACCTTCTTTGTACCCACAAAATCCAAAAGCATTTTGCCATCCCAATGGACTACGAAGGATTTAGCTGCGACAAGCTGGAGATGAATGAAACGCGTTGAAGAATAAGAATTCTGAATGAGAGCAAATAAATCTATGCGATCTTACTTCTGGATTGTCTTTCACATAACTCAGCATGTTCTCTCGATTTGAACGCCGACATCTCCGAAGCGACGTACGGTTTATTGTGTATTGTTGAGGATCGCGTCCAAATGCTTCTGCCGCCGCTATCATAATGCCGACCGCGTCTCGGTCAGTCACTTTGCACTTGTCCAAAGCTGATAGGACTCGTTCAGTAAAACATTGTTTGTAACCTCTTCTGTCACCAACATTTGACGGGCCAGCTTCTGCCGGGAAGTTTTCGTCCTGTCTCCCATTATCATCGCTTGAATCACTGCTTGAAAATTTAACCACTGCAATTGAACGAATTTCATTTGAATATAAACATTGGACGAACACACAAAGCGCGAAATAGCTTACCGCCTTTAGCGAACCGATCTCTACTAGATTCCGTTGCATGTTTGCGTCGCAACTCTTCTTGTTCTTCGCGCTCAGCTTTTCTTTTCCTCGTTCGAGTATCAGTAGCGTCCACACCTCCCATAGTTCCTGGCCGGCCATCTTCTCTTTGCTTTAGCAGAAACTCAATGTCTTCGGTATTTGTCATTTTCTCAAGGGCGTTGGCGTGTGCGATGTCGAAAAGATTATCCAAGCTATCAGAAAACGTATTCTCTTTTTCTCTAGTGGACTCAGTCTTTCTGTGAGATGACTTTCTTAAAGCATCCCACTCATCGTGCAGCGCAGCTATTTTTCTTGTAACATCTCCTCTGGCTTTCGTCGGAATAGCTGCTTGGCGCCAAAAAATCATCACTGCGTCCGCGACTATAACCGCACTATTTTTCTTCGACATGTTTCGTTTGCGAATGTTGAAGAAATGCATTCTTAGCACTTGCTTCTTCGACGGTAATTTGTTCCCCGTAATAAATATTCATGCTTGGATAACCAATCAAAAAAATATCGTCGCGCGATCTAAGTCGTGTTGTCATCTTAACTTTTAAAAAACGGGAGAAAAATCAATTTACTTTTCGCGGTCGTCGGCACTTGTTGAATGACAACAATCGATGAATGAACTGCTATTTATAACTACTACGTATTTTGCAATATTTTACTGCCAGGTACTGATGAAAGGGGGCATCTGCTAAGGGTGCCTATGTACCTGATTCAGGACGTGTGCGTTTCAAATTTTTCAAGACTTTCCAAACAATGACCACTCTTGAATATTGGTGGAATTTCTGTAAAAAAATCAAAAAAATCTCGATATTGTGCAACTGTAAATACATAGAAACATTACTTATGACCGAGGTTGTTAACTTTCAGCTCCCACTGTGCCTCTTCAGTACAGTCAGTGGCACAACAACTCAGCTATGTGTATGTGTGTTTAGGAATCCCCCACTGTGCCTCTTGCCAACATATACTTTGCCACACTCAAATTTCGCATTCTCACTCCATGTGATTTCACAAATTTGTTGTGGATAAATTGTCCACCTTAATTTTGTCAATTTTCGTCCTCCTCAATCTTATAACATTTTGTTTGGGTTAGTGCCGGCAGTTACGCATTACAGCGACGATATAAGAGCGAGTGGTTTTCCATATCATCGCACATGTGCAACAGATGTGGTTTGCTCTGTTCATATTTTACTATAGCACATTTTAATTGCCACCCTCGAAGATCCTCTCTCTTAGGATTTATTATGTTTCTTATCATATAGTTCGTAAATACCCATACACAGGCAACACATGTGTGCTGCAACTATTGGTCATGGAAAATTCCCAATTGCATTCATCTATTGAACGTCATGTCCATTCAATCCCAATTAACAAATTTGAGAAATTCAAGGAAAACGAAGGACACAAACAAGCAAAGATTTTAAAGCGTATGGAAATTATAACAAGGTGATAATTGCCAATTTGCTTTTGTGGGATTTTTCCAGGATTTGGTGTGACGTAAAGAGACGTTCAGTCACAGATTTTGCAGATCTAAATCAATGGTGGTTAGCACATAATGCTTAAGAGGATGTTAAATGATCTAACAGACTTATTCCACAATATTTGACATAAATATGTCTACACAGTACGTATGTAAAATATGTTATGTATTTTGAAATTCTTCTTTAAAAACATGACATTGTACGCTGAGATTTTTAGTTGTTTTGCCAAAACAAGCACGAAAACATGGATCACCTTAGTGGCACTTCGCCGCACAGTGGTTCAGAATCGATATCCATCGGCCAAATTTCAATATCACCATTTCCAATTGAAATTTTAAAAAATCAACTGAAATTTAAAGATAATGTTTGAAATACATTAATTGAAATTTAAAAAAATCAATTGAAATTTAAAAGACATTAATTGATACTTAACAGATATGAATTGAAATTTTAAAGACATCACTTGATCTTTAAAAGATATCAATTAAAATTAAAAAACATCAATTGAAATTTAAAAGACATCAATTGAAATTTAAAATACATAAAATCAATTTTAAAAAACATCGATTTAAATTGTAAATACATCAATTGAAATTTAAAACACATCAAAGAAAACCTGACCCACCTCAATTGATATTTAAAAGATATAAACTAAAATTTATAACCCATCATGAAATTTAAAATACATCAATTTAATTTTAAAAAACATCAATTGAAATTTAAAAGACATCAACTGAAATTTAAAAATCTAATATCGGTCACAGACCGCATATTTTCTACAGAAAATCAAAAACGTATTCAAAAACGTTGGTAAAACTGCAGTGAAATTAACAAATGTAAAGAGAAAACACTAAAAAACACTGCTTATTATATTTTTTTTTTAAATATTTTGTACTTTGATAGTACTTTTAAAAATATAATTTTCCAAAACTTTTTCTTTAATAAAAATTTTTTTAAAAGATTTACTAAAGAATATGCACGAAACGCAAAAAGTTGTCATACTTCTGCGTTGCCACGTACGATTATGTACAACATTGCCACATATGTTCAAGCGACTCTTAAACTTCGCCGGTTCAATTTTTGAACAAAATACGGACTCCTTTGGTGCTCGATAACTGCTACTATTGAAACTGCTGGCATACTCCGTTCTATGTTTAATACAGCACTTGAAGTAATTTAATTGTTCTCATTCCTCTAAAGATAATTTTTTCTTTTAGTTTCCAACAAATTTTTTCGTGGTCCCTCATTGTGTTTCTTCGTGGTCCCTCATTGAGTTTTCCTTGTTTCTGTTTTGTCTATTGTTTTCTCATGGAGCTGCCAGATGTTCGTTTGAAAAGAATTTTCGTTTTTAAAAAAACGTACCAAAGTCCTAGAAGCAAAGCAAAACGTTACGAAATGGAATTTACGAATTCATTTCGTTTTCGTACGAAATCCATGACAGGGCTGTATATCTTTGTCATGCGTCTATATTTTATGGACTGTCGGTGTCAACTTCTGCTGTGGATACATTTCCGCTAAAAGTGACGCAGTTTTCGATGCATTTTCTCCATATTTTGTAGAATTTAGGTTTTTTTTGTAGTTTAAAACATTTGAGATATTTTCACGATTTGATTGTCAATTCCAGTCAAGTCCTCATCATTTTCAAAAAATCTCCTAGAAGTGTTTCCATCGTTTAAGTTTCCGTATCCGTACTTGGGACAGTCTACTTTTAGTCCAACTTGTTTAAAAAAAGCATCCTGTATTCTCTTCTTTCTGATATTTTCCTCATCCTTAATTGATGTATTTCCATCGAAATTTTCCTCCTTTTATGGTAGGGTTTAGCAAGAACTCCATACATCCTATCAATCCGTTCCATATTCGTAATTCTCCTGGTTAGCACAATCATTCAAATTACCGAAGTTCTTCTGACTTTCTTTGCAAATCGGGCATAACAATGTTGAAGTTGTTCCTGTCAGTTCATTTACGAGTTTCCGTCAACCGTGGTCAGGTGGAACTCGTAACTACATTCAATATATTTTCCTTTTCCAATTTGCGGCTTTTGTGAGCCTAATCTTGCTTATATGTTTTTCAATGTCCTTCACCGTGGTCCTTATGAGTTTTGCCTTTTCTCTTGCAAACTGAAACATTATTGGTCGGCAATAACCCACTGGTGATGGCGGTGGATTTTTCCAGTATAGGGAATCATAAGATTTTAGCCGCAAAGGAACAACAGATGCCATAAACATATTTCCGTCCGAAATTGTAGCGTCATCGAAAGATATCCTGTGCTCATAAACGCTTCGTCCCGATGATCCATAGCAGCCCCATTTACTGATCAATGTCAGTTTTTCAGGAAGAATTTGCACCTCATTTTCAGAAAGACTCTCCAACAGCGGTTTTGCTGTATTGGCCAGAAGATGCTGCAGATTGGCTTTAAGAGACACTTCCGTAAACTCCGTATGCAGTGGTCGTGAATTTCTTTTGGCTTGCGAAATATGCTTGTATCCGGGTAAAATGTCAGCCCCGTGGCGCATTAAAGATGCCCGTAGTATCTCATATTCTCTTTGGAAAGTTCTAAGTCCATAAACAAGGCCAAGGCTTCTTCGGAACCATACTTTTTAATGTGTGCATTTGGGAGCGTGGGTATAATCCTTTTTAGTCGCAGTGGCCTTGCATCAGCAACAGATTTTGTAATCTGCGACCTAACGTTTTCATTATCCTTTGTATATCTAATAGGCAGCGCTTCCGATAAATGCTTCGTGGCCTAGTCATCGGAAAATTTCCTCTTTCTTGTGAAAATTTAACACTCCTCCATACTACTTTTTTTGGCCTTCCTTTTGCTCCTCCGGTTGATGTGGTGGGTTTATCTTGTGCCAATGTATCTAAGATGGTGTCGCCATTAAGCCAGTCCTCGTATTTGGAGTTGAATTTCCCAATGGTTCGATTGGATTTTAACCATTTTGCCTTAATATTTGCATATATCAGATAAAGATTATTTTTTATATTTCCGCTTTTCCCAATATTTCCGGATAAGCTATCGAGTTGTTCTAAAGCAGCTTCCGCGAAAAACGTTGGCGTGGTTGACTTTCTAAACACTTTCAGTCGTAGATTACTCCAGGGATAATGCTTATTTTGCAATATATAGTCAATCTATTACCCGATAGGTACCCTTTGCATTAAGGGTTTATAAAAGGTGTTATGCTACCATGCTTAGAAATGTACCTGCTACCTGCATACATACGGATTTAGGTTGAATTATGCAATTTTGATATTATACCACGTGTCCGAATAAAATTTGTGCCTACCGGTAGGAACCATTAGACAATATTGTTCTGTGAATGGACCCTTGACCATTTGTACGCCAAAGTAATTTTTAAGTGAGGTGCGTATACTGCTAATTTCAATGAGTAGATTTTTGTGCTTCCTGTGTCTGTAACATAATATTGGGAGCAGACGTTGGCAGAGGCTCTCAGGTAAGCAACCGACTTAAAATGCAATTTTCAAACTATTAGATCAAACTAATTTTCAGTCAAAACATTACAGAATGAAAAATATAAATCATATACCAAAAACAAAACAATAACGTAGCAATGGGTTTCCATGGACTTATTTATGTCTTGAATATGCAAGGGATGCCCGCCATACTATTTCTGGAACCATGTAATTTTTACCTCTAGAAGCCAAAGTGACGCCTACAGGCGGATCAAATCTTTTGAATTATGCCGTCGGTGGTGCAATGGTTAGTGTGCGCGGCTCTTGTACATGAGAACGTGGGTTCGATCCCTGCTCAGACCACCTTACATTTCTTTCGACGGCGGTCACCTCGCTTAGTGCTGGCGACACTATCCAGTACTTAGCCATGAAAATGCTTCTCAAAATACCAGAACCGGTGTCAAACTGTAGTTCCCAATCAGTGAGTGTAAAACTAGAAAGCGCAGATCTCACTGATTGTGAGAAGCTCTCCCCAATCCCTTCAAGGGATGTATTGTTTTTCTTTTTTAAAGAATAATCAAAGAAGGAGGAGAGCATCCCCGTACCATGGCCGTTTGTTTGACTTTTGACTTACTGGTAGAAGTGTTGAGTTTCGTTCATTCTTCAGTAAATTTGGGTTTTTTTTTAAGTTTTGCGTTTTTTTTACAGTCATTTTTTCGCCCACAAGAGACGACCGTTTTACAGACGCCAAATTTTTCTTTAACAGTGGATACTTTGTATAGTAGTCTCGCTTTTCGAAGGATTGTAACTTGCATTACTTTCATAAATTGTTATATTAGGAATAAACACCTTCCCCTCAACCCCTCTAAATAATTTACCAACTTCCTTTTCGAACACAAATTTATTAAAACGAATCCAATCATGGCTCGCACAAATTTTATTGTTACTTAAATAGAATAGAAATTCTAAATTAAAACTTGAAGTTGATTCATTTCAAAGAGGAGCACTAACTTGCCAAAGAAGTAAACAAAAGGGGTTAATGAATATAACAAACAAACTCAACCGTTTCCTGTGCACAAGTAATACGAATGTACAAATAAATGGGCACAGTCTTCTTGTCATATATGTATAAAAGCCTCAGAATTTGTTGTCTAAAGAAAAATGTTTCTTTTCCCCACCAAAAAGACAAAAGGTCCGTTTTGTTGTCAAACCAATTTCTGTATGAAATTTCAAAAAAAAAATCTTCTTCAACTTTCCTGATATGAAAAGAAAAAATCTCTCCTAATGTCAATAACTTGTCTCAGGGGACAAATGCTAACATTTATTTATGTACACAGACCCCCAGGACAATATTTGTCTACCTTGTTGCTAGTGAGTATTCATCTCACTGCCCGTATGTTTGTCTGTCTCTATGTCTGTCTGTCACTATGTTTCTCTGTCTATTACGTAGTACGAAAGAGTTCATATTTCAGTTGCCATTACGTACGAGTTTCACTATATAAACACCGATTGTGCGAGTAAATCCCCGCAATCGTCGACATCGACATCGACATCATTGTCCTCGTACCATGTGAGTAAGTGGCTTAAGAACTTAGTAAAACATCCTAAAACCAACCACACAAGAACGCACAGTATCTAAAGGATGCAAGAGTGAAGGAGGTACGGATTGTTGGATGGATGCTAAGTAGATCTACCGCCCCATGAGAAATGTAGGTCAGGTTGCATTGGCAAAACATTTCGTTTTCCGTGTGTGTTTTTCTTCTATTCCGCTTTTGTCTGTTTTGTTATCATCGGAAGGGATCTTAAACTCTCCGCCATTGTTTTAGGTCAATTTTTAGTTAAAAGTTTCACATTCGTTTTGTTTTTCCAATTGTCAAAGGCTTTTTTTTTGCATACAACCTACAAACATACAGATACATATATATACACACATCTTTATACCCGCACATATCCTTACAACACATCCAAGTGTATGTTTGTATGTAATTGCATTTAACGTCGCTATTTGTGTCTGTATGTATGCATTTCTTGAGTGCGCACCATACCATACATACCATAGAGTAAATATGAAGTAGAGCCGCCATTTGTCTCATCTGACGTTTCCTTTCACACTCTTCGTGATGCGGTCGGTGTGATAGAGAGATGTTTGACGAAAAGTGACATACACCAGGTGGGATTAAAATAACTTCTTGCTTTAATTTTTCATGTCGTTTTGGTGAAAACTGTGAAATTTAAATGTGTTTTACACTTTTTTATTGACTGTTATTGTTAGCATACATTTGTGTTGTATTTAACACAATAATTTTAACACACAAAACGAAATGCCGTTGTTGTTATTTTGTTCGTTGTTTTGAACCATTGCCTCTATCTAGTATTAGTAAAGCAATTCTTTTCAACATCAAACGTATACATCACACGAGGACAAATGTCAGAAATTTGGTGAGTGAAAGATTTTCTCTACCCCTATTTACTCTATGCTTTGCATTCTGACACATGTATTCAAAAATACTGACACATGTACTGACACATGTATTCAAATATATTTAACAGCCTGTTTCTCCATCTCAAGCGAAAGTTTTCGTTTGTGTTCTATACGAAAGAAAGTTGGTTTGGGTTTCACAATCTTGTCGTTTGAAGTCGAATGAAAACATAAAATTTTTCGGTACAAATTTTGGTTATTTCGAATGTGCTGTCACTTAGGAACTTAGACTTAAGCGCCGTGGCCACACATCAAACCATAGAGTAATCTCAGACTAGAGAGAATATTTGGCTCATCTGACGTTTCCTTTCACACTCTTTGTGATGCGGTCGGTGTGATAGAGAGATGTTGGACGAAAAGTGATATACACCAGGTGGAATTACAATAACTTCTTGCTTTAATTTTTCATGCCATTTTGGTGAAAAACTGTGAAATTTAAATGTGTTTTAAACTTTTTTATTGACTGTTATTGTTAGCATACATTTGTGTTGTATTTAACACAATAATTTTAACACACAAAACGAAATGCCGTTGTTGTTATTTTGTTCGTTGTTTTGAACCATTGCCTCTATCTGGTATTAGTAGAGCAATTCTTTTCAACATCAAACGTAAATATCACACCAGGCCAAATGTCATAAATTTGGTGGGAGAAGTAGTAGATCTATATAAGTATTAATCTATGATACATACATACACATATGTATGTGTTTATACATGTGTGTGTGTACACATTCAATCCTCTGAAATGTTTATACATTTGTCAATCTATTTTCTGTGTAGGAATGTGTGTATAACATACCTATATGCATAACAGCAAATATCAGGGTTCGAAAATGCTCCCAATATTTTGTGGTGTCGGATTGGAGAAAACCGTAAGGAACATCATAATTACAACTGTTGGAATTGTGTCATAATACCAGTGCAATGGCCAGGCTTAAACCCAGCGTAAAGGCTTTTTATGATGCCAAATATTTTGCTTCACATCCAGTGAAATGATACTTCAATTGTAATCAAAGAAAATTTTGGTTGAACCAAAGAAAGCAGACATGTTTCGACTAAGTATGGAAAAAAATATCCGTCAAATGACCCCCACGGCTGTGATGACAGACCATTACTCTTTTCATGAAATTTTCCATAACTTTTTCACAGAGATGTGGCTGCATCTCACCGATGACGTGTTGGATCTCCGACTTGAGCTCAGGAATTGTTTCTGAGCTAGATTTCACAAAACCCCAAAGAAAGAAATCACACGGCGTTAAATCGCATGATCTTGGTGGCCAGTTGACATCAGAATTTCTTGATATAAGTTGTTTTGGAAATCGTTGCTGCAATAAATGGATTGTTTCATGCGCTGTGTGGCAGGTGGCGCCGTCTTGCTGAAACCATATATCGTCCAGATACATGTCGTCCAGTTGAGGTCACAAGAACTCCGTTATTATGTTCCTGTAACGACTGCCGTTCACAGTCACTGTAATTTCGGCCTCATCTTCAAATCAATCACGCCGCCTGACCAAACTCCGCACCAAACAGTTGCTCGTTGTGGGTGCATGACTTTCTCATTGATTGCATGTGGATTTTCCGAGCCCTAAATTCCACAATTTTGTGTATTCACGAAGCCATTCAGATGGAAATGCGTTTCGCGAAATTTCGCACAAGACCGAGCAGGGCGAAAAACGTACGAAGCCGAAAACGGGGAAAGCTAGATATTGACAAGTTGCAAATACCGGAGATGTCATTGTCCTATCAACAAAAGCTCACTCTCCTGCTGGAGAAGAATACACCCCCTCCCGAGGACCGAGAAACGCAATCCCATTCTGTGGAAACCGCTGCAAGGACTGAACTTGGCTATCAAAAACCGCAGAAGGAAAAGCCATGGTGCGACGAAGAATGTCGCATTGCCACTGCTGAAAAAGACGATGCACGTATGGCAGCGAAACAGTCAGTTACAACGCGTGAAGCGAATGAGCAGTACCAGAGGCTGAGAAGGGAGGAAACCCAATTAATAATGGAAGTAGGAGCAGATAAAGAGGGAGTTCAAATACCAAAACGTGCTGGATGAACAATGAATCGCGGGTCGAATAATAGTATGTCCTCCTGGAAGATCGAAATTGGGAATCTGGTGACTGAGCTTAAAATATTGAGAGACTACTTTTCAGCACTACTCCACTCAGATTCTTCCACTGAAGATCAGGAGGAATGATTGTGGTAGACAGTTTAGATTTTTGTCGATTACAAAGCTGCTTTCGACAGCCCCATACGGGGAAACGTGTACGAAGCTATGTCTGAACTTGAGATTCCGGCAAAACAGATCCGTCTCTGTATAATGATGCCAACCAACAAAAAGTCAGCAGTGAAAGTGGGGAAAGACCTCACTGAACTATTCTGTGCCAATCCAGGACTGAGACAAGGAGGCACACTTTCGTGCAATCTCTTCAACATCTTAATGGAGATAATAATGAGAAAGGCTGCAGTAAATACGAACAAGACCATTAACACGAAAAGTCATATGTTGCTGGCGTATGCTGAGGACATAGACATCATTGGGTGAAATTTGCGAGAGGTTACTGCAACATTTTCAAGAATCGAAACAGAATCAGCGAAGGTGGGTCTTGCTGTTAATGAGGGCAAGACAAAACTGATGGTGTTAACGACGAGAGACACCTCTCGACTTGGTCCGTACTTGAACGTTGACAACCGATTTAATTTTGAAGTGGTAGATGAATTTTCCTACCTCGGATCCGCCGTGAACAAGGACAACAACGTCAGCCTGGAGATAAATAGGAGTATTGTGCTTGCAATTAAATGCTATTTTGGGCTCAGCAAGCAGTTTAGGAACAAAGCCCTCTCTCGACGGACAACAAACCAGCTATATCAGACTCTCATATTACCTGTCTTGACATATGGCTCCGAAATTTGGGTCATATCGCAAGTGGATGAAAGACACCTGGGAGTATTCGAGGGAAAAATTCTCGGTAAAATATATGGTCCTGTTAAAGAAAACGGCAAGTACCGGGGTCGTTGGAACCAACAGCTATATAATTTGTATTCCGCCGTGGGCATAGCTAGTCGAATGAAATTAGGTCAATTGCGTTGGCTAAGCCATGTTATAAGAATGGATGAAGATGAGCCAGAGCGAAAAGATTTCGATAACGTACGCGATAGAAGCAGGACAAGAGGACGACCAAGACTCCGCTGGAAAGACTAGACCGAAGAATTCCTCCGTATCCTTGGTGTTACTAATTGGCGAGAAAAGGCGAAGGATAGAACCAGTTGGAGAAGGAATATATTAAAATTTGTTTAATATATTTATTTGTTTGTTTAATTAAGTTGTGTAAGGCATCTGACCACATGAGGTTGTAAAATAGCCAATAAAAGAAAAGAAGTTACCTTTGTTTCAATTGTTGTTGCTTGTACTGGGCTGAAGTGTGGGGTTGGAATTCCGTACAGCTAGCTGGATACGTGCTTCCGCAAAGCAAGGCCATGTAATATTACCGCAAACGTTGATCACAGCCTCCCTCACATTGATAAGTGAACCCAATTCCGATGTGCAAACGTTACACACGACGGTCGCAACATCCCCTACAAAAATAATTTAAATAAACAACGAACCAGATGTTGGGCCATTTTAACAGGGGTGTGAAGTTCTCCTAAAATGTTGAATACTCCGACTCCAATTCCACAAACAAACCAAAGTATTCAAAAAGTTTTGATGGTTTTATGATAGCAATTATGAATTAGTAACAGTTCGGTATCGTTTTCCGGGACTTCTCTAGAACTAGAACCACAGAGTGGCAAGCTTATATTTAAAGTTAGAGCGGCTCAGAAAATTAATTTTGTAGTCTCCAAATTTCATTGAACTCATTGACAATATAGCAAAACTAATCACGATTATAATATCACTATTTTAGACTTTCTTAAAATTAATTTTCCGAAGCAGAACGACTCTAATACTAAATTTAACATAGAAAAATACTTTCCGGTTTAAAGACCACCATAACTGATTTATTAACCGTATCCCACAATGCTGGCAATAAAATAATATTGAACCGAGTCGGGCGTTCACCTTAACCAATATCTATCTATGGCAGTCCTGCCATTGAACAAACATACATTTGGGATCTTCATCTATTCTATATTTCTTCATCTATCTAATATTTCATCATCTATATTTCTTCATCTATTTCCATTTAGCAGTTTCTCTAAATCTTAGAAATTTCATTGACACGGGCTGAAACAAAATCGACTCCAACTCCTAATCCGTGTCCATGCGAATTTCTTGAATTTCGACTCCTAACTTTAAACTCCAACTCCCAGTCTAAACCCTTGAATTTTAGAGTATTTTTTGGAACGACGTTCCTTATCGCACGTTGCGGGATGGGGGCTAAATGAAAAACCTTAAACAACTTTTATTTTAACACTATTATGCTACAACCCAGTATTATCAACTATATTGGGTACTTTTGCTTTGGTTTGTGTCTAGACTAACATATGTTAGGAAATTTTTTGTTTATTGGGAGGTTTTCCAGGTGAAGCCTGTAACCAATATTTAGTATATGTATATTAAAGTTTGTAACCCAATAAAAAGTAAATTTAGAAAAGCCAAAATGAAAGAAGTTAAAAAAATAACATTTTCTTAAAAAAAATTATTATCTTATAAAAAGTTAATCTTCTCAAAAAAGCAACACAATTTCATATTCTTAAACAAATTTCTTTGTTTAAAAAAATTAAATTTTTTTTACAAAAAGTACCTTTTCTTTAAAAACTTTTTTTTTTAATATGTACTTTTTCTTAAAAAACTACCTTTTCTATAAAGCGTACCTTTTTGTGAAACAAAATAGCTTTTCTTGAGATAAGTACCTACTCCTAAAAATGTACCTATTCTTTTCTTGGAAAAAGGACCAATTCTAAAAAAAATTTCATTTCTTAAAAAATAAACCTTTTCTTCAAAAAAAATACCTTCTCTTAAAAAAAATACCTTTTCTTACAAAAATTCCTTTTCTTAAAAGTAACTTTCCTTAAACACAAAATACATAATATCTTTTCTTTTCTTGAGATAAGTAGAATTTCTGAAAATAAGTACATTTTCTCAAAAAAAAATAACCTTTTTCTAAAAAGAGTAACACTTGTTTAAAAAGTACCTGTTCTTAAAAAAATACTGCTTTGTAAAAAAAATGGCCTTTTCTTCCAGAAAGTACTTCTTTTTAAACACAGTACCTTTTCATCAGGGATGATTTTCATTTATTCGGCCTTTCTTTGGTACTTTTTAAATTTATTAGTTAAGCTCAAGGCCATTCTATATCTCCATTAATAGAAATATAGTTTTCAAAAAGAAGTTTTTTCAAATGTATTCCTATGATTCCTAGCAAACCGTATAGCTATTTCAGACCTAGCCACATATCTTCATCAGCTGTTGTTTGGAATGATGCTATTGAAAAATTCATCAAACTAAATGCAAATGAAAATTCAGTTCAATTGAGAATTTCCAACTAGTATGCAAGTGTTCGAAAAATATCGCAAGCAAAACACACAAGAAAAAACTCCTTTTGCGAAAACTATATTTCTATTAATAGGGATATAGAATGGCCTCGAGCTTAACTAATAAAATTAAAAATCCACTGCTGTCGCCTATCAGTTTCAACGATCTCTTTTGCATGCGATCTAGAAGCTCCAAGGTGGACGCTGGAGCCCCAGCCCAAACATGAGAGTTGAAGTCCATTTTTGGCCAAATATATGTGGAGTCGATATTGAGGTGATCGGGGGGTACCTTTTCTTAAAAAAAACATTAGCTTTTAATAAAAGAAGTGCCTCTCATTAAAAAAGTACCTTTTCGGGGAAAATATAATATATATTCTTACAAAAAGGACCTAAAAATATACTTTTTTTTTAAAAAAAATACTTCTATAAAAAATTTTTTTTAAAAAAAGTTTATCATTTTACAAAAAGTATATTTTCTTAAAGATCCATTTAAATTGTCGGCAGAATCATAATAAAATAATCAGGAAATTTTTTAAAATTGATTTCACAATGTTTTTAACATGTTTTAAAATAATATTTTTAAATTTTTATTTATTTTTTTAACCATAGTGATAAAAGCCATTTGAATTTCGAGTGCTGGTTTGTATTTCTAGTTTTGAAACCTTAACCGAATTCAAGCATTTCAAATCGTTTCCGTTATCGTTACCGTATACGGCTCCGTAATCGAATATCTCACTGTCGCGATACAACTCTACCATTTACTCCCGTGCCCACTCTATGCTAATATTGATTTTTTTTATATAATTAACGAGGGACAAACACAACACTCGTATACCACCAACACAACGAAGTGATGCGCATGTCCCCACAACGCGCTCGCAGCCACACACATAGTACACACACACCCGCTGTCACAGGATAACAAGAAAAAAAGGGAAGAAATCCAAAGCTAAAGCCAACAAAATTCTGTGGTTCAACATTTATTATTGTATAGTTTTTTTCAACGAATTCGCTGTTGATTATTTCTCATCTCGCTGGCGAAAAACGAAAGAAAAATTTTTGTGAAAATTGTGTAAAAATTCATTAACGCAAAGAAAACCCAAACAAACAGAAAAAAACTCTAAAGAAATGTTAAAGCTTTTGGAAAAATAAAACCAGAACTCGAGTTACGTTAAGGAAATGATGTGCATTTGGATTCTATTAGCAATACTATTTTATAGAGGAATTGAGTGTCAATACAAAACCATGGAAAGTGATTTCACCATTAACCACGACGATGCCATCGTCCATCATAACACGCAGAATACCAATGAAATGTACAAAGGTAGTAAGCCCCTCGACCGGGGACCCTACTTCGATACATCGGCGACCAAGAATGTCACGTCGCTGGTGGGGCGGACGGCCCACCTCAATTGCCGCATCAAAAATCTGGGCAACAAGACGGTGTCGTGGATCAGGCATCGGGACTTGCATTTACTAACAGTGGCAGAGACCACGTACACTTCGGACCAACGTTTTACTTCGATTTACAATAAAGGCACCGATGACTGGTCACTCCAGATAAAGTATCCTCAGCTAAAGGACACGGGGACGTATGAGTGCCAAGTGTCGACAACGCCGCCTGTCGGTTACACAATGTTATTTTCTGTAGTAGAACCCATAACGACCATACCTGGTGGACCCGAGATGTACATTGATGTCGGATCAACGGTCAACCTAACCTGTGTAGTGAAACATCTGCCAGATCCCCCGCATTCGGTGCATTGGACCCACAATAACGAGGAGATTAACTACGACTCGCCCCGGGGCGGGGTGTCGGTGATAACGGAGAAGGGTGATATAACCACCTCCCATCTGCTGATACAACGTGCCAACGTCGCAGACTCTGGAATGTACACTTGCCTGCCGTCAAATGCGAATCCCAAATCCGTGACCGTTCACATCCTGCAGGGCGAACATCCGGCTGCCGTTCAGGGCACAATGAAGATAACAGCATATGTTATAAATATTCCAATACTCTTAGTGTTCAATTTGTATTTGTTATGACCAATGATAGAGTGGATTTTAAAAAAATCATTAAATTAATATTTAAAACTAAACAAAAAAACAAAAACCAAAAGCCCAAAGCAAAAAACCAAAAACCTAAATTAATATTAATGTAAACTATTTAACAATAATCATTAGATGACGATTTGGTGTTTTATTCAATTGGTGGAAGGCAAAAGGCAAAATACAAAAGGAAAGTACAAAAAAAAACAAAACTGAAAATAGTGTTGGTTTTAAAAGGACTTTAAGCAGAAATTTGTGTTCCAAACGAAGATGATAATAAAGATAATGAAACTCAAGGAATAAGAGGACTATTAACAGCATAAGGAGAAGGAATTTCAAAATTCCGAAACTGCTACTGGTACGGTGTCTTAACATTAAGCAGACAAGAAGTGGGGACTTGCACATTAATTACAAAGGATATTAATTGGGGTATAATAACTCAATTAGAATGTGACATCCTCCCATGCTGTGTAATATTGGGAACGTAGATTTTGAAGCTACAACAGAGTATTGAATATGTAATTAAACACAATGTGCCTTCCTTAATATTTAAAGGACTCAAGCCCTTAGAACTTTCCAGTTGATATCTCTTCAAGAACCACATCGGCATCCATATTTAGAAAAATGTTAAAGTTCTGCAAACTTTTATGGATATCTTAACATGAGTCAGAGGTGTATAAATGATTTTAAAATTTAAAGTAATTCTTAAAAATTCTTCAATGCTTTTATTTAAAAAGGCTAATATTAATGTATAAAATACCGAACTTTGTGCTGAAATTTAACAAAATTTGTTTTCAAATTCAAATTGTTCTCGACCCAAATAACTTCACTTTGATCTCTTTGTTATTACTCGATTTAGTCCTGCTTCAACCAGTTTCCCTTTACATTGACGTCAAAAATAAGTTGCAGAATATATCAAAATTAGAATCAATATATTGTAGACAACGTCAAGCCCAAAGTCAGAAAAAAGGGACATTATTTCAACTCTGATTTTTTTGACAAACTTTGTCCAAATAATTAATTTTGAATGCAATACAAGAGTTTTTTAAATAGAAATGTGTTAGAATGATACTAAGGAACAGGAAAAAAGAAAGGCGGATCCTAAGAGAGAAGAAACTTATGTTATATTCAATCATAGCCGACTATTAGTATATATTCCTAAAGGCGATCATCCTTTGCCTTATCTTAGGTAGCAAATTTCTTTGAAATCGGCTAATATCTGTAAATTCTGGAGCCGACAGCACCAAGCTCGGCTACGTCTATTTGTATATGACTATATCAAAATGTAAAGAGTATCAGCATTTTTGAATTAGCGGTTTTCGGGTTATTCGAAACATCACTTTTTCGGAAAGCCGGTTCTCTGTTTCACAAAATGGTAAAAACTGGTGAACCCGGTTAATTTTCCGTTTTAATCAGGATTATATTTCGTTTTTTTTTTGTTTCGTATGGAAAACAATATGTTGAAATTTTTGTAAAAGAATTAATACAAAATCCACACAACATAACATTTTCTTGTCTAGTTTTGTTTGCCCGTAAAGAGAGCCAATATTATTCCGAAAATATAGCAGCATTTGTCAGATTAAAATATTTTTAAATTTTGCGTTAAAGAACAAATCAGTTAATTCAATTCAGTTCAATTCAAGTCAATTATATTCGATTCGATTCGATTTAATCCTATTCAATTCAATTAATGTCAATTATATTCTATTCAAATCAATTCAATTCACTTCTATTCAATTAAATTAAATTCATTTCAATTATATTATATTCAATTCAATTAAACTTAATTTAATTTAATTCAATTCAATTCAATTCAACTCCATTCAACTCAACTCAACTAAATTCAATTCAACTCCATTCAACTCAAATAAATTCAATTCAATTCAAGTCGATTCGATTCAATTCAATTCAATTCTATACAATTCCATTCAATTCAATTCATTTCAATTATATTCTATTCAATTCAATCCAAGTCAATTGAATTCAATTCAATTCCATTCAATCTAATTTAATTCAATTCAATTAAATTCCATTCAACTGAATTCAGCTCCATTCAAGTCAGTTCTATTCGATTCAATTCAATTCAATTGAATTTACTTCAATTCAAGTCAATGCAATTCAATTCAGTTCAATTCAAGGCAATTCTATTCGATTCGATTCAATTCAATTCAATACTATTCTATTCTATTCTATTCTATTCTATTCTATTCTATTCTATTCTATTCTATTCTATTCTATTCTATTCTATTCTATTCTATTCTATTCTATTCTATTCTATTCTATTCTATTCTATTCTATTCTATTCTATTCTATTCTATTCTATTCTATTCTATTCTATTCTATTCTATTCTATTCTCTTCTATTCTATTCTATTCTATTCTATTCTATTCTATTCTATTCTATTCTATTCTATTCTATTCTATTCTATTCTATTCTATTCTATTATATTCTATTCTATTCTATTCTATTCTATTCTATTCTATTCTATTCTATTCTATTCTATTCTATTCTATTCTATTCTATTCTATTCTATTCTATTCTATTCTATTCTATTCTATTCTATTCTATTCTATTCTATTCTATTCTATTCTATTCTATTCTATTCTATTCTATTCTATTCTATTCTATTCTATTCTATTCTATTCTATTCTATTCTATTCTATTCTATTCTATTCTATTCTATTCTATTCTATTCTATTCTATTCTATTCTATTCTATTCTATTCTATTCTATTCTATTCTATTCTATTCTATTCTATTCTATTCTATTCTATTCTATTCTATTCTATTCTATTCTATTCTATTCAATTCAATACAATACAATTCAATTCAATTCAGTTCAATTCAATTCATTTCAATTATATTCTATTCAATTCAAATCAATTCAATTTAACTTAATTTAATTTAATAAAATTCAATTCAATTCAATTCCTTTCAACTCAATTAAATTCACTTAAAATCCATTCAACTCAATACAATTCAACACAATTCAATTCAGTTCAATTCAAGTCAACTCTATTCGATTCAACTCAATTCAATTGAATTCAGTTCAATTCAAGTCAATGCAATTTAATTCAATTCAATTCAGTTCAATTCAAGTCAATTCTATTCGATTCAATTCAATTCAATTCGATTCATTTCAATTATATTCAATTCAATTCAATTCAATTCAATTCAATTCAGTTCAGTTCAATTCAATTCAATTCAATTCAATTCAATTTAATTTAATTCAATTCAATTCAATTCTATTCGATTCAATTCAATTCAATTCGATTCATTTCAATTATATTCAATTCAATTCAATTCAATTCAATTCAACTGAATTCAGCTCCATTCAAGTCAGTTCTATTCGATTCAATTCAATTCAATTGAATTTACTTCAATTCAAGTCAATGCAATTCAATTCAGTTCAGTTCAATTCAATTCAATTCAATTCAATTCAATTCAATTCAATTTCATTTAATTCAATTCCATTCAATTCAATTCAATTCTATTCGATTCAATTCAATTCAATTCAATTCGATTCATTTCAATTATATTCAATTCAATTCAATTCAATTCAATTCAATTCAGTTCAGTTCAGTTCAGTTCAGTTCAGTTCAGTTCAATTCAATTCAATTCAATTCAATTCAATTAAATTCAATTCAATTCAATTCAATTCAATTCAATTCAATTTAATTTAATTTAATTCAATTCAATTCAATTCAATTCAATTCAATTCAATTCAATTTAATTCAATTCAATTCAATTCAGTTCAATTCAATTCAATTCAATTCAATTTAATTTAATTTAATTTAATTCAATTCCTTCCAGTTCAATTCAATTAGATTTAACTCCACTCAATTAAATTCAATTCCATTCAACTGAATCAAAATTCAATTCATTCCAATTCAATTCAGTTTAATTCAAGTCCATTTTATTCCATTCGATTTAATTCAATTTAATTCTATTCAATTCAATTCGTTTCAATTATATTGGATTCAATTGAATTCTATTCAATTCAATTCAGTTCAATTATAATCCATTCAATTCAATTCAGTTCAATTCAAGTCAACTCTGTTCAATTCAATGTAATTCAATTTAATTTAATTCAATTCAGTCAATTCCATTCCACTCAATTAAAGTCAATTCAATTTCATTCAACTCAATTAAATGCAATTGAATTCAATTCAATTAATGTAACTAAGTCTTCACTAGTCTAATTCAGTTCAATTCTTTTTACCTCCTTTATAGAGTTGAACTGAATTGAATTGGATTTTATTGAAATGAATTGCATATTTTTATTGTTGTTTCAAGTTCAAAATTTCACACCTGCATTTAAATTTTACAATAACGTTTTATTTTTAAATTAAAATGTAAATCATATTATAATTTGCAATGCCTGTTTAATGTAAAATTTACAAGTTTAATTTATATTCACATTAAACTTATTTAAATTTGAGAATCATGTTCTATTTTTTCCAAATTTCGCAATTCTCGTGACTGATAAACTTAGAAAGTGTAAAAAATTAATTGATATATTGATTCAAATTATTAAAATTCATCAGGGATGATTTTTGAAAAACCGCTGATGAAGATCTGTGGCTAGATCTGAAATAGCTATACGATTTGCCAGGTATCATAGGAATACATTTGCATAACTCCTTTTTGTAAACTATATTTCTATTAATATACATAGATGTAGAATGGCCTCGAGCTTGACTAATACAATTAAAAAATCATTTCGATATTAAAAACTGTTTAAAATCTTATAATTATTATATTTCAAAATAGATGTAGTATTACTGAATTCAAAAAAATAACTAGTATATGAAAATTATGTCTTTTTTGTTTAAGTTCTTGCGAAATTTTTTAGAGATTTCGTAATTTATCTCTAAAGGGAAAATTTTGTTACAGAGAGTTACCATATGTCTCTGATTTACCTGGTAAGAGAGAGTTACCACATTTCTCTGATTTACCTTGCAAATAGTTCATTAATATTGCCTCTTTGGACTCCATTTTATTTTTAATACTCGTATTACTTTGGATTACTATTGGATTATTTGGATTACTTTGGATTACTATAATAATCGAAATGTCAAAATTCCTGTCCCAAACAATTATTTTCGTACGAAATACTTTTGGAGTAACAACCCTGTACTTGATTTTGAATACGAAATTTTCGCAATGAGCTGAGTGCCAAGTAAATGAAAAGTTAACGAAATTTTCGGTTTATGATATTTCCGTTATTTTTTATACACTTACGTCTTACGGGAAGGACAATTTCCTAAAAACTGAATACCGGACTTTAGTTATTAAAATTTTGTGAGATCTTTTAACACAAATTGAGTATAATTGAGCCGGTTTTCGGTTTATTCGAAAATTGTGTTTTTCAAAAACCGGCACAGGGTTAATTGCACGAACCGGTTTCTGCGGTTTTGGTTTTGAACACTCTAGTATCGATGCTTTATCAAATCGAGGACCGATATGGACAACTTCCAAAGACAAACATTTAGCATTTTGTAAATTTCGTTGGAGGCTATATCAAAATGTTGGCCGATGAAATTCGTATGTACTAAACTCCGTTTCAAACGGTTATTATACGCGATGGTACCAAGAAGCCTGGAGAGTATAACTTGTACGGGGTTCGAAATGGTTCATTTCCAAGGCGATCATTCTTGGTCTAAGAAAATGTTTATAGCAAATATGTTGCCGTCGGTGGTGCAATGGTGAGTGTGCGCGGCTCATGTTTATGAGAACGTTTGTTCGATCCCTGCTCCGACAACTTTATATTGCTTTCGAGGGCGGTCACCTCGCTTAGTGAAGGCAAAAGTATCGTGTACATAGCCATGAAAAAGCATCTCAGAATACATTTCGGAACCGGTGTTTAAACTATAGGTCCCAATCAGTGAGTGTAATCCGCTTACCAATTCCCCATGTGTTATGGTTAATCGTGATGGATAATCCCTCATCGTCGTGGGTAACTACCCATAATTTTCCCCATTATCCTGTGGGCAATAATAATGGGTTAAAACGTGAAACGGTGTGACCCATTTGTGTCCTACTTATTACATATATCACTAAATCACTCAAAATCTAGAACTTTACGACCGGGCTTCCACTCACAGCAAAATTCGGTTGCGGCAGGGGGTACTAGGTACTAGAAAAATTGTGTAGAATGAGAGACTAAAGAAGTCATAGAGATTATATAAGTAGACCATGCAGTAAACTAAGTTTAAATAGTGATTGATTGATACTAATGACAGCCAAATTATGTTTTATTCCACGAACGAAAATCGTTTGGAAAGATGAGGAATGTGGCAAAAATTTTGTACTTGGGCAAAAAAGGGGGCGAAAAGTGTAAATGGTCAAAGTGCGAAAAAATTTGTTGGAAAGATTGGAAATGTGGCAAAGATAGTGAATGTAGATAAAAAAGTGTAAAAATGGAGAAAAAGGGTAAAACTTCAAAATGCGATAAACATCGATTAGTAATACGGTAAAAATTACTAATGTGGGTAAAAAGGGTGCGAAAAGGGTAAAACTTCAAAATGCAAGGCAAATCGTTTAGAAAGATTAAGAATGTGGTAAAAAGGAGGCGAAAAGGGTAAAGTTTTAAAGTGCAAAAATACTTGGTTGGAAAGATTAGGAACGTGGGAAAGATTTGAATATGGGTAAAAAAAAAGGGTAAAAAGGAGGGCGAAAATGGTAAAATGGTTTTAAAAAAATGGATTTAAAATAAGCCATGACTCAAACAATGCTTATTGAGAAGCTGATAACGGGAATTTTAAAATTGTTTTGCTGGGGTACTTTGCCGGTTAAATAAAACGTCTAATCCATTTTGGCAAACTGGCCAGATAGTGTTCAGTCGTCAATTTGATATACGGAAGAAACTCTACGAAGCAATGTCTGAGCTTGGTATTCCTGCAAAACTCAAACGCTTTTGCAGAATGTCCTTAACGAACACCAAATACGCAGTGAAAGTTGGTAAGGATCTTGCCGAACCTTTCGAAACTAAGCGAGGCCTCAGGCACGACGACACCATATCGTGCGGTCTCTTTAACATCGTAATGGAGATCATTATGAGAAAAGTTGCAGTCAACATGAATAAAACCATCAGCAGCAAAAGTCACATGCTGCTCGCGTATGCTGATGATATAGATATAATTGGGCGCGCAATTAAAGAAGTTACTGCGGTGTTTACGATAATTGAGAAGGAGTGGGCAAAAGTGGGTCTGACAGTAAATGAGGACAAGACAAATTTAATGGTTTCAATGAGCAGGGCCTCCATGCGATTAGACCAAAGCGTGAACGTTGATAGCCGTTATAATTTCGAGGTGGTGGACAAATTTATATATGTCGGATCTGCCCTAGACAAAAACAACAACGCCAGCCTTGAGATCAAGCGGAGAATTGTGCTTGCGAATAGATGTCATTTTGGGCTAGACAAGAACTTTAGAAATAAAGCCATCTCTCGAGTAAACAAAAATTCCAGCTATACCAGACTGACATGCAACCTATTTTGTTTCATGGCGCAGAATCCTGGGTCGTATCGCAAGCAGACGAAACTTCTGTGGAGCCTTAGAGAAAAAATAGTCCGCAAAATTTATGGCCCTATTGTGCACAACGGCGAGCATTGACGTCGCATGAACCATGAGCTGTATGGTATACATCCGGGATACAAGCGGATCAAAACAATGCGATTGCCCTGGCTAGGCCATGTCAGTAGAATTGATGTAGACGAACCAGCACCAAGGGTTTTCGAAACCGAACTCGAAGGAAGACGAAAAATTGGAATACCAAAACTCCGCTGGAGGGATCGGTTTGACGAATGCCTACGCACACTTAATATTAACAACTGGGGAGATAAGGCAAAAGATCGAACTGGTTGGCAAAATGTGTTATCTTCGTTTTTTAAGATTCCTAACCCACCGGGGTTGTTCGAGACCGGTTAAGTAAATAAGATTGGGAAACTTTTTTATGGCTTACTTTTGAGAAACTTTTGTATGGGTTATTATTACTCGACAGCGTCTTTGTCAATAAGCGAGGTGACCGTCGTCAAAACGTCGACCGTCATCGAAAATTCTTAACGAAATTTAAATTTAATAATTTCATATCTCACTCCATATAGTTTTTAGTTCACCTGCACCGGAATTCTGTAACTTTTTAACGACAAGGTCTGTAGTTAAATTGTCAAAACTCATAAAATTACAATACAAAATTTTCGAATTTTGACAATTTAACTACCAATTTTTATCGTTAATATGTTACAGAATTGCGGGGCTGATGTATTTTTTATTTCGAAGCTAAATTTGAAATTTCAATTTATATTTTTTAATTTTAAAATGTATTTCAATTGGAACTGTTACAAAGTGGAATATGTAGCGTTTGATAAATAAGGTGGAGAACGATCCCACATAGCATTCAATGATGTCATTATCTGCAATCCTTCTCAGTGGTAACTTCAATAAGATATTGAAGAGATCGCCTTGTGTAGTTTTATTGCTTCCCTCATCACATCTTTAGAAATGCAGTATAATTGTTTATTTCCATTTTTAGTCTTAGGTTTCAAATCTGTCCATGTTCCACTCTTTTTTGAGTGATGCAGAATTCTAAATATGTAACTGCCTTCTCCACAATATTTCTAGTTTTCAATCTCGCACCATAACTCCTTATGTCATAAATTTGATATTATAAAATAATATTGTAAACAAGGTAGTTTCTCTCGTACATCAATTTCAAAAGAAACTAATTTCTTATGTTCCACTAAACAAAAAGAGTATTAATTAGGGCCTAAATGAACATGTTTCAATAAATGCCTCGTTAGACATCAGGTACTTATGTATATACCAGTTTGGTGACATGCCGGCAAGTTGGAGTGACAGTGGCAGTGGCAGTAACTAGAAGAAGCAGCCATCAACATGTTCTATTAAATAACAAAATTGTAAATTAAATAATTATTTGTCTCTGGTTGGATGTTTAACATAATTCATAATCATATAGATAGATAGATAGATACCCGTAATGTTGAGTGCGTCAGTGGATGCGTTCGCTGCTGGTGGCATATAAAGCTGACTGACTGACAGTTTTCCACGCAACTCGAAATTGGGTTGTCTGCATTCGAGAGCAGAAATAGAAACGCACTTAGATGTATGAGTAGCAGTACAAGTACTACTAGTATACACTACCTGCCATACAATGAAGCTGCTGCTGCTGCAGCTGCTGCTCCAGCAACAAAGGCCCATGCAACAGACATGAATTTCATGCATTTTTAATTTTGGAACAAAAGATTTCATGAAATGCAGCTTAACATCTGTCGATGTCGATGGCGATGTGGTTGTAGATGTGGATGTGGATGCAGCTATACAAATTGCATGTGGGTCACAAAGTGGGTGAAATTGAAATTCGTTTGTTTGGATGGTTATGAGGTCACATTTAAATTCGTCAACGCTACGGTCAGATTTGGCGGGGATTTAAGTGGTCTCGTTTGTAGCAAAGGCAAATGTTTAGTTGGTTGGAATAAAAGTTGATTTGAATAAAATGTATTAGAGTGATATGATTTAATTTCATTTAAATGCAATGATTGTGTAAATAACAAAAGCCACCCTCTTTTTTTATACCAATGGATTTTCCAAATTCTTTTACAAGTACATACACGATGGAAAATTTGTTTTTTTATTGTTTCGATGCAAATATAACATGTTTATAAACATAGTATATTTGTGTCCAAATACATTGTTTTTGCTATTCAATATAAAATGTTTGGGAAACAATGATTAATAGAGTGTAATATATATGTATTTGTGACCCAAATGTGGATTTGTTTGTTGAAAACACTGGTGTCTTTCACAATAAAGAAACAAAAAACAGCAGATCTTCAATTCACGAAAACAATGCTTGGAAACATGTACAGTAGGGTGGGTCAATTTGTTTGCCGACCAAGAGTATCTACGTAAACGTAATCTACGGAAAATTTCTATACATATTAGCGTAAAAAATCGACCCAAACGCCATTCTTTTGACTCTTGATACTGTTTGATTTTGATGAAATTTCACACATACATATGTATATTCTAGTCATCGCTGCCTTTACAAGGACGTTTATCTTATCTCAAAACTCCCCACGGTTCATGTTCATGTTTTATAGCTGTGTAAAGTTGCTCATCTGCAACATTTTTGTGAAAAGATACCTGTGTTAATGTTTGAATAACTTTTGAATGCGATATTAGATTTTCCATTTGTATTTTTATTCCTAAAGAGAAGGTTAAAACCTATAAGTCGATATCTAGATCGCTACAATCTGATATCGCATTCAAAAGTTATTCTAACATTACACAAAAATGCTGCAGATGACCAACTTTACACAGCTATAAGACATGAACCGTGGGGAGTTTCAACGTCATTGTAACAGAAGCAGCAAGTAGAATACATGTGTGAAAAAGAGTATCAAGTTTAAAAAGTATAAAAATTTTCAAGTGAAAAATAGCGGGCTCGATTTGATTTTAGAACCATGGTTTCTTGGGAACATTTTCTTACAATTTGCCATACATTACGTATCTGCTATACTCTTTGTCAAGTTTTTTAGTTGCATACAAATTGACCCACCCCCTAATGTACATGGTTCCAGCAATATGTTGCTGGGGCCGTTATTTTTCAGCGTGTGTATGTTTACATATTGTTTGTTGGTATGGCAGTAACAACAGAAAAATTGCCTGCTGGTAAATATCAAACATTATTAAATAACTTTATTTTTTACACACACGCTGAAAAAACGGCATCTGTAACGTATTCTCAAAAAACATATTCTACAGGAACCATATATATGTTTGGAATACACTCCAAACATTCCTATGTTCCCAAGCTCACATGTATTTAAATGGAAACATTATAATGTTTACTGGCAAACATGTATGATTTTACGTCCAAATACTTGCGTGGGAGCACTCGCGAGCTTCCTCCCAAACTTTCATATACCTACGTGAAAACATGCGCCAATTTCCTCCCAAACACAATAGAAACAAATTACTTTTTGATTTCAATATATATATATATATATTATTTATTATAAATAATTTTACCAATATAAATCTACACTTATGACCAAAAAATTTTAAAATACTAAAAGATTTAAAACGTCCCTTTTTACATTTACTTGAATTGAATGCATTAATTGTTTTTTTTTTTGTGAAATGAGAATCTGCTGCAAATTCAGTTGTCTTAGATCCTCTTTATGTTTAAAGTTGTAATTTCCTTTAAGGCTGTAAGAGATCATGTTTTCTCCGGTTTCGATTCGAACTCACATTCGCTGGACGATCGTTTCGATGTTTGTGAAGCATCATCTTCCGCAGCGTCTAGCCCGTTAAGCCACTGCGGTGTGTATTTACACAAGTCACTAACCGAAGATATTTATTGATTGTGTGCAGAGCGATTGTTGTCGCTACTTACACATTGCTTTCCTACTTACACGCACTGATGCAGAAGTTTTGAAAGTTCTATTTATCTACTATTCTAATTTTAGTTGTCTCGTTCTGTTTTGGTTTGGCCCTACCATATGTTTCAAATTTAGTTGTCTTAGATCCTCGTCTTTAGCTTCTCATTTCTATCTTGTCCCTCATGTGTTTTGCAGAAGGTTTCTACTTCAACAAACGCTACAACATTTTAAATTACGATTATCATTATTCGTGGGTACACAAACAATATACGAGTACTAATGTTTATACAAAGCTCGTCCATGCCAAACCAGCGCGGTTGAAATACTATGTGTTTTGGAACGAAGTTCCTAATCACCCATTGCGGGATAGGGGCTAAATGAAAAAAAATGCAACAACTTTTTTTAACACTATTATTCTACAACCCAGTATTATCAATTATATTGGGTACTTTTGCTTTGGTTTGTGTCTAGACTAACATATGTTGGAAAACTTCTTGTTTAATGGGAAGTTTTCTAGGTGGAGCCAGTAACTAATATTTGGCATATATTGTAGTTTTGAACCCAATAAAAAGTAAATTTAGAAAACCCAAAGTGAAAGAAGAATAAAAAAAATTAAATTAAAAAAAAAACTAAAGAAAATAAAGTATTTAAAATGAAAAGATATGAACAAAGTAAAAATTTCAAATATAATTTGGAAAGAATAATATAGAATAAGAATAAACAATAACGACCAAACGCTCGAACATTTTAATTTTGAATAAAAGAAAATTTTCTTAAATAAGTGCCTTTTCTTAAAAAAAAGTAAATTTTCCAAAAACAATACAAAGTTCCTTTTCTAAAAAACACCTTATCTTCAAGAAGTACCTATGCTTAAAAAAAGGGAATTTTCTTACGAAAAGGACCTTTTCTTAAAAAAGGGAATTTTGTTACAAAAAGTACCGTTTCTTAAAAAAAGTATTTTGTTTAAAAAGAAGTACATTTTAAAAAAGTAATGATATATCCGACTTTTCGTATTATTTTCAAATGTTAAAGAATACAATTAATTAAAAAACGACCAAACGCTCGAACATTTTAAATTTGAAAAGTACATTCTCTTACAACAAATTGCCTTTCTAAAAAAATTTAAATTTCTTTCAAGAGTACCTTTTCTTGAAACAAAATATCTTTTCCTGAGATAAGTACCTACTCTTAAAAATTTACTTATTCTTGAAAAAAAGGACCAATTCCAAAAAAATCCCATTTTTTCAAAAAACTCTTTTCTTCAAAAAAAAAAATAAATTCTCTTAAAAAAATACATTTTCTTACGAAAATTCCTTTTTTAAAATACCTTTTCCTAAAAATAAAATAATAGATTTTCTTCTATTTATTGAGATAAGTAGCCTTTCTTAAAATAAGTACATTTTCATAAAAATATAACCTTTTCCTAAAAAGAGTACCACTTCTTTAAAAAGTACTTCTTTTAAAAGTACCCTTCGTAAAAATAGTACTTTGTCTTAAAAACAAACATTAGGTTTTTATAAAAATATGTACCTCTCTTTAAAAAGGGATCTTTTCGGGAAACTATAATACAAATTCTTACAAAAAGGACCTAAAAATATACTTTTTTTAAAGTACATTCTAAAAAGAATTCTTAAAAAAAGTTTATCATTTTACAAAAAGTATCTTTTCTTAAAGATCCATTAAAATTATCGTATTTTTTAACGGGCGGCGTAGGCGTGTTGGAACTAACTAGTACATAATATATAGCGAAAGGAACTTGGTTCCTACCGGTTGTCCCTTGATACCTCACATAATTTTTTCTTTCTAGTGCAACCATATCCTGTCGATCGCATTTCCCGGAAAGCTGTGATGCCAGCTTTATATTTTTCGTGGACAGTTGGAAAGTGCCACCCGTCATGGTATCGTCGTCCTTATAACGTTTGCAAGGGTCGTCAATAGTAGGGAGTTTATGTGTTTACTATAGTTTTTGTGTATTTTCATTGCCGACATTCTGTTGTCACAAGCAAATCCTAATTTTAAGGTTTTGTTCCTTATCACGCCACGTTTGAGATGGCTCAGTAAATAGGTGTATGGACTTGCCCTGATGTTGCCTGGGTTCAACTCCAATTCATAGGAAATGTAAGTACTCAAATGCATTTGTATTTACAATTCAATAAAAATGTATCTTTTAGTGAGGGCACACGTTAGTCCAAAAGAGATCCAATTCAGTGAAATGTAAATCGTTTGCGTTAAACGAAACATCAGTTTGTCGCAAACATAAAGCGGTTAATGATAACGTTTTTGGTATCTCATATTATTATTTTTTCGTTAATTTAGATTACAGGGGATTTAAATTATAATGCCAGGATTTACATACTTTGTTGTAAACATTTCATTCATTTCATTCATTATAATATAATTTGATAATTTCAAAAAATGTTCGTTCGTTGCAATTACATGGCCGAATTTCTTCTGTCTGCGAATTTGTTTGGGCGTAACGAAATGTTTCTTTGCGTGTACTTGTAACTCGACTGGTGTAATGCTACATTAGGTATTTAAATCTAACAATATCTATTTCGATTCACTCTACTGCTCATACATGTCATTAAACATACTTTGTATAATGAATTATTAATTTTAACGATGCGAACAAGTTGGGGACAAATTCATTTATGCCAAACAACCCACCACATCTTTCTAATTGAATTTTCAGTTAGAAGTTCTGACAATCATTTCTCATACAAATCGCGTTATAATAAGAACTAAATTTTGTACAAACAATCAATCATTGAAATAATCATGTAAATGATATGATTGATGGAATCGTTCATTTCCAGATATCTTAAGTTCCGTGATAGATAACCACAATAAGAAAGTTTCTCTAAGGTCTATGGGTGGAAGAGTAAACCATTTTAAAAAGCATGGAGAGGTGAACAAAATTTGGCCAGACACAGCTATGCGTGTGTGTACTAAGTACATACTCGCATAAGAGGACAACAAGGACTTTCTTCAAAAAATACATCTTTGCATCTGATACGTCAATCTAAGTTGTGGTGGCTGTGGTCATACGAGGCGGGGTTAAATTCGCAGTTCAATTTCAAGAGTGACTGTGATTCAAGTGAGAATAAACCAGATTAATTTACTGACTTTTGTTATTGAAATTCACTCTTAATTGCAAGCTAGGCTTCGAACTCAAGACAATATGGACGGACGAATTGCCAATTGAAATCTGTTTGGTGCAGAGTTCTTATTTACCCCCCCCCCCCATGTGTAACCCATATACATCGTCGTGGGAAATGTGTAATGAACGATTACTCATTACCCTCAGGGTAATGGGGGAAATAATGGGTAGCTACCCACGACAATGGGGAATTACTCATCACGATTACTCATTACCCTCAGGGAAATGGGGTAATCGAATCGAATTTTTGATCGAAATTATGAATTACGAAATTATGAAACGGAGCGTCCAATCGAAAAAATAACCAATTTTTGCCATTTTCTAAGGGGTTTTCATAAAGTGGTCTAATTCGTATGGAAGAATTTTTTTTCCAAAAATCGCCAGAATAAGAAAATCACTGAAATAAAAAGTGGCTATAACTCGAAAACTGTGCGTCCAATCGAAAAAATAATAAACATTTTACCTCCATAGGAAGCTATAATCAATGGGTATCTCCAATATGGCAAAAAATCGCTAAAATTAAAATTTTTCAAACAAAAAATCGCTAAAACGCCCTCATGTCGCGCGTCCAATTATATACCGAATAACCGATTTTTGCTGGTAAATAAATAACCGAGTTTTGCTGGTTTCTAAGGGGTTTTCATAAAGTGGTCCAATTCGTAAGAAAGAATTTTTTTTCGAAAAATCGCCAAAATAAGAAAATCGCTAAAATAAAAAAGAGGCTATAACTCGAAAACTGTGCATCCAATCAAAAAAAAATAAACATTTTAACCAATGGGTGTCTTCAGTATTGTATCACCCTTTTTTCGATTTATAGCCAACTTTTTATTTTAGCGATTTTCTTATTTTGGCGATTTTTCGGAAAAAAATTCTTCCATACGTATTGGACCACTTTATGAAAACCCCTTACAAATCAGCAAAACTTGGTTATTTCTTCGATTGGACGCTCCGTTTCCGAGATATAGAGATTTTTCCTAATTTTTTTTCATATTTTCGATCAAAAATGGGGATAGGTTACCGTGGGTAAACCCATTACCCATCGTCGAGGGTAGCTACCCATTTATTTTCCCCATTTCCTGTAAATCCCCATTGTAGTGGGTAGCTACCTATTATTTTCCCCATTACCCTGTGGGTATATTACCCCACGGCAATAATAATGAGTTACCCTGGAAATACGAACCCTGGTTTGGAGTAGGTTACCCAAATTCGACCTGTCAGTAATAGATGAGATAAATCCAATTCAGATCAGATTCAAAAGGTGACTGCGGCAAACTGGGGCATATTGATGAAAAACGGTGAATTAATCTAAAATTGAGGATTGATATTTCATACGTTTGATGTCAAATGGAAATGCACGAAAATGATGTGGAGCAAGTGCTGCAAATATCAACGATTTAAGTTGTATGCTTCTACTGCACTGCGTACAAATATTAAGCGTGTTTTGGTCGCACTGCTTGCTTATATAATCGCTTGTGTTGTATGAAGCACTTAGCGAAAACTTAGCGAGACGAATCATTTTCTCTAAACTAATAATTTTTTTTTGCATCTTTTACCATATTCAGAGCTTTTCCATAATTTTCAATAATATGACTTATCGCTAAATAGCCGTTTTCTTTGCAATTTCGCGCGCGATAACACTGTGCAACAGTGGTTTTAGGGCGTCAACCAAACCTACAAATTCTGAAAATACTTTGACGTGGTATCACAAACCCCTGCTCGGTTTTACCCTTATACGTAAAAATTATTTTTTTCCAGGCCGACGAAAATTTTTAAGGTAGGTCTGTAAACTATTTTGGATTTTACTTCAATAAATCCCAAACAGTTTGAAATATTGCAATACAATCTTTGACAATATTGTTGCTATTTTCCCATTTCATAATTCTCTCCAACATATTTTTAAGGACAAGTATACTGTTACTCGATTAAATCACGAAACGTCATATAGCATATTTTATATGTTTTGACATTTCTCGCCTAACGGTAAAATAAACTGAAAATGTGCTTTGTTCAAGTGTAATATTAATGTTCGTGATATCGATCTCAGTTTTGTTAGTTAATATATCTCACAGTGAAGTCATAAGTGTTAAGGAGAGAAATTTTATATTATGTAAATTGTCCAATCAAATTTCTAAGGATATGACAATTATGAACAAAAACTCTAAATTAACCACATTTTTGCATTCTACGACCATTTGAGGTCATATATGACATTTTAGGACGTTGATGAATTTGACAATTTTGTCGAAGGCCTTAAGTTGTACGTTTTTGGGGAACATTATTACATTCCTGTGGAAAAGTATAGAAATTATAAGAAAAAATTGTAAAAAAAATTTTATATTTCTGAATTGGTATAATCATTTTGGAACCTTAAATGTCTTTTTTGTTCATTAGTGCTTTTGAAAATATTGTTAAGGACATTAACCACTACGACTTTGTAGAAGATATCAACGTGTATTTTTTTTTTAAATTGGAGACATATCGGCGAATATTTAAAGAAAATGGTAAAATGCAGCATTTCCACACCAATTATGGAATTTTTGTTGATTAGTGTATTTAGGAAAGGTATCAATAAATGTATTAGCTACAATTCTTTTGAAGATTGCTACCGCAATTTATTTACAGTTAGGCAAGCAATGTCAAAACATATAAAATATTTGAAATTTTTCATGACGTTACGTCAAATAATCGTCTAACAGTGTACTTTTTCTTCGAAATATGTTACAGGGGATTGTGAAATAGGAAACTAGCTACAATATTGCCAAAGGTTGTATTGCAATATTTCAAACTGTTTAGGATTTATTGAAGTAAAATGAAAAATATGTCCCTTACCCAACTCCTAAATTTCCAAGTATTTTCATAATTTATTTAAAAACGGTTCCATTCGCTTTATACTTTACAAATAAATACAAAACAAAAATACATATTTATTATTTTTACTCTGTCGCGATATTCTATGCGTATGCGTATGTATTTACAAAGCCGTGTGCGTCCTAACCTCCACTATCGTCCAGGGTTCGTATTTCTTGAATAATTGGTAACTCTGGGTTACCCAAGGTAATCCATTATTATTGCCGTGGGAAATGGGGAAAATCATGGATAGTTACCTACGTCGATGGGGAATTACCAATCACAATTATCCATTACACATGGCGAACGGGTAAGCGTCCTTTACCCATTACTCATGGCGATGGGTAATGGGTTACCCATTATGAGGTTTCTAAAATTAAGAAAATTTAACTTTTTGCAAATAGTTTATTTTTAATATAGTTTCGTAAAATGTTCGAGTTAGTAATATCTTCATGAAGCAGGGGTTATCCATGAAACAACCGGTCGACTTTGTAATAGGAAATTGATAGAAAACAGTCTGGATAAGCGAGAGAGCGATAAGCAACCACAAACAAACCATGCAGCAGACTATGTTTAAATAGAGTTTGGTTGATAATAATGACAGCTAAATTGCAAAAATTTTAAATTTTTTAATTTATTTATTTATTAAATTTTTTTTTTGTATATCTATATATTTTGTTTTATTTACATTCATTGTTTATCGATTTCCATTCATGTTTATCGACAAGATGATTTTTCGACCGATATACATTGATTTATATTCAATAAATTGTAGAAAAATTATATAAATTAAAACTTTTTAGGTTCTTGAAACAATTATTTTCGATCTCAAACATCTCGAAAACAGAGCCAACCAAAAAAATAATGGTTAGCACCACTGGATTCAGCGTACTCTTATAGCAGTTCCGTACGTAGCTAGCCAGCATAACTTACATATCCATTGCCACAGTTGGCCAATTATGGCGTCGTCGGTCATCCCAATTTGGGGGAATGCCACTCCATATTATTGCTTTCCATACTTACTTACTTATCCGGTCTCGGACAACCGCTGGGGGTCAGGGACCTTACAAAACGAAGATAATACATTTCGCCAACCAGTTCGATTTTTTGCTTTATTTCTCCAGTTGGCAATACCAAGTGTACGTAGGGAATTTTCAACCTGATCCCTCCAGCGGAGTCTTGGCCTTCCTATTTTTCGGTTCGGTTTCGAAAACCCTTCGTGCTGGTTCGTCTTCATCCATTCTATTGACATAGCCTATCCAGCGCAATCGCATTATTTTGATCCGCTTGACTATGTCAATGTCGGGCTCTCCATTTTCTTTGTCAATTTCATTGATATACTTCATACAGTGTTTGAAAGTTGACTGCCTTCACATCCATACACTTTCTCTATGCAAAAGTATGCACGCAGAATTTTATCAATCGTCATTATAATTTCATTTTGGTACGTCATCAACTGCCTACTTCTCCGCAAACCTTCTATGTACATTGTTTATACAAATTTAAGCATAGCCGAATTTGTTTACTATATTTTCTTCGTGTGCTTTTTTGGTTGTTAAGAATTTTCGAACTGGAAGCACGTGCCGTAGAAGAGTTTTTTTCCTCATACCCTGTGGGTAATGCGTAAACGATCGCTACCCATTCCCCACTGCAATAATAATGGGTTACGCTGGGTAACCCATTACGAACGAAATACGAACCCTGATGAGTTTATTTGAGTAATATGTCGCCTGCTTTGGTAGTTGCAGCTTTGAGATGTCCAGATTTCTATGTGTCTGGTTTCTTACGATTTACGCTCTGTTTCTTCTTGTCCGACTATTAATATTAGCATCTTGAATCTAATGTGCGTTCATTACATTGGGAGAGTGCCGTCCTGTAACTTCTAAATTACGTAGGTTTCATTCCAATTCACCCTCTTAGATTTTTTTCAACAAGATCAGGTTAGACGGAAAAGATCTAAGGCAGGAGGTAGCGCCGAAACAGATGTGGTTTTGACAGTAGTTAGTTAGGTTAGACTAAGTAAAAAACTGGCAATCAAAGTGGTTGACTGTTTTGTATTCCCTGTCATAGACATTAATCCTTTAACATAATGGCCCGTATTAATTTTCTGGCCTCTTTCATGTTTTTGGCAAAACAACAACATCATTCCAAAAATGTATTAATTATTCTGAATGAGACGTTAAATTTCGCTCCGCAACCCTTGTACCTCCACACTCATGGGACTACATTTAGACACTACAACAACTTAATTATGTTTCCACTTCATGATAAATTAACTAATAATCTCCAACATCACATCAGATGTCAGTTGTAATATATCAGAATTTCAAATCACAGATACGATAACAACAGCGGCAGTAAACAGATTTTACATTCAGTGCGTGCAAACACTTCCGTATTTGGGAGGCTTCCAAGCGGAGTGGTGGTACTTGCGCTCGTACTATGGTTAATGCCGCACAATCGTTGTTTGTCGAAAGAGATTCCGCATTCGTATTGAAGGTTAATAGACAGTGATTCCAAATAATGACATATTCATCACCTTTAGGTGAAACATAACATGAACATGAATGAATGTGGCAACATTGTTGCCAACACCATCATCATCCATCCGTTTTGTGCTTCCAGTACAGTCCACTCATGCATCCGTTCATTCGCGCCCGTATTGATTGATTACATCAGGAAGAGATTTGCTGCATAGAAGATGATGGAGATGTTTTAAGAATAATGAATGAATGAATAAATGTCAGAGCCAGAGGAAGTTAGAGACGAGTGGAAGCGAGTGGAGACTAGTGATTAAACTACGAATTGTTTTATTACTTTTCATTTCGTATAATCTCATCATCGTCATAAAGATACAACTTCCGTTAGCAACAAGAAGAAGAAGAAGAAGAGTAATAACAAATCTATAGCAGAACAATAAAATCAAATAAATAAATCAAAATACCTACTAATACAAGTGAATCCGAATAATCAGAATACGGATACGGATGCCCCCATATAGACAATGGGACATAATGCCATGTATACGAGTAGGTAATAAACTAACCAGCGGCGAAGTTTGAAGGCCTTGTAGGGGATGGCGATATGACGTCAAATCTTGTAATATCCGGATTCGGTTTTAATATCTGAGTCTTAAACACCTTATGTCGAACATGTTTTGGGACCGGAATCAGCAGCATTTTGTATGAAAACTCAGCTGACTTTAGCCTCAAATCATATTAAACAGGTTAAATACGCTAAATGGAAACGAAGTTGTAGGAAGTTCATTTAAAAAAGTAAAAACCGATATTAATAAAATATGGTTTACAACAAACATGATAATTAATGTATGCAAATTGGGGGGAATGTTTAAATTTTGTTAGAACAAAATCGAAAACTCCCAACAATGCAAAATGTTTATAAACTATTTCCTTTAAAAATATTTAATTTTTTTCAAAATTGTTCGCACAATGATGGTTTTCTTTTGGAAATTAAATTTAAATTTTAATTTAAAATTTAAAAATCAAACCGTTCAAACTGTTTTCCCCATTTTCTTTTATTTTTTTTTCTGTGAAAAAAAATCAAACAACCAAAAAATTGTACAGCTGTCGTTTAAAAATTGTACATAGATTTAATTTGGAATCTAAGCCTTTTCAACAAACTAAATTAAAAACAAAAACCCGTGAAATAGACAGAAAAAACCCGGTTCCACCGGTTGTTTGAAAATTCTAATTTTCAGAAAACCGGCAGCCGTTGGACGTTCAAAAAATCGGAGGGCCGAATTTCGGTTTCGATGTTTGAATAGTCTAGCTATAAGTCGAAATCGGTGCTTCCAATCGAAAAAGTAAGAAAATTGTTCACCTATATAGGAGGCCTCAACCTTTAATGTGTAAAAGTAGCTTACCCATTCCACAAGGGTAATGCGTAATCGTAATGGGTAATTCCCCATTGTTGTGTGAAACTACCCTTGATTTTCCCCATACCCAGTGGGTAATGGGAAATCGTGGTGAGTAACTCCCCGTCGTCATGGGTAACTAGCCATTATTTTCCACATACCCATTGGATAGTCGAAATATTTTCCCCACACCCTGTTGGTAGTTGGTAAACGATGGTAACCCATTCCCCATAGTTGAAGAGTTGAAAGAGCCCCAAAAACTCTCGACTCAACACTTGTTGTATGCCGTTCAAGTGCGGTGATGAAACCAAAACAATAACTAATAGTAATCTTAAAATCTGTGGATCTACTGAAATAGACCTACATTTTTTTAATGTTTTTCATTCTGAGCATATCACTCAAGATAACTTTTTCTAATCTATAATTGTTTATTTTAGTTGGGCAACTCTATAAACAGCTTACATATGTCAGTGGCAGCTTTCGTAAACAAACGCAAGCGCGTAGTGATATATAAACTAAAGGGTTTTTCAATAAGAGCGCCACAAAAGTTTTTTTAAATAAAACAAAACCGGTTTTAGATACCAATGAAATTCTTTATTCCTGTGAGAGTACGTTCGATGTCATTATGTATGGAACTCGATTTCTTTTGCATGGCCACCACGGGCACGCTTGCAGAAGTCCAGACGTTGAACCCATCTTCCGACGGTTTTCAAGCATAAATCGGCCGATACTGCTGCAATCTCACGTTCGATATTCGTACGAAATTCGTTAATCGTCACTGGCTTGTTGGCATAGACCATAGACTTGACGTAGCCCCACAGGAAATAATCTAACGGCGTCAAATCGCACGACCGAGGCGGCCAATCGACTGGGCCATTTCGTGAGATAACACGTTCACCAAACTTGGTTTCCAATAAATTGATTGTGGCATTCGCTGTGTGTCTTGTGGCGCCGTCCTGTTGAAACCACAAGTCCTCCAAGTTCATATTATCCAATTGGGGCCAAAAATATTCGGTTATCATTGAACGGTAGCGATTCGCATTCACAGTAATGTGCCGGTCTTGATCATCACGGAAGAAGTACGGCCCAATGACGCCGCCGGCCCATAAACCGCACCAAATCGTAATTTTTTCGGGATGCAATGATGACTCTGTCTGACCAATAACGCATATTTTGCTTATTGACGAAGCCATTTAGCCAGAAATGTGCCACATCGCTGATTGTTGAGGCATCTTAAAGTCGAGGCCACTGACTCCAAATTTCGGTAGTAAATTTTAATAATTTCGACTCGTTGTTGGCTCGTATATCTCTCCATGATGAAAGGGCAAACCTTACTGAAGAGAAATGTCAAAAGAGCGGAAAAAAATATGGCGTCGTTTGCTGTCCCTATCGATTTACTTTTGTAGCGTCTCTGTTTAAAAACCCTTTACCATTTTTTGACTTTGGCGTTCGCGTTGGTTTTTGCGTTTACGTTCACTTTCGGGTCTTTTAGAATATTACCGTTTGCGAAACCATTATGCTAAAATTGGCAATTTTAGTCTTTTTTGTAATTCTGTGTCCGCAACACAAAAAGTTACTCCAAGAAATGGGTGCTTATCTGAAATTTAAAATTTAAATAGCTGTTACACCTAAGCTGACCAACAGGTTGCGACCAGAAAGCGGGACACAATGGGTAAGACTTTTTTGTTTTTAAATAAAAATCTAAAAAAAAATACATGTATTTAGTTAAAATAAGACTAAATATATAAATAAAAACGATTTATAGTTGTAATTTCCTTTAAGGCTGTAAGAGATCATATTTTCTCCGGTTAGTGAAAAAAATGTAAATGCCGCGGGTGGGATTCGAATTCACATTCGCTGGACAATCGTTTCGATGTTTGTGAAGCATCATCTTCCGCATGATGGGTATTCGGGCATAAAGCGGGATAATCCCGCAAAAAGCGGGGTAATCCCGCTAACAGTGAGATGATTGTTAACTCCTAACTCCGATTAACCTTAACTCTTTGGAAATCATTGAAAATATCCATTGTTTTTAACATTTTCTTTCAATCTTCTTGGAATAGAGTTTTCCAAGTTTCAGATAATTTAGATACTTGTACTAAAAAATAACATTTAAATTGAACAAATTTGCAAAAATTTCGGGGAAATTGTGCTAAACGGCACTTGGCTTAATTTGGCATAAGTGCCAAAACCAAAAAAACTTGTGCCAAAACGGCACAAATTAAGCCAACATGGTATCACTGATGTCATTAATTGATCGATTATATGAAAGATTAAACAAAAAGCTATACGCCTCCGCACCACGCTTCTTTGTAATCGGGCGGCGCGCCGTGTAATCAAAAAACGGTGGCGGCGGCGGCGTGAAGGTCTAGATGTAGTACATGTCACAGTTATTCTTCCTTGAATATCAGTAATATCAACCTTATAATTCTCGAGGATATCTGCCAGTTGTATAGTGACACCGGATCTATGTAGTGTTCACCATTCCAATTGCATATCCGTAAATTGTGGTCCTTATAACATCGTAGAATCTAGTGTCTAATTATATTTTAAAATATTTTACACGACATATTGTAGCGGAAAACCGGACGGCCCCCAACTTTATTTAGGATGTACCAGAATACGCGTGGACCTTGTCAATTTTTTCCAATAGACATTTACGCCATTTATTAGCCAGTGTAACTAATCACATGTACCAGAAAAAGTTTTAAAAGATACGCGGTTTTGTAATAAATGTGTCGATTTGTATGGGATATACCAGAAGCGGCATAGTGGCATTGTGGCCATGCTTATTTTCAATCCCAAACTAAGTTTTGACCAACTAACAGTCATTGACAAAATTTCAGTGTAATTTGCAAAAAGTTATGCCAGTTATCTTTTGGACCAGTCAAAAAGTCTTAAAACTAAATTCGTCCAAAGATATTAATGATCTCATATAGCTCCTACTGTGAGTTAAATTTTTCCCCCATATTACAAAATACTCACCCCCACCCCTATCGGTGGGAGTATACAAATGTTGAATTGGGGGATTATGTTTTGCAATTTTTTTAATATTTTCCAAAAATGTACATTTATTTTCTGTCATATTTCTCGACAGTTAAGCCAAAGATGTTGGTCATTAAAATTAAAGAAGACTGTCCTTGCACTACTGACTTGTTTTGTAATTCCATCGATGGATTAATTACAGAAGATTTTTATTCCAAAATTTTAATTAATTAATTTTCAAAAGAAATATTTTTTCGTCGAAAGTTTAAATATTTTGAATTTAATCTCTTAGTTTACACTGTGTGTAATTTTTTAAGTCATGGCAAAATAACCATATACGGACACCACTACGTGATAAAACACTAAAAAAAAAAGACCCGCGTTTCCCAAAGTCATGCACTTTTTTTTTTATGGGCCGCCAAAGATTTGGGGCCTCGATATCATTTTCGTAAAAATGTGATCATTTTCTCAGGCTCATATCTTGCAAACCGTTCAGAATTTCGATTTACTCTCTGAGGCAAAGTTGTTTGATATAAAATCAAAAAAACTTCACCTTCCAGATCAAAATTGCAAAAAACTTAAAAAAATTCGATTTTTTTTTACCTTTTTTCCCGTGTAGCAAACCGTTCAAAATTCAAGGAAACAATCAACTACAAAAATTTACCTAAGATCTCAATAAACAAATTTCTAGAACATATAAACTTCCTAGAGATGATTCTTAACACTGTTTAGGTAGCACGCCAAAGTGAAAAATTTGCCGAAAATTTTTTAATTTCATTTTCTTTACCTTTTTCTCCTGTTCAGGTCCATAGGTAGCAAAAAATGAAATATGCCTGGCCAGAACCATGTGCATTCTTCAGTCTATGTTGTTGTATTTGTTCATCCACACTTCCTCTTGGCCTCCACGAGTTACATTGGAATTGATTCAGAGGTGAGCGTGAATCCCAATTACAAAGAAAACAAAAGAATTTTGGGAAGCCGCCCTTATCGATGATCCCTTGCAAAATGTTGATGACCTTCAAATCACAGCAAATCTTCCATTTATTTTCGTAATATTTGATTTTTTCCATTATATCTTTCAATGTTTCATAGCTTTCTTTCATGTTGATACCCATTGCTAGCGGAATGGAAGGTTTTCGGTTCGACACATGCAACAACACTGCTTTCAAGTTTGAAACAGAACCGTCAATAAATAATCTCCACTCACTAGCGATGTAGTTCATTCCCATTTTTACCACCAAAGCTTTTATATCGTTGCAGTAAGCGAACGAATTGTCATCATTTAGAGTGTAGAGCATCTGAAATTCAGCTTGTCGTTTGCGGTACGCCGTAGAGTTAACATTAGCATGTGTGAGTTTTCTTTGCTTTAAAAAAGCTGTCAAAAATATTGCAAGTCGCTGCGATAATCCCAATATTGTTATTAGTTGTGGTCCATCTCTTCCCTGTTGCGACTCATAATCGGTATCAAATGGATCTTCATAAGTAACACCACTTGCTGTACTCATTGCTGATACAAAATTTTCAGGTGCAAGCACTGGTAGTGTGGCTGTTGCAGTTGCTTTATAAATTTTGTTCTTCTCAGAATGTCGATTTAGACGACATGTGTAATTTACGCATGCATAGCAACTGGTTGCATCATGATCACCTGGGCGATTAATCCAGTTTACCGGCTTACAATACTTCATAGTACCTCTGCCTCCACTCAACCATGCCATGAGATTGTTATAACATTGGCGACACACTGTAGTAGGTGTGTAATTTTCACCGGTCAAGTCCACTTCGTCGAAAAACAATGTATATGCTCTTTTGAATTCACTAGTTAAAAGATTCTTTTCCTTCTGAAATCTTGTAGATGTTTTTTTTCTGGTTTGATGACCGCAAACGTAGCAAAATAAATCAATATTTTCACACTGCATATTGAAATTGTCAGTTGCCAATGTTGTGTGCGAATTATACTGAAGCACTTTCACTTTTTTTTACTTTCACTTTCACCGTTGAGCTCTCGTTGACGTCGCGCTGTGTAAAGCCTCGATGTGAGCGTCGTGTCGCTTTTATATTGTGTGCTGCGTCCCTTGTTGC
The DNA here is from genome assembly GCA_963931995.1 of Phaonia tiefii. Taxonomy (NCBI): domain Eukaryota; kingdom Metazoa; phylum Arthropoda; class Insecta; order Diptera; family Muscidae; genus Phaonia; species Phaonia tiefii. The sequence continues at coordinate 60,769,940 of OZ008369.1, read as the reverse complement.
GTGTGCTGAGCTTACTGCATTGCCTGTGCTGCTGCTGTCGGTGCATGATCGCGTGATACCTAAGCGCTACCTAAACGGTGTTAACCCTTGGACAAACACATGGTTCTGGCCAGGCATCATTTTTTGCAACCTATGGACCTGAACAGGAGAAAAAGGTAAAAAAAATTAAATTAAAAAATTTTCGGCAAATTTTTCACTTTTGCGTGCTACCTAAACAGTGTTAAGAATCATCTCTAGGAAGTTTATATGTTCTAGAAATTTGTTTATTGAGATCTTAGGTAAATTTTTGTAGTTGATTGTTTCCTTGAATTTTGAACGGTTTGCTACCTATGGACCTGAACACGGGAAAAAAGGTAAAAAAAAATCGATTTTTTTTTAAGTTTTTTGCGATTTTGATCTGGAAGGTGAAGTTTTTTTTGATTTTATATGTTCGCAATTTTTGTTCTTTATGACAAGAGCTACAACTTTGCCTCAGAGAGTAAATCGAAATTCTGAACGGTTTGCAAGATATGAGCCTGAGAAAATGATCACATTTTACGAAAATGATACCGAGGCCCCAAATCTTTGGCGGCCCATAAAAAAAAAGTGCAGGACTTTGGGAAAAATTGGGAGACACGGGTCTTTTTTTTTTAGTCTTTCGTGTTGCACTGTGTTATCGTGTTTAATTCACTTTGAAACCCTCACGAAAAATATATACATAATTTGAAAATCGGTTAACATCTTATTGGATGGGTCCGATAGTACGAAAAGAGATTGAACTATTACCTATAAAAATCCATTACCAAACCACAAAGTTATATCCATCCAGATTAGTAAATAAAGCCAGTACATAAGTTTCAGTCGGGTGAACCGACTGAATCATACTCTCACCATACCGTACCTCAGCCATTGCGTGGGAGTTCTGGTAAAAAACGCCCATACTCAAAACTGACCATATTCAACGGCAGATTGACGACACTGCGCTAAATATTATTGAATACACAAATTAGTTAGATTCCCTCCCAATATTTATATGCGAGGTACAAAAATGGGCATGGCAAGTTGTTGCCAAAATTTTGATCAGTACCAAATTTTATTAAGACCCAAAATACGCCCAACTTTTGTATGGGATGTACGAAACTGGGCGTGGCACAATAGTAAGTTATTAGTTACATAGTAGCTTTTACCAAAATATTGCCTAGTACAGAATTTTATTAAGATCGGTTGTTGTTTATGAGAAATATCGTGTGGATCAACCGGTCATCCGCCCAACTTTTATATGGGAGGTACCAGAATGGGCATGGCAACACAGCTCATTTTCTATATCTTTCATAAAGATTGGTTTGGCTTTGCGGGACTTCTCATGCCGAACAACCAGACGCCCAAACAACTTTTGTATGGGAGGTACCACAATGGGCGTGGCAAAATCACCCTTGTTTTAATCGGTGATTAGCTTTTGATAACGTGAAGCCTTATACCTAATTTCATTAAGGTCGGAAGTGTTTCACGCGATTTATCGGATTTACAATCCGGTCGAACACCCTGGGAGGTACCAGAATGGGCGTGACAATCTCGACCATTTTCTTCAGTTAAGTAGGCATTTACAGATTATTAACCGGTGAGAGAGTGAAAGCTAATCACATCTACCAGAAGAAAGGTTTAAAAGAAATATGATTTTGTGGTAAATGTGTCGATTTGTATGGGAGGTACCAGAAGGGGCGCGGTCAAAACGCCCATTTTCAATCCCAAACTCAATATTGGCAAATAATAGTCACTGACAAAATTTCATTGTCATCTGTAACGATTTACGGCAGTTATCGTGTTGACCAGCCAGCCAGCCAGACAGACGGACATGGCTCAAACGTCTTAAAAAGTCCTAAAATGAATTTCGTCCAAAGATACTAAGGGTCTAATTTGGTTCCTTCTATGTGTTACATTTTTTTACGTATTAAATGATATATACCCCCATCCTATGGTGAGGGTATAAAAACCGGGTTTAAAGGTGTTTCTACTATTTCACCGCCACAACTTAACGGACAATTTTTGTTGGGAGATTTTACTAAAGTGTTTATATCATAGAGTAATGACGTATAGAGGCGCCAACTCTCTCAGTAAATAGATGTCAATTGGTGTGTTGCAGATGGGCGGTTGGATGTTGGAAAGTATAGCTTTAATAACACAGTGCAAGAGAAAAAAAATATAACCATATACGGACACCACTACGTGATAAAGGACCAAAAATAAAAGACCCGTGTCTCCCAGTTTTGCCCAAAGTCATGCACTATTTTTATGGGCCCACAAAGGTTTGGGGCCTCGGTGTCATTTTTGCAAAAAAGTGATGATTTTGTCAGGCTCATATCTTGCAAACCGTTCGGAATTTTGATTTACTCTCTGACGGAAAGTTGTAGCTCTTGTTCTGTTTCGAGCTTGAAAGCAGTGTTGTTGCAATGGGTATTAACATGAAAGAAAGCTATGAGGCATTGAAAGATATAATGAAAAAAATCCAATACTACGAAAATAAATGGAAGATTTGCTCAACATTCATCAACATTTTGCAAGGGATGATGAATAAGGGCGGCTTTCCAAAATTCTTTTGTTTTCTTTGTAATTGGGATTCGCGCTCACCTCTGAATCAATACCAATGTAATTCGTGGATACCAAGAGGAAGTGTGGAGGAACAAATGAAACAACATAAACTGAAGAATGCACCTTTAATTGACAATATTCAAGACATCTTGCTGCCACCGCTCCACATAAAATTGGGAATTGTTAAAAAATTAATCGAAGTGGCTTTGCAAACTGTCCAAACGCATTCGACTATTTAAAAAGGGTTTTCCCAAGCGTAGCGATGACTAAATTAAAAAAGGTATTGTAGTAAATTTAAAACGAATTGTTGTTCACCTAGTTGTACTATTTACACTATGTTAATGTTTTCTTTTCTGTCTTTAATTTTTGTCTTCATTTAACAGGCGTACTTAATAGCTCTGACATTAGAAGTCTAGAAGCAATGTGCCTGTGGACACCATAATTTCTGAATCAGAGTCAGATTCGGACGACAAGTTGGATCCCCAACTTATGAATTCGAATATTTTTTTTATTATTTTTGTAATAGATTACATAGTATCTCAATGTTGAAGTAAAGAAAAACAATTGAAATTAAAAAATTTTCGGCAAATTTTTCACTTATGCGGCTACTTAAGCGCTACCAAAACGGTATTAAGACTCATTCCTAGGAAGTTCATATGTTCTAGAAACTTGTTTATTGAGATCTTAGATAAACGTTTGTGGTTGATTGTTTCGTTGAATTATGAACGGTTTGCTACCTATGGACCTGAAGAGGGGAAACAAAGTAAAAAAATCAAAGTTTTTTGCGATTTTGACCTTGAAGATCAAGAAGATTGCAGGAAAATTCCGAGGGGCGGAAACTTTCACCCGCCCTAAAAGAAATTCAGATCGGATCTGACAAAACGCCGATACACGTATATTTTTTTTAGACGTTTCTACCAGAATCCGTTGACAGGACCCCATAAGTTTTTTGGTGTCGCACAGTGTTATCAACCATTTAAAGGCCTTCTCTAAGGCCTTATTTTGTACCAGAACTCCGATGACTTTATCCCTAAGGCTTTCATTCTATGTTAATTAGAAATCTTGTTGCCGTGGGTCAAAAGGCCTCAGGACTTTAAAGGATGTCCCCCACGCTGCTGGTCTAAGTCATATATGTTCTTGGTATTATTGCATTTGTATGAAAGGAAGGCGATACTTAAATGAACGAACATAGGCTGAGTGGATTTAATGTTGTGAAAAGGAAGACATAAAACAGAAAGGAAAGATTCTGTCGTTTTTTTTTTATTAAATAGTAAACACAAAATGCACAGTCAGAGTATTAAATGGTTTCACTTCAACCCCTTACAATTGTGTAGGTGAATTTATTACAAGGACATTGGGTTTTACGAGCAATGTATACAACTCATTCGGCTAAATAGACATAATAAAAATTATTTGTTGAAATTGAAGATACTGGGAATCTTACACGTGATACGAGTATAATAAATTTGAAACCATGAAATTGAAATGGGGAAATTTTGAATTTAATTGGCGAAGATGAGATGAATACGATAGGACATGTATGAACTTAAATAAAGTGATAATGAATTTGAATATTGAAATTGATTTAAGAAATTAAATATTGTAATACATTGCAGAATTTAATTTAAACTTTAGAGCACTTACTATCTTAAAATTTGTGCAATGCTCAATTACAAGTTAGCGGTTATCGCTTCCTTGCTGGTACCCAAAACTCCAAACTAACGATAATTTATTACAACATATATAATCGTCTTGCTCTAACGCATGGTGTGCAGTTATTCCTGCTATGCGTATATTCTTCTCCCTGTCTTTGAACTCACAATAATGATATTCAACACTGGTTTTTTGATTTTTCCATTCTGGCAACTTTGTGTAGTCTTTGTATGTGTAGTCGCCCCTCTCTTGCAAAAGTTTCTTATAAAAGTTCATACATACGTTTTTGGTAATTTTGTCGATTTTGGAATTCTGTTTTTAGTATTTGTTTCTTATTTATTTTTAGTTTTTTTTACTCTGATTTAATTATGATGACTTGCATGAACAAAGACAGTAAGGTTAGATCGGATACAGATACTTTGATTTCACGCTGGTTGTGTGATGGCTTGGTACATGTCAAATGTGTTGGCCTTTATGCAAGAGTGGCAGACAATCTTAGTGATGACAAGGGTCTTCGTTGGTGTTGCCTGGATTGTAGAAAATTAGATGTGGAGTTCTACAAATTTTTCAGGAGCATGAAGTCCGAGTTTTCTGATATGGAAAAGGAGCTTTCGGCTTTATCTCGTCGATTTTCCAAGTTTATTGGGATGTTCAATAAATATCCGGGATTGGAAAATAGAGCAGGTTCACCAAAAGCTTCCTCGCCGAAAAGGAAGAAGACGGCGAAGAAGGCCCCACCATTGTTGGTAATTCCTTCCTCGCCGAATTTAATGGACGTTAATTCTCCAGCTCCAAGTTCAAGTCCAATGAAATCCTCTGCCCCTTCTACTTTTTCTGAAGTCGTTTCTGTAGTTGCTATAGCTTCCACGGACAGCGATAAGTCATCTCCTCCGGTGGTAAGCGCCAGGACAGGGACCGAGAACGTTGACTGTCGTACCGGCAAGGAAGACAGTATTTGGTTCTAGACTTTCCCCCGACACGACCGAAGAGGATATACGGTTTTACATAAATCAGAAGAAAATTTTTTTGAAGCTGGAGTATAAATACGGCAAATGTGAACTTTCCGACAGTATATATAGGTATGATAAAAACAGAAAATAACATTTTACTTGATTGATCATTCTTTCCGCTTGACCACCATAAGCGTCGAATGTTCGTGAATTGGGCTGAACAACAACTTGAAAATGATTCGGATTTTCATCGGAAAATCATCTTTCTGGCAGAATGGCTTCGTCAATAAGCAAAATATGCGTTATTGGTCAGACAGCAATCCACATGTAATCCATGAGTCATCATTGCATCCCGAAAAAATTACGGTTTGGTGCGGTTTATGGGCCGGCGGCGTCATTGGGCCGTACTTCTTCCGTGATGATCAAGACCGGCACATTACTGTGAATGCGAATCGCTACCGTTCAATGATAACCGAACATTTTTCGCCCCAATTGGATAATATGCACTTGGAGGACATGTGGTTCCAACAGGACGGCGCCACAAGCCACACAGCGAATGCCACAATCAATTTATTGCAAACCAAGTTTGGTGAACTTGTTATCTCACGAAATGGCCCAGTCGATTGGCCGCCTCGGTCGTGCGATTTGACGCCTTTAGATTATTTCCTGTGGGGCTACGTCAAGTCTATGGTCTATGCCAATAAGCCAGCGACGATTGATGAACTTTGTACGAATATCGAACGTGAAATTGCAGCAGTATCGGCCGATTTATGCTTGAAAACCGTCGAAAATTGGGTTCAGCGTCTGGACTTCTGCAAGCGTGCCCGTGGTGGCCATGCAAAAGAAATCGAGTTCCATACATTATGGCATCGGACGTACTTTCACAGGAATAAAGAATTTCATTGGTATCTAAAACCGGTTTTGTTTTATTTAAAAAAACTAATGTAGCGGTCTTATTGAAAAACCCGTTATTACTCCCTCCAGTGTAAGTCATATAGTTTGGCATATACATAATATTTTCTGAGGTTTCACTGAACAGGAATCCTGTAATTCTTTTTGTTCATTTATGCGTTTAGGCCAATATGTGAGAAAAAGCTATAAATATTGAAAAGTATTTCAATAGTTCTTGGTAAATGTTTACAAGCGTAACTTCAACACAGGTGTAATGACTGGCATGTGCACTTCATATCATATAAATTTACGTCATTGCTTAGCAAAGCTTTAAGTCCGCCAATATCGCCAGCCGTTTAATTTTGTTTAATTGAATGTAATGTAATTTGTTTTTTTTTATTTTATGTTATTCATATACAAATTTTAAAAAAACATACAAATTTTTATAATAAGTACAAATTTTAAAAAAAATAGAAGTTTTTAAAACAAATAAAATTTTTTTAAAAAAATACAAATTTAAAAAAAAAAAGTTTTTTATTTTTCCTCACTTTTAATATATAACCTCAGGGTATACTTTTTCAACTCTTGAATTTTTGGGCATAAATTGTTGATTTTGGGGACTTTTTAGGGGAAATTTTGGGCGGAAAAAAATTTTTCAAACGGCAACACTGACCACGACAATCGGATCTATGCTCCGGAACGACCCGAGTTTCACTCGGCCAAGGATTGTCAACTCAGCAACAGCTGTATCATCCACCCGTTTTTTACCCAGGTGAGCAAATCATGTCAGCAGGTTTGCTCAAAATGTTATTAATTATTGCTGGCATAGAACAGAACCCAGGCCCTCCCGAGGTCTCGATCTGTTCTGTGTGTCACACCAGGATCCATCGGAACCTTACCCAGGTCCAATGCAATAGATGCCAGAACTGGTGTCATCTTAGAAGGTGCTCTGGCCTCGCTAGTCATAGAGACTGGTCGAGAAATTTTGTGGCGAGTTGTTGTGGTAACCTACAGCAGTCGGGCAACACTACTCCTGCCCTAACACCTCCAACCAGTGATCGATTGACACCCTCAGATCACAATGCAGCGATGCCTTCCCAATGGCTTTGCTCAGTCTGCAACGGTGTTATTAATAGGAATATTACATCGGTTCAGTGTAATCGCTGTAGGAATTGGTGTCATATGAGGTGTTGCACTTGTCTTCGTTCGCACAGGAACTGGAACGGGGACTTTGTCGCTGCTTGTTGCACGGCTAATGCCGGGACAACTGTCGGCACTCCAGTGTGAATGCGACTATTACTCATACACCAGCCCCCAGATTAGTGCAATTTTCCTCAATCACGCCTCGGCCACTACAACAATCCCCTCAGGCAACCAACCCATCTCAGTTGCCCCCGTCAAATTTTCAATTGCGTCCTGAAATTTCAAATGAGCTTCACGCTCAAACTCAGCTGCGCCCGTCAGCTACTCAGTTGTCATCGACAACTCCCTTGCTGCCCCCGTCAGCTACTCAATTACGTCCTGTAACCCTCAGGCACGCACCATTTCAGCCGCAACCCGCGGCCACTCAGTTGCACGTTGCAACCCCTCTGCTGCCCATGTCAGCCATACAGTCTACTCAGACGTCAACACAGCTGCGCCCGACAGCTCCCGAATCCTCACGGCTGCACTCGCCAGCCAATCAGTTGCACCCGGCAACCCCACAGCTGCCTTTGACAGCGCCTATATTGCCCCCGGCAATACCCCAGCTGCGCCAGACAGCTCCCAACTCAACGCCACGGCACCTCCCTCGACGGCAACCGCATACAGTTGCTGATCAGCAATCGTTCAGGATCATGCAATTTAATTGTAATGGCCTTAAGAACAAAATTGCTGAGATCACCAATTATATGCATGCTTACAAGATCCTTATAGCCGCCGTTCAGGAGACTAAGCTCACCAGCGAGTGTAGACTTTCATCTCATGGGAACTATGTCATTATTCGGAGGGACAGGGAGAGAAATCACGGTGGAGGTCTCGCTTTCATCATCGAGCGAAGCGTGAGCTTCAGACTCACGGACCCACCCCCTCCCTCCCAGCCCGATCAGTTCCTTGAGGCGATGAGCATAGCGATAGAGACTGGAGAAATCGCTATTGAAATCGTCAATGTATATATACCGCCAGTTAATAGCATCGGTGCGGGCTATCATCCCACAATCGAACACCTACTCCGGGGTGATAGTACGATCATACTTGGCGACTTCAATGCTCATCATGAGATGTGGTTCTCCCAGCTGGTTGCAGACCAGCGTGGCATTAATATTGCAGACCAGATAGACGACTCGGAATTCGCAGCTATAAATGAGGACTTCTCTACAAGATTAACGGCTAATTGCTCAAGCTCCCCTGACATCTCCATCGTCAGTGCGTCGCTACTGCCCAATACCACCTGGCAGACCCATATAGCCTTAAACTCGGACCACATTCCCATCCTGATCACTGTAGAGAAGCCTAGCGACTTTGTGGAGTCGGATAAACGAACGTTCGTCAACTACAACAAGGCCAACTGGCCTGGCTTTACGAACGCTATCGACGAAGCCCTTCGTCATTTGCAGCTACTCTCTTGCGCCAGACAGGGTGAGATGATCCTCAGGGACACCATACTCAAAGCTGCAAAACGCTTTATCCCAGCTGGTAGAATTCCTAACTGTAGACCCAACTTCCCATCTGAGGCTGCGCGTCTTGCGGATCAGCGTGATCTCATACGCGCCAGCAACCCAGCCGATGAACGAATATTGCCCTTGACGGATGAGATTAACGTACTCATCAACCAGCACCGTCGCGACATATGGCTTGAACATCTGGAAAATTGTAATATTGGCTCGAAAAGGCTTTGGTCTACTATCAGAGGTCTATCTGCCAATGGAAACAATAAGGGTCACATTGATATCGCGTTTGATAATACGCATTACACGGATGCCAGGAAATGCGCTACCAAATTCTGCCAGCAATTTATTGCAAACCCAACCCAGCAGAATAGGATCAAGAGAGCTGTAGTTCGGCGAACAAAGAATCTCAAACGAGATCTTGTACCCTGCTCCTTCACACCCAGCGAAGTTGAAGCCATTATCTCCAAATCTAAGCCCTCTAAAGCTCTCGGTCCGGATGGCATCTCGATGATAATGCTGAAGAAACTCGGACCTATAGGGATTCGATTTCTCGCGCACACACTCACTTTTTCGGTGTGCCAACTGGTCATACCAGATGTGTGGAAAACTGCTCGAGTTATCCCGCTCCTAAAACCTGATAAACCCGCTAACCAGGGAGAATCTTACCGCCCGATTTCTCTCTTATCACCCGTAGCAAAGGTTTTGGAGTCCCTACTCTTGCCGACCCTGAAAGAGCATTTTCAGCTCGCCAATCACCAACATGGCTTCAGGCAAGCGCATAGCACTTCGACGGCGTTAAACGAGATAACTACCCATATCACCAATGGCCTCAATCAGAGCAGACCCGCTGAACGTACAGTAGTCGCAGCTTTAGATCTGTCTAAAGCTTCTGATACTGTCGATCACTCGATCCTGCTACAGGACATCCTGAACTCGTCTCTCCCAAATACTACCAAGCGCTGGCTCGGTAGCTACCTCAATGGGAGGCAGGCATTTGTAGAGTTCAGGGGCCAGAATTCCCGTTATCGCAAGATAAAAATGGGTGTGCCGCAAGGAGGAGTATTGTCACCTATACTCTTCAACATTTATCTTGCGAATCTTCCTGCACCTCCCCAAGGAGTTAGTATTGTGTCGTACGCCGATGATTGTACCATCATCTCCTCAGGCGTAAATGTAGACGATATATGTGCTAGGATTAACAGCTATCTAGCCACCCTTACTAGCTTTCTGCAGGAACGGAATTTGCAGTTATCTCCGTCGAAGTCTTCTGTGACCCTTTTCACTTCTTGGACCAAAGAAGTAAGGAGAGAGCTCGACGTCTCTGTCAATGGGGGGTATATACCCACTGTCCGTAACCCCAAAATACTCGGAGTTATTTTCGATAATCTCCTTACTTTCTCTAAACACGCGGATTACATCAGGAAAAAAGTCCACACCCGCAACAAGGTCCTAAAGGCCCTTACAGGGACAACTTGGGGCAAGGAGAAGGAGACAATTGTAGTGACCTATAAAGCTATAAGTCGCTCGGTCTTCAACTATGCCGCCCCGGTGTGGTCATCTTTCTTGAGCGATACCCAGTGGAAAGGTCTACAGAGGATCCAAAATAGTGCACTTCGAATCGTAACCGGATGCACACTAATGACGAACGTGGATCATCTACATGAGGAGACCAAGTTACTGTCAGTGCAACAACACAATGTGTTGTTGACAAGACAGTTTCTTTTGGCTTGTCATCTGCGAAATGAATTCGAAGAAGTACTCGAAAGACATCAAAAATAGGACGACCAAGAAAGAGCCGGAAAGACTAGGTGGAATATTGCCTGCGAGAGCTTGGTGTTACCAACTAGAGGAGAAAAGCTGAAGATCGTGCAGGTTGGAGAAATATTTTGTCATCAGTTTGCAAGGCCCTTGACCCCTCTGGGTTGTTTAAGGCTACCTAAGTAAGTAAGTTCGTCGATTTCGAACGAAAAGCTAAACCATTGAAAGCATTGTCCCTCATATGTGACTCAAAATGGTTTTCTCCAAGTTCTTCGACTGGCACCGCATTCAAAATTGTCACAACCGCATTAGAGGTTATCACACCCTCATTTGAGGTTGCCAGAACCAAATGAGAGGTTGTCACAACCGAATTAATGGTTGTTACATCCGAATTAGAGGTTGTCACAATTAAATTTAGATAGTGTCACAATTTGTAGCATTTTGTTTATTATGTACTTTACTTTTGATTTATTTTCATGTATAAGTATTTCCATAACTAATTACAAAGCTTGGATATTATACAGCTTATGTTGGGTCATCATTAGGGAACATATTTGCTTTACATGCCACTTCCGAAATTCCAGTCATCATGGGTCAACGCACCAATTCTAATGTGTTGTATTTATCGATGTGGGTGATAATCTGGTCTACATAATGACGATGGCAGCACATATTAAATGGTCGTACTTGATAACTTGAAAACTTTTGGCATATAATATTGGCTTTTTGGATTTTTAAGCGTCAGGTTTGAAATGTTTCTAGAATTATGTTAATTAATTCTTTCTACCGACAGAGTTCATGACAAATTCGGTTACAACAACCGAACTGACGCCAAATTCGGTCGCTGCAACCGACTTAGGGCTAAATTCGCTTATTGCGACCGAATTGATACCAATAGTTTCAACTGAATTGATGCCAATTTCGGTTGCTGCAGCTGAAATTACAGAAAATGCAATTAACAGAACGAATATAATTTCAGATTCAGTTGTCACAACTGAATCAATTTAAAAACGAGCTTGTTTCAACCGAATTTCAGTTGTGGGGACCTAATTCAGTCGTGACATGCTCAATTCGGTTGTCGTAACCGTAATTATGTGGTAATGGCTGAATTTCCGGTTGCTACAGCCTCTTCAAACAATTAGTTCTCGGACTGTAGACTCACAGAACCTAACCCGGGTAGGTGTTGTGAATTGTATCAATAAAGTATTTACACAAACGATTAGTAACAGTTGTATACTTACTTTATTTTTTTTTACTCTAGTGACTCACACTCTAATTGCTTGAAAATAGGTTGTAGGAACCGTAAACACGGCTGCTGTCACCTCATTGCGGTTGCCACAGTCGTACTTATTCAACTGATGAATTTTAGAGTTCAACTGACGTATTTTAGATTTAAATTGAGATGTTTTAAATGTCAATTAATGTATTTTAAATTTCTATTGGTGTCTTCCGTATTTCAATTTCTGTCTTTTAAATTTCACTCTGTCTTTTATATTTAAATTGACGTCTTTCACTTTTACATTTACGCCATTTTAATTGCAATTGATGGTTTTTAAATTGAAGTTCATGTATTTTAAATTCCATAGAGAATTTATATATTTAAAGTGAATACGAGTATATTTTATATTTCAAATAGCAAGACAGGGTGGTGCGCTAATCGTGCTACAAAAACAAAACATAATAACTTTGATCTGTGGGAGTAATGGCCAGTTTCAAAGTTGAAAATTCTCCATTTAAATGTACTTTAAATGCCCGATGCTTGTCATTTAATATTGAAAATTTTCTGTGAGCTTTTAAATTGAGCTTTTCATTGATGGGACCTACAGTTTTACACCGGTTCCGAAAGATACTTTGAGAAGCATTTTCATGGCTAAATACTCGATTGTGTCGCCGTCACTAAGCGAGATGACCGTCGGTGAAAGAAATTTAGGGAGGTCAAAGTAGGGATCGAACCCACGTTCTCATGCACAAGCGCCGCGCACACTACCATTCCACCACCGACGGCCACATAGGGAATTTAGGCGGGAGTTTGTTGGCACTCCCCACAGTAAATGAACCATTATGAGGTGGGTAAACATGTTTGCCGAATCGGGAAGCATCGCACGAATACCGTATTATCGAGATCCCTATGTTCAGGTTCATGGCACAATCGCGGCTGTAGCATCGTCTATTCTCAATATTCTCAATAAAATTTATATTTTTTGAATTTTAATTGGAAATGTTTTGAGCGCTTTGGAAATAGTTGATTGGTTTATGCGGTTACTAAAGTTACTATTTAGCATCAATTATTATCTTGAGACACCGTTTTGCGTACCACATCACTCCGGACAGTCGAATGTACCGTGTTTATATCCATTCCGTTAACCGGAGATACTTCATTAGATCCCCTAGATCTATCTGGTGTATCTCAGTGAGGTTGTGCAGGAAGGGACGACCTATATTCATTAGAGCCGGATAACTGCAGAGGAGATTTTCCACCGTATCGTCCTATTCTACTTCTTCGCAGTCATTATATGGAAGCTCCAGCCGTCTTGAGTGATTACCGATTGACCAGTGCCCGGTCAGCCCTGCAATTAGCCTTGATATGTTACCCAGATTATGACTAATCAGGGAGTTTTTCCGGTGAATGTTATATTCTGACCATGTGTGTCTGGATAAGCGGCACATTTCCATCCTATCCCATCTGGCCTTTGCTCGTTCAAGGTAATGCAGGATTGTTGTCATCCATAGACTGAATCTACCTAGACTAAAACATACATAGATACATTTATTCTCTCAATAAATTAAACGTTTTGGGTACGGTGGTTAGAAAACATGAATGGTGCAAAACATGGGTTCAATAATACCAGATAGAGGCAATAGTAAACAACGTCCAACAAAGGAAGAACAACCGAATTTCGTGTTTTTGTGGCAAACTAGTTGTGTTAAATACAATACAAATGTAAACCAACGATAAGAGTCAACAAAGAAGTGCAAAATACATTTTAATTTTTCAGTTCTACACCAAAACGACATGAAAAAGTTAAATGAACATATTTTGTAACTCTACCTGGTGTAGTTAATTTCAAATTAAATTTCTCTCATTTCCACAAACCTACGACGAAGAGTTTCAAATGAAACGTCAGATGAGAGAATAAATGTATCTATGTATGTATTAGTCTATGGACTGAATAAAGAAATAAATAAATAAGTAAAATACCTGTTTTGACCGACCCTATAGACGTTGCGACTGACACCATATGGAGAGGATCCTGCCCTAGCTAGTTTGTCTGCCCTTTCGTTCCCTAGGAGACCCTTGCGGTCTGATATCCAAGTAAGACCCACATTGGCCAGCCCACCTAGCTGGACAAGTTTTTCCCTACATTCACTAACGAGTTTAGCTTTGTTCTCCGTTGTTGTATAAGTTCGGCGCAGGCTTCCTTGATTGCCACTACCTTAGCTTGGAAAACACTGCACTTGTCTGGGATTTTGAATAATAAACTGAGGCTTGCCACTTCCGAGAAGACACTCGAGCCAGTGCCACATTCCATTTTGGATCCGTTCGCAAATACTTTGGTGTCAAAACATGTCAGTGATTCCTCTTTATCCCACTCTATTCTTTTGGGACACCTGACATCGAATAGGATATCGAACGTCAATGAGGGGGTGCAGTAAACGGTGGTTATATTGAGTTGTCTTGGGATTATCTGTAGCATTCCTGCATGTCTATATGCGTTGATCTTCCAGATTTCAAGAGCATTTAGTCGGGTTGCAGTCCAGTCCGCACTATCTGGTATGTGAAGGTCAATTGGTATAATATGAATCATTTCATTATTGGTTTCAACTGGACAAATAGAGCAAACCAAACTTTTGCAAAAACAATTTTGAATATACGTTTTGTTTTCGTTCGACTGGAAATGGTACGGTAGTGGAAACCAAATCAGTTTTCTGTAGATTAGAACACGAACGAACGATCGGACAATACACACAGAGAAGAGATTCGTTGTCACAACTATATTTACATCCAACTAACATTTGGCGGTTCCTTGGACTATCACATTATTCAGTTGTGATTACCAATAATTGTGTTCAGTATCAACAAATGTTGTGCATATCAATTGATTTGTAATTCAGTTTTGTTGAAAAAATTTCGATATCTCGAAAACAGAGCGTCCAATCGAAAAACAAATATGGGTGAATAATCTTAAATGACTCCTTTCTTTATAATCAAATAAAAGAAATAAAAAAAATTGGGATTTATTATATTAGATGCTATTGGTGAATGTTCATTGAATTTTAACAGTTTTTAAGAGTTTAATTTTTCACGAGACTGATCTAATTAGCACGGTACTGAGAAAATCATAGAACGGGACTGAAATTTTACGTTATACATATAGGGGTTAATATGTATTATATGATAATTTAAAATAAATACACTTGGGTAATTCCAAAATATTTCCATACCAACTCTATGGCCGTCGGTGGTGCAATGGGTAGTGTGCGCGCATCTTGTACAGGAGATCCTGGGTTCGATCCCTGCTCCAACCACCTTAAAATTTCTTTCGACGGCGGTCACCTCGCTTAGTGACGGCGACACTATCGAGTATATAGCCATGAAAAAACTTTTCAAAATACCGTTCGGAAACGGTTTAAAACTGTAGGTCCCAATCAGTGAGTGAAAACTGGAAAGCGCACAGCTCAGTGATTGTGAGAAGTTCTCCCCGGTCCCTTCATGGGATGTAATGGGAAACCATTTATTTTATTTTTTTTAACTCTATGATACCAGAATTGAGTCAAAATTCGAAGTAGATTTTGTTTTATGGTTCGTTGAAATAGGGTTATACGAGCCAACAAGTGAAAGATATACGAGCCAACAACGAGTCGAAATTATTAAAATTTACTACCGAAATTTGGAGTCAGTGGCCTCAACTTTAAGAGCGGAATTCATCGGAAAATCATCTTCAGCGATGAGGCTCATTTCTGGCTGAATGTTTGGTTTGGTGCGGTTTATGGGCCGGCGGCGTCATTGGGCCGTACTTCTTCCGTGATGATCAAGACCGGCACATTACTGTGAATGCGAATCGCTACCGTTCAATGATAACCGAATATTTTTGGCCCCAATTGGATAATTCCAACAGGACGGCGCCACAAGCCACACAGCGAATGCCACAATCAATTTATTGGAAACCAAGTTTGGTGAACGTGTTATCTCACGAAATGGCCCAGTCGATTGGCCGCCTCGGTCGTGCGATTTGACGCCGTTAGATTATTTCCTGTGGGGCTACGTCAACTCTATGATCTCTGCCAACAAGCCAACGACGATTGATGAACTTCGTACGAATATCGAACGTGAAATTGCAACAGTATCGGCCGATTTATGCATGAAAACCGTCGAAAGATGGGTTCAGCGTCTGGACTTCTGCTAGCGTGCCCGTGGTGGACATGCAAAAGAAATCGAGTTCCATACATAATGGCATCGAACGTACTTTCACAGGAATAAAGAATTTCATTGGTATCTAACACCGGTTTAGTTTTATTTAAAAAAAAACTTTTGTAGCGCTCTTATTGAAAAACCCGATATTTAAGAAAATATGAGAAGTCTGTGTGTATTTGTCCAGCAAAGAGATTTTTTTTAATTTTTTCGCCAACTTCGGCGATGATTTTACACAATATTTTATGAAGAAACCATAATAGTCTTGAATTTATTCAAAAGCTCGTTTCCCAATGAGTAAAACGCAACTTTGTTTTTAAAAATCCGGTATTAATTGACTGAGGTATGTACTGCTCTCGGTTTTGATGGTGCAACAAAACTTGTCGGAAATATTATTAATTGAATTATGGCTGATAATATTGTATTTATGTAGACAATTAATTAATAGCTCCATGTTTGTGTGTCATATCCATTTGAATATCTCCCTGTCAGTCACTTTCATTTGTTTAATCCAGAAAGGTCGATGCAAGCAAAAGGAGTTGTAACTAATGTTGCAATTATATTTGTTGACAAACTCTGCGTACAAATTCTTTAAATAATTAGACAGAAATCGTTTTTATTTAGTTATTTTCTGCCACGTTACGAAATCTTTCTTTCCTGGACACATCCGACTATTGATGTCCTCCTCCAAAAAGTTTTGTATTAGTGTTTTTGTTCCAGAGTCTTCGTTTTCCTTTCTCTTCAACTATATTATCCTATTACGATTAATTACTTTCCTACAATAGTTTGGAATCTTACGTTTTTTTAAGATTTTTCCACTGACAAGTTTTTGAAAATATAATTTAGAATTTTGATTCGTTACACTTTCGTAGCTAAATTTAAGCTGCTGTTTAATTTACTTTTATTGACTATATTACAACCTCATGAGGTCAGACGTCTTACACATATTAATTAAACAAACAAATTAAACAAATTTCAACATATTCTTCCAACTGGCTCTATCCTTCGCCTTTTCTCGCCAGTTGGTAACACCAAGGATACGGAGGGATTCTTCTGCCTGGTCTTTCCAGCGGAGTCTTGGTCGTCGTCTTTTCCTGCTTCCATCGGGTACGTTATCAAAAATCTTTCGCGCTGGCTCATCTTCATCCATTCTGATAAAATGGCCTAGCCAACGCAATTGGCACACTTTGATTCATCTAGCTATGTCCACGTCAGAATAGAGATTATATAGCTCTGCGTTCCAGCGACGTCGGTACTCGCCGTTTTCCCTAACAGGACCATATATTTTACGGAGAATTTTTCTCTCGAAAACTCCCAGGTGTTTTTCATCCGCTTGCGATATGACCCAAGTTTCAGAGCCATATGTCAAGACAGGTAAAATGAGAGTCTGATATAGCTGGACTTTTGTCCGTCGAGAGAGGGCTTTGTTCCTAAACTGCATGCTGAGCCCAACATAACATCTATTTGCAAGCACAATTCTCCTATCTATCTCCATGCTGGCGTTGTTGTCCTTGTTCACGGCGGATCCAAGGTAGACAAATTCATCTACCACTTCAAAATTAAATCGGTTGTCAACGTTCTAGTGCGGACCAAGTCGAGAGGTTTCTCTTGTCGTTGACACCATCAATTTTGTCTTGCCCTCATTAACAGAAAGACCCACCTACGCTGATTCCTTTTCGATTCTTGAAAATGCTGCAGTAACCTCTCGCAAATTTCGTCCAATGATGTCTATGTCGTCAGCATACGCCAGCAACATATGGCTTTTCATGTTAATGGTCTTGTTCGTATTTACTGCAGCCTTTCTCATTATTAACTCCATTAAGATGTTGAAGAGATTGCACGAAAGTATGTCGCCTTGTCTAAGTCCTTGCTTGGTACAGAATGGTTCAGTGAGGTCTTTCCCCACTTTCACTGCTGATTTGGTGTTGGTCAGCGTCATTCTACAGAGGCGGATCTGTTTTGCCGGAATACCAAGTTCAGACATAGCTTCGTACAGTTCTCCCCGTATGGGGCTATCGAAAGCAGCTTTGTAATCGACAAAAAGGTGGTATGTATCGATTTGCTTTTCGTGGGTCTTTTTCAGGATTTGGCGTAGCGTGAATACTTGGTCAGTTGTGGACTTGCCTGGTCTAAACCCACACTGATAAGGTCCAATCAGGTTTTCAATAATTGGCTTTAGTCTTTCACATAATACGCTCGACAAGACCTTATACGCGATGGATAAAAGACTGATACCGCGATAGTTGGAATAGACACACGGATCACCCTTTTTGAATACAGGACATAATACACTGAGACTCCAGTCGTCGGGCATAGATTCCCCCAGCCATATACCGCTATCAGTTGATGCATGTGGGCTATCAGTCCTTCGCCACCTGCCTTAAAAAGTTCAGCGGGTAGGCCATCCGCACCAGTGGCTTTATTATTCTTCAGGCGGGAGATCGCTGTTCTAATCTCGTCTTGGTTGGGGAGGGTACAATCTATACTATCTTCCACTATCATTACCCCCTGATCTTCAGTGGAAGAATCTGATTGGAGTAGTGCTGAAAAGTGGTCTCTCCACATTTTGAGCACACACTGCTTCTCAGTCACCAGATTCCCATTCTAGTCGTTGCAGGAGGGCAGCCCATTATTAGGTCCGTTGGTCGATCTTCTTACCCTCTGGAAAAATTTTCGCGATTCACCATTCATCCTGCACATTTCGGTTCTTTCACTCTCTCTCTGCTCCCACTGCCATTTTTTCGCCTAAATAGTTGGTTTTCCTCCCTTCTCAGCCTCTTGTACCGCTGTTTAATTACTTCGCTAAATAAAAGTCGTTTTACAATGTCAGGACTTGACGTGAGCGAATTTTCGAGACAAATATTTTGAACTATTTTATTTGGAGTTTTTTTCCTGGAAATTGGTCTTCACACGAGATTGTTTCTTTTGCTTGTTAATTCCCTTTTTTTAAACTAATTGTGGTCACACGATCATTGTTTTTGACCATTAAATTATTCCTCTTGAGTACGATATTATTTGGTTCGGGAATTGGTTCAACGGGGACAGTATCGTGATCAGATCCTGGTGGTGTATTTGATTCGATGAATTCATTTTCGTTGCTCAAAAGTTTGTCAGCTCCTTTCTTTTTGTTGTCGAACGTTCTTGCAAAGCCTTTCCACAATTTTCTTTGTATTCGTTTTTCACGTGGAGTCATATCGTTAATGCTTTTTCGTAAATTGTTTGCTTTACTTTTTTCGTCGCGCATCCTGTCCTTTTCTCTTTGAACCTCTTTTTTTATTGGGTCGTCGCGAATACGTATTTGCCGACGTACACTTTAGTTCTTTGCCTTAACTTTTTGTTTGTCAGCTGAAGATTTTGTTGGAGCCATTTGAAAGCTTCATTTAAAGTTATCATTATATTATAAATATGTATAAACATCACTTAAATTAATATTTCTAATATACACAGTGCACATTTTGTATATCGCTCATTTGCTCGAATAACGTCATAACACAAAAAACCCGATATTTGAGTTAATGATGCAGAAATGTTTATTTTAACATGATCTTTGATCTGTCAAAATATGGTATTGTTATTTTCTTTACTCATTACGTGGCAACAAAAAATGTAGTTATTTCGTTTGACACCTTAGTCGCTGTATTGTTTGCAAGAGCGTCTTATTTTAGTTGCGCTTCGATCGTTTGAGTGAAGGTTACGTTTTCCTTAAAAGGAATAGTGACATATTATAATATAATATTATAATATAATATAATAAGGAAAACGTAACCTACTAATAATTATTAGTAGTGACGTTCTTTTTGGAAAAGTACATTTAAAGTACATTTTTATCGTTGGAAGTTTTCATGAATATTGTGAGTTATACCAGTGTAATTAAAAAAAAATTCTTCAAACCAAGCTCGTCGTAACGCAACATGTGTCGTTATTGATGAAAAATCTATTGCGAAAATATACCTTTTTTTTGTTATGCCTTTATTGTTGATAACATGAGCTGTAATAACAAAAATTAAAAACAATGAGTCGTTCTAGTCGAAAATATAGATTACTGTACAAGATTTGTGCCGTGTGATATTCATAATGATACGTTATCGTTGATTAAATTTGTTATGTATAAAATCTTGTTAAATAATTTTAGATCATCTATAAATCGTCGTACCAAGTTATCTGCACGTATATCACAAAATCCAACAAATTGAGATAAGAACACTTTCTATGGTAATTTTTCAAGATCTATCAATCTGTCTAGTCCCCAGGTCGCTACCTCTTACAGATTATGAAATATTTAGGCGTTTTATAATTGTATATCCATAAAAACAAAAAATAAAACGCGTTATAACATCGTATATAACAATATGGTGGATATACAATGTAAAATGTATGAAATTTGCGAATTCAAAAATTAAAAGTCAATATACAGGGTGATTCAGGAAGTTCCGGACAAATTTCTCCAGCGTATTCCTTGGCTCATTTCATGAAGAAAAGTCCACTAGGACCATGTCCGAAAATGCAAGGGTGCGAAATGGCAGCGGGTTCAAAATTTTTGGATTGGCGGTCGGAGGGTAGTAGGGTAAAGTTGCTAACTTCTGAGCCAGTGGTCGGATTTTTTTGTTTTTGGGCTTGTTGGAAAGGTCTTTGAGAGGCCTTGCAGAAAAAAAATGGAAAAAAATTCACATAACCTCAATTTGCACAGGCAGATGGCAGGTAACTTATGTTTGTTTTTCTGTTGAAAGATAGCCATACCTCTTACCTTTCCATAATGACCTAAACGATGCCAAGGGGTCTTACCGTTCCAAATGTTTGTTTTTGTTTTTTGGAAGCGAAATAACAGCACACATTTCTTTGTTTTTTTAAATTAACACGTTTAAGATTTTTTTTATTGAAATTTTTGGCTGAAGAATCAAACACATAAGGAAAAAAAAACATTTGGTGTTAAAGGAAGTTTTCAATGTGGTTCCCATTTTCTACTAAACACAATTGCAGCCGTTTGCGAACCACATCCGCCACGTTTAGTTCACTCATCTTTTCATGAACTTTCACCGCAGCTTCCTCAATACGTGCAAGTAACTGCTCACGATATTGGATCTGCACAGAATACACACAATCTTTCATGTAGCCCCACAAAAAGAAATCAAGTGGTGTGAGATCTGGAGATCGTGGCGGCCAGGCGATTGGTCCAGCTCGTCCAATCCAACGTCGAGGGAGAAAAACATTTTTGCGTTTCAGTAAAATGGGCATAACTTTGGAACGGTAAGACCTCTGGGCTTCGTTTAGGTCATTTTGGAAAGGTAAGAGGTATGGCTGTCGAATAGGTTACCTGCCATCTGGCTGAACAAATTGAGGTTATGTGAATTTTTTTGCCCATAAAGCTCTGTATCTCGGCGATTTTAACTTTTTCTATCTTTTTTATTGATTCTGAAAGGCCTCTTAAAGACCTTTCCAACAAGCCCAAAAATCCGGCCACTGGCTCAGAAGTTAACAACTTTACCCTACTACCCTGCGACCATCAACCCGAAAATTTTGAACCCGCTGCCATTTCGCACCCTTGCATTTTCGGACATGGTCCTAGTGGACTTTTCTTCATGAAATGAGGCAAGGAATACGCTGGAGAAATTTGTCCGGAAGTTCCTGAATCACCCTGTATATTGACTTTTAATTAATTGTTTTTATATACATATTTTTGAAATAATATTATTAAAAATGTCTGAATTATTCTATATCTGAACTTTTTAACTATAATAATCTATTCAGAAATTTTTAGTAAGATTCTACTACTGGGTCATATCTTACCCAAAGCACTGTAACGTCAGTAATACTAAATACCTATTGTGGGTTAATTTCGAATAATAAAACAAATGAAATAGCAAAAATATAAATACGAATCTTAGTGTTTTTAAAAAACAAATGTAAAAGTAACCATTTTTTTCATGTTTCTTTTAGTTCATTGCTACGCATATCCCACATTTTGAACAATTTCTCACAAAAAGTGGCGAAATGACAACATTTCTATGAAGGAGAAAATTGCCATAACTCGAAAAATTTTCTCCATGACCATTGATATTATTCCATATAACAATGAAGAATCCCCACCATTATATCTAAAAAAAATATTGGATATACCTTTCTGAAACTTTAAACTCAATTTCCCAAAATAAACTTTTTTGGATGTACGTGTAGATAACTCCGGTACGACGAAATGTCTGTCGCTGTAAACTCTTCATATTGATCACCTAACTAATCTTCCTTTTCAGAAGACTTGGACAATTCTGAAGATGACACAAATTACTTATAGCGCTAATGACAGCGATAGTGATAATGAAAAATGCGAAGAAAAAAACACTACTTCTGCAACCACTATATCTGAAATTCCTAACATTAATATTGATGAATCAGGCCCAAGTACATCCAAAAAGAAAACAAATACTGAAAATACATTTTTAAATACATCGGAATTAACTATATGTATTAACAAGTCCAGTTAAAAAGGGAAGAAAGAGAAAATTAAACCGAAATAGTTGGAAGCAAGCTTTAATAAAGAAGAACAGAAACAGTGGGAAAGAGTATGAAACAAAACTCAAAACTATTAGGGCTGAAAGAAAGCTGCAAGTTTGCGTATTCTACTAAATTCACCGAATATGCAAGGAAGCATTTGCTTTCTTCTTTCTGGGCACTAGCCGACATCGAATACCAGCGACAATTTATTGCTAATTGTATGAAAACAGTTGAGCCACAATACCGCTACATTCGTATTGGAGATATGAGAGCGCAAAGGCAAAAGAATGCTGCACATTATTTCAGACGTGGCGATGAGGAAGACCGTGTTTGCAAATTATTCTTCCAAAACACATTAGATATAACAAACCGTACAATTCGTACGGCGTTAGAGAAACGGCATAAGTGTTGCCGGTAATGTTCTAGAGCCCAATCAAAGACGAAAACATGGAAAGCATAGATCACTCGATCCAAAAATAAAATCTGGTATTAAAGGATTTTGTGGACTCAATACCGAATATTGAAAGTCACTATACTCGTGCAAATACCACAAAAACATTCATTGATGAGAGCAGATCGATTGCCTCTCTTCATAAGGACTATTTGGATATGTGTAAATCAAAAAAAGAAGCGTTTGCCAACTACATATATTTTTTTCCGAGTTTTTACTAAGGATTTCAATATTTCTTACTTTGAGCCTAAAAAAGATCTTTGCGAAACTTAAAATAACATGGATGGAAATGAAAAAAAAGCAATCAAGAAATGAATGAATGATCAGATTGAAAAGAATTTGTCAAGAGAAGAAAAGATAACAGACAAGGAGAAAGAAAACGTTTTTGTGGCTGTGTATGATTTGCAAGCCGTTATGCCTTTGCCTAAGTGTAACGTATGTATCTGCTTTTTATTATATGTGACCTGCTCCACGAAAAGGGACCTCTGCGCCGAAAATTTTTTTTTTACTTTTTGAGTGATTCTCTTTCAAATGCCGCAAACCGCAAGTTTCTATGTCTTTTAGTTTTTTTTACAAATCACCTGTAAAGATGAACATAATTAATGAAAAAATTGAAAAATGTGATATAAACAGATAATACATATATATAATATTTGAAATTTAAAAAAAGTTCAATATCAAAGGTACAAAATTACAAAAATATCAACATTTTACATCGCCAGATGATTAGGTTGAAGGAAGAGTTGCATAACCATGCGCAAAACACGGAAAACCGAAGCCCTTTTTTTAAACGCGTTTTTCTCAATAACTTCTTTTCGGCGCAGAGGTTCCTTTTCGTGGAGCAAGTCACATATATCAAAACTTAACGTATATAATTTCAGGATTTATGACATCAAAACTAATAAATGTGAGTGCTTTGTTTGGGACGATTCAAACGGAAACCGCGGAGTGAATTAATTGGGCACGTGCGTACTTAAATACCTCGAAAATTTGTCGAAAATAAATGACGCTGAAATTATATTTTACTCTGACAATTGTGCTCCGTTATTTGGGAATAAAATCAATAACACATAAGTTTTTAATAAAAGGTCATACCCAAAATGAAGGAGATTCAGCCCATTCCTTAATAGAAATAACGGGTCCGCCAAATAACTTTTCTTTTTGAAAATGCTATAAAAAAAACTATTGAATATTTTATCAAATTTCTTTTTTTGTTTGAAAGTACAATCCTCCCGGTTAATAATGGAAAATAATTTCATTCAAATGGCTGCCTCGGCTGGCCATGCAGTAGCCTACACGATCGGTCCAATTTTTAAGCACATTATCGATTGTGTGCAGCTGTATTTCACCAATGGCTTCCCGAATATTGTCCTTCAAAGCGTCAATTGTCTCTGGCTTGTCGGCGTAACACTTATCTTTGAGGGCACCCCACAAATAATAGTCCAACGGTGTCAAATCGCAGCTCCGAGGTGGCCAAACGACATCAGCTCTGCGGCTGATAATGGGATCTTCAAAAACAGGGCGCAAAACATCGAGCGTAGCTTCGGCTGTGTGGCACGTAGCGCCGTCCTGTTGAAACCAAATGTTGCCAATATCCTCCTCTTCAATTTTTGTGAACAAAAATTCGTTCAACATGGCCCGATAACGATCGCCATTGACTGTAACGGCCACTCCTTCGGTTGTAGCAAATAATATATTGGTATGCTCAACTAAAGTAATTACAGTAAAAGCTCTCTTAAGCGGACACTGACGGTCGCTCCCATTTTGTCCGCCTAATGGAGATGTCCGCCCAGTAGAGCGTTTTAAGGAAATTAAATTAAATTAAAGAGAACTCTCCCTCCACTAAGGAAATAAATATGTTAATACATTACAAACCAATTTCTTATATATTTTTATTATTTAAATGCGTACTAATAATGTACCCGTTCTATAATAACATTTCAATACATGGCATTGTCAAGCCTCTAACATCCAACTAAAATATGCACGTAGAAAAAATGCAGATACGTAAATCTTAAACTTAAATCAAAAACACTGAAAAAAAAACTTAAAAATTATTTTTGTTGCTGAAAAAATTGACGAATGATGTAACATTCACACGTTTCAAGGGATCCTTTTGAACTTCTGCTTATCAAAATATAACAGCCAAAAACAGATTTCAAAGGGTAGAGGTTAATCACAGTAGCTGCGCAATTTTTTTGTCTATGAGCAAAAACGGAGTCACAGCTCAAGGCAGATAGTTACGTACTTGTCTGATGCGTTCTTAGTTGTTTTCTCGTTCATACTTTCTTTTATTTCGACAATAAAAATTGTTACAAATCATGTTTTCACAATTTTGTTGTCCGCTCGTGGGTGATCTCTGTTACCAAAAAAGTGTCCGCGTCCGTCCAAGGGAGCGTCCGTTTAAGGGAGCGTGAAATCTTCCTGAAACAAAGCGAACATTTTTATAGCAAGGAATTTGTCCGCTTAAGAGAGTTGTCCGGCTACAAGAGCTGTCCGCGTAGAGAGCTTTCACTGTACTTGAATTTGATGACTGTCACAACCATTTGGTGATGCTTTAATCCATTATGAATTTTATAGAAAAAAGTAGAAAAAAATATTTTTTATTAAAATTGTGTATTTTACATTTAAATATAAACAAAATTATTATTACTTATAACTAGGGTTTGTAATTTGTGCCCATTTTTGATCGAAAATATAAAAACAATTGTTTGCATGTGTTTGTGAAGGAGACAATGTGGCGTCATACACAGTGCAACACGAAAATATATAACCATATACGGACACCACTACGTGATAAAAGACCAAAAAAAGACCCCTGTCTCCCAGTTTTGCCCAAAGTCCTCCAGGTTTTTTTTTATGGGCCCCCAAAGAAGTGGGGCCTCGGTGTCATTTTTGCAAAAAAAAGTGGTCATTTTCTCACGCTCATATCTTGCAAACCGTTCGGAGTTTTGATTTACTCTCTGTAGCTCTTGTCTTAAGGAACAAAACATATAAGTCAAAAAAAAACTTCAGCTTCAAGGTCAAAATCGCGAAAATCATTAAAAAATGAGCGAAAAATCGCCCAAAAAGTGTTTTTTTATTTTCCGCTTTTACGAAAAAATTTACTTTAAGCAAAATGCGCCAATTTTCTTTGGCCTGGTAGGGCTTACAGCGCTGATTAAAACCCGAAAGTTTTTTTAAGGAGGCCGATTCAACTTCTTGAGATATAGGCCTTTATAGCTTGAGAATATAATCGCTCCTATCTCACCCATTTCTTATCCGATCTGGTTGATATGGGTATCATTGAGAAGACCTTTGAAAACGCTATAAATCTGTATATAAATATGTTAATTTTTAGTAACTCATTGGGGCAAATTAAAAAAAAAAAGATTTTTTAACCTCACTTTTTTAATAAAAATCTGGTTTTCTCAAAAAACAGCCCTAGTAAACTTATTTCTTCCTAGACTCAGTAAAAGACAACACTTCAAGCTTTTTTCTAAGGTATAATACTCCGCATTAACCCTTCTAAGACCGGAGATACTGAGGTTTTTCTAACAAAAGTACTTTCTGGGAGCCAAAATTTCGCTTAAAAACAAAAACTAAGCGATTTCTTAAAAAAAATATTGATTTCCAAACCTTTAAACGTAAATAATTATCAGTGAGGAGGCCGAGTGTGTGAGTGCACTGTACCTTCACTGATAGTAAGTGCATTCTAATAAAAATTCTCAAGCTGGTGGGTGAGTTCCCGTGCCCAAACTATCAAACAACGGTTTTCAAGCATAAATCGGCCGATACTGCTGCAATTTCACGTTCGACATTCGTACGAAGTTCATCAATCGTCGCTGGCTTGTTGGCATAGACCATAGACTTGACGTAGCCCCACAGGAAATAATCTAACGGCGTCAAATCGCACGACCGAGGCGGCCATCGACTGGGCCATTTCGTGAGATAACACGTTCACCAAACTTGGTTTCCAATAAATTGATTGTGGCATTCGCTATGTGGCTTGTGGCGTCGTCCAGTTGGAACCACATGTCCTCCAAGTCCATATTATCCAATTGGGGCCAAAAATATTCGGTTATCATTGAACGGTAGCGATTCGCATTCACAGTAATGTGCCGGTCTTGATCATCACGGAAGTAGTACGGCCCAATGACGCCGCCGGCCCATAAACCGCACCAAACCGTAATTTTTTCGGGATGCAATGATGACTCATGGATTACGTGTGGATTGCTGTCTGACCAATAATGCATATTTTGCTTATTGACGAAGCCATTCAGCCAGAAATGAGCCTCATCGCTGAAGATGATTTTCCGATGAAAATCCGAATCATTTTCAAGTTGTTTCTGGGCCCAATTCACGAACATACGACGCTTATGGTGGTCAAGCGGCTTCAGTTCTTGCGTCAATTTGATCTTGTAAGGATGTAGGCGAAGATCTTTTCGCAAAATTCGCCACAGCGACGTCACAGTGATGCCCAACGCTTGAGAACGACGTGTGAGAGACACATTTGGGCTTTTTTGAACTGAAGCCTCAGCCGCAGCAATATTCTCGACACTACGGGCACTTCTTTGTCTCACTGGCACGGGAAAATTTTGTACTGTGCCAGAAATGAGCCTCATCGCTGATTGTTGAGGCCTCTTAAAGTTGACTCCAAATTTCGGTAGTAAATTTTAATAATTTCGACTCGTTGTTGGCTCGTATATCTCTCCATGATGAAATGGCAAACCTTACTGAAGAGAAATGTCAAAAGAGCGGGAAAAAATATGGCGTCGTTTGCTGTCCCTATCAATTTACTTTTGTAGCGTCTCTGTTGAAAAACCCTATATAACAATGAAACCTGCAACATGCCTTTTCACTTACAAGAGAAGGCAATGTTGAAGTAGAGAAAAATCAAATGAAATTAAAAAATTTTCGGGAACTCTTTCACTTTCGCGGCTATCTAAGCTAAGGGCTACCTAAACGATGTTCAGAAACATTTCTAGGAAGTTCATATGTTCTAGAAAGTTGTTTATTGAGATGTTAGGATCATTCTTGTAGTTGATTGTTTCCTTGAATTTTGAACGGTTTGCTACCTATGGACCTGAACAGGGGAAAAAAGGTCAAAAAAATTTAACTTTTTAAAGTTTTTTGCGATTTTGACTTTGAAGATGAAGTTTTTTTGATTTTATATGTTCACAATTTCTTTATGACACTTCTTTATGCCAAGAGCTACAACTTTGCCTCAGAGAGTAAATCAAAATTCCGAACGGTTTGCAAGATATGAGCTTGAGAAAATTATCACTTTTTTGCAAAAATGACACCGAGGCCCCACTTCTTTGGGGGCCATAAAAAAAAAAAAACCTGGAGGACTTTGGGCAAAACTGGGAGACAGGGGTCTTTTTTTCGCTCTTTTATCATGTGTCCGTATATGGTTATTTTGCCATGACTTAAAAAACTACACACAGTGATATTTAACGATTATGTTTCAAAGTCTCACTTCACCTGAATTTATGATAATATGTATTCTTCGCTGGCTGATATCTATACACTTTGTTTGTAAAGTCCTCGTGTAACATCCCAATATACGTAGTTTCTCTTTAATAACAAAGCCTCTTGTGAAAAATCGAATACATAACTTTGTAACAAGTGTTTTTGTAACAGAAACTAAATTATGATTACAGTAACTAATATTTGAACACGAATTCTAATATTGTACTTTTTATTAGTTGTATCTTCCATTTCAGATGAATGAGGTTTTTGAAAATACTGAAATTGGTTAATACAACTAAAATTCGGTAGTAGCAACTAGTATTTAGTAAGACCGATTTTTAATCTATCAATAACATCGACAAATAATTCTGATGTTTGACAATGACGAATTCTGATCAAAATATAGACTTTATCATGGAATTTCCAATGCCTGAATTGATTTCCAACTAATCTTTTCCCTGTGTGTATAAACTCTATTCTATATTAAAATAATTGATTAAGTGGCCCCATTTGATCTGATGGAGTCTCTAACCCAAAAATAAATTTCGATGAAATAAAAACCAAAGATTTCCTTTTTAATATTTTTTGCATTAAACATTGAAATATTTTATTTCATTTCTTTTTTATAATTTTTCATTTTAATTCAAACTTACACAAATATTCAAGTTGAGATGGAGATCTCGTGTCAAAATAAACTAAAAAAATAAATGTCAAATATCAAAACATAAACTTTAAATAATAATAAAGAAAAAAAAAGTGAATTCGTTTAATAAAAAAAAACAGGTTGATAAACAAAAGGTTTCAATTAAAAATACCTACTAAAATTAAAAAAAATTAATAAGAAAATTAATACGTATTTGCCTATAAGACATTTAATTTTTTTTTACATTTTCATTGTTATAGTATTTTTTTTTTATTAAATTTTCTTGATTTTTGTGGTTGTTGTTGTAGTTCTAAGATTAAAAAGATTGATTAAAATTGGAAAAAATATGTATCTTTCATGTGCGAACATGTTAAAATCTACCATTTCCTCTTGGTATTGTTCATTTTCTGATATTTTGGGTATTTTTTCTTGTTCTGTTCAAAAATACATATTGCCAATACACAATTTGTGTTGTTGTTGTACAATTTTACATACATACATATATCCTTTTATTATTTTTTTTCCTTATTGATTTTTTATTTTATTGTATTTTTTTTTAAAATTTTTTCCTTGCTTTTTATGTAGATCAATTAAAATCTTAGAATTATTTTTAATTTTTTTTTGTTTTGTTATTTATGATTGTTTTTTGTGGTTTTTTTCCTCCTCTCCATTTGTATTAATGGTGTTTATTTTTTTTTGTAGGTACAGTAAAGAGAGTGTTCAGGTTCCCTTTATCTAATTCAAACTAAAATCATTTCCTTTTCCGCATCCTTTTATACTTCGTCCATTTGGGCTTTGTTGTGGCGTTTATCGCTTAGAAGCAGGCTTTGCGGTTATTGTTGGCACCGCTGACAACATTGCAGTGTTGTCTGTCAGAACGACGGGAAGTATGATTCTTGGATTGCACTTCACGTGCCTTGTTGGCACGTTTGATGGCCGAACGACGAATGTGCATACGCTCTCTTTTGGATTGAGTCTGCAAAGGAAAATGAGAAAAATTTTCAAAATTTGGATTTCTTCAAATATTGCAAAATGTTTATAAATGATAATAGAAAAAAAAACATTAATTATTCATTTTTTCAACTGTGGATATAACGGGTCCGCCATCTAACGTTGTTTTTTCAACTAGTGCTTATTTCGTGAATGGTAACACTTAGCTCATGTCTAATTTGACAGATAATTAGTTTTATCCTTCCGCTGAACGAATATGGTTGTGTATACGCTTGAACAACGCTGGGCAATATGGGAAAAATGGGCCTGCGATCGACTTCCAGAAGATGCCGATTTTGCCAAAAAAAATCATCTTTCAGATGAAGCTCATTTTGATCTTGGCGGGTATGTAAACAATCAAAATTGTCGCATTTGGGGCACAGAAAACCCGCACGCATAACATTGAAAAGCCGATGCACCCAAAACGAGTCACTGTTTGGTGCGGATTTTGGTCCAGAGGCATAATTGGGCCATTTTTCTTCGAAAATGAGCAAGGAGTGACCGTTACAGTCAATGGCGATCGTTATCGGGCCATGTTGAACGAATTTTTGTTCACAAAAATTGAAGAGGAGGATATTAGCCGAAGCTAAACACTCGTTGTTTTGTGCCCTGTTTTTGAAGATCGCATTATCATCCGTAGATCTGATGTCGTTTGGCCACCTCGGAGCTACGATTTGACACCGTTGGACTATTATTTGTGGGGTGCCCTCAAAGATAAGTGTTACGCCGCCAAGTCAGAGACAATTGACGTTTTAAAGGACAATATTCGTGAAGCCATTGGTGAAATACAGCTGCACACAATCGATAATGTGCTTAAAAATTGGACCGATCGTGTAGGATACTGCATGGCCAGCCGAGGCAGCCATTTGATTGAAAGTATTTTCCATTATTAACCGGAAGGATTGTACTTTCAAATAAAAAAAGAAATTTGAGAAAATATTCAGTAGTTTTTTTTTTTATAGCATTTTCAAACAAAAAAAGTTATTTGGCGGACCCGTTATCTAGACATGAAAATGCAGAGAAAACGATTGAAACGAAACCTTCAACTACCTGACTTAACCGTATAAAGACCATCATTTGCACAGCAACAAAGTGTAACGATCCCAGAAAGAATGATGTATTATATCCGTTGATGTGTTACGGCTACAAGATTAGAAGTTATATGCCATGAAAGTTTGAACCTCGCCAAGGTGGTCCACTTTGACGTCCTGTAGCAAAACCAACCTTGAAACTGGTTGCCCCTAAATGTTATATTCTGAAAGCCTGACTTCTCCCCTACAAATATCTAGTACATTATAAAACAATCAGATCAATAGTTTAGAAGTTCTGATATTATTAACACTTTTTTTGCAATCGGCCTCACTGTGCTACGTTCTACAGAATCGGTTATAGAACTGCAAACATTTGTATGAAACTGTCGCAACAAAACAAATGGTCTGTTCCTCGATCTAGAAGGGAAACCTAAGATTCCAAAAGTCAGTCCCTAGAATTCAGCTCGAATTAGGTTTCTCTAAGTCAAAGCTTTCGTTGGGCTGGCTTTACGTTTGTTTGCAAATATGACAGCTCTTTCGAAATAGAGGAAACTAAATTGGAATTTTATTATGCTCACCAGTAAGGTTTTCTGTCCATAGACTTAATAAATAAATTAAACTAAATTTAAATTTTCAATTCACTACACCAGTTCTAATTGAAATTTGAAAAATATCAATTTAATTTTGATATATATCAATTGAAATTTAAAAATTATATTTGAAATGCATCAATTGAAATTTAAAATACATCCATTGAAATTTAAAACACATCAGTTAAAATTTGAAACACATCAATTGAAATTTGACATACATCAATTGAAATGTAAAAGACATCAATTGAAATTTAAAAACATCAATTGAAATTTAAAAGACATCAATTCAAATTTAAAATTCGTCGCTTGAAATTTAAAAACTATTAACCCATTTTATGTATTAGATTCTTAAAATTCAATTGGTGTCTTTTAAATTTCAATTGATGTTTTTTAAATTTCAATTGATGTATTTCAAAGGATGTGTTTTAGATTTCAATTGATGTAATTTCAATTGATGTTTTTAAAATTTAATTGATGTATTTTAAATTTGAATGGATGTTTTTTAAAATTTAATTTAATTTAAAAATTTCAAATGATGTCTTTTAAATTTCTATGGATGTTTTTTTTAAATTTCAATTGATGTACTTCAAATAGAATTTTTAAGTTAAGAAATGATGGATCCAAATTGCATTGACGATTTCTCAAGCAGCTCACTACTTCCAATAGGCCAAGTATCCCCTGGCAATACCATTTCCAGACTTCTGTCGGAATGTAGATAAAGTTAGAAGGCGATTGGAAGAGCAATCTGAATGACATGCTAACACTGATGCGTCCCACCCTTAGCGTCACTTCACTTAAACTCATCTAACTATTAGGTCATTTCTTTCTTTCTTAGAATGCGGGTGAACCAATATTACTGGTCAACGGTGGGAAACAACAAAGAAAAATATAACCCAGGTCCATCAGACAGATTAAAAACTGTACCCAAGTCAGCGCCTGGTCTATAACTGACAGCTGCAATGAGAATCGTGGCAATCGTGGGTTCGATTTCTTTCGACGACGGCCACCTCACTATCGAGTACTTAGACATGAAAAAGCTTCTCAAAATACCGTTCAGAACCTGTGTAAAACTGTAGCTCCCAATTGTGAGAAGCTTGCCTCAATCCCTTCATGGAATATTATGGGATATCATTTTTATTATTTACAGACATGCACATGGAATTTAAGAAGTGTGTCCAGAGCCGGTGCCAGTATCCAACTGGCAGATGTCCTCGAAAATTCGAAGACTGACATCTCATCTATTTAGGAAATTCGATGAGCAGTACATGGACGTACAAGGAAGAAATATTGTACAACTACAACAGCTGGCATTAAAGATACCATGAATGTGGCTGCGGATTTGTAGTTGGCAGTAGACTACGACAAAATTTAGCCACCGGTAATCGTCTGACTAACGACTTGTAATTCATAACACTTCAATTAAACTGTGTCTAACGAGTGGCTACGAAGTGAACGAATACATGCTAACTTTTGACAAACAGCCGTTATTTTTATAAAAATAATCATGTCAATCTGAATTGTATTCGACTAAAACAGACATGTGCATATTACAGTTAGACAGTAGATAATAAACTGTTATGAATCAACTTTTGCCTAAGCGTAAGAACCATTCCAGTTAGAGACTCGTTGTACGGACCCTACATTCAGTGACAAACTTTTCGTTACATCAACCCTGGCCGTATTGTCACCATCTACATAAAAGCAAAATACTTCAACATTTCGGTAATTAAAGACGAAATCAATATATTCTTTCAGCGCCAAGATATCCTTTCCAAATAATCTTGAAGCGTATCTCCCATTCTGTTAAAACTGCTGCATGGAAACTGAAAAAAAGAAAGCTACACCTATGGCACAGCTGCAGTCCGTTGCATCACGGTCTACAACGGAGCGGTATGAGGAAATGACACCCGGATTTGAATGCTGAAAAAACAACAGTGGAAATTACGCGAGAGTGAGAAACCCGATAAATGAGGAAGACCGAAAGTTTTATCAGAGGATTCAAAGCCAAACCTAAGGTCATAATACAGAGGTCCCATCATGTAACGACGAATCGCGCGCGCTTTCGAGTCTCCTCCGCCTCTTCCCACTGTTTACGCTGACTTTCAAAATTATGATGAGGCCATGCTGCTAGAGAAAGACATGGAGACTACAGCACTTTCTTGCATCACTGCGCCACTCTCCATGCTCATTACTGCCGCCATCACGCCAGATATCACAACGGCAGCACCTTCCACTTTCCCGACGCTCGCCACTGGATCCAACTCAGTGAACACTCCAACAATGAAACTTCAAATGGTGATTCTGTCTAACCATAAGTCGCCTCACTTGGTTCTCCCGCTTACTTCCTGGGACCACCGCAGCCTGACCACGTCCTGGCATTAATCGCATCACAGTGCCTTACTCTTGCGATCGTTCCCTTGGCACTTACGGCCGTTTGGACTTGCGGCATATGGTCGCCTTTTCACCCAGCGTAGCCGTGCAGCTATTGTTGGGAATGGAAATCTTGTGATAGATAAGCACAGTTCGTTGAAGATGTGGAGAGAAAACATTTCTCAAAATTACTTCATCCTGAAGATTTTAACGAGAAGAGATCAGAACAACAATCCCGGCTTGAAAACAAGAAAGCGGGGAATGCTGATGGACTACCAGCGGAGCTGTTTAAGACCTCCGGCGAGGAGCTGATGCGATGCATGATGGATATGGTTAAGTGAAAGCATGCATTGCAGTTGGAGCCTCATCGTACTGTGTTCTGTTTTTATAAGAACACAGACCTGGAAAATCTACAATTAACCACATATGTATTTACATTATGCCAAACGATGACGATAGCTTTTTGCACTAGTAAGAGGGATACAGGATGCAAGTGTTGACTTTCCCTGTGGATTGTTGACTGGGCATTTACAGGAGGGTGGGGCCGATAATACTGTAGGTGGTTATAGTATGGTAGCACGTCTTTGAGAAGCCCACCTTTTGTTCACTACTGGCTAAAGTGCAGAGAGTAGTGAAGATTTACATCAAGGTAGCTGTGAGCCCCTCCCCCACTGATATATGGAAAGTCACATTTTCTGCTGGTGGGCACTATAGGGAAGAAGCTTGCTTCTACAGCTACCATCGTGTTAGGGCAAATGCCACAATTGGTCATGAAGGTAGGAAGGTGTTCGGAATATTCACGAAAGCGTGTTCAATATTCTCTTCAGAAATTGTACACTCCCACACCTGAAAGGAAATGTTGGAACAATGGTCCTGATTTAGAGGAATATGTGAATTTTTGTATAGATAGTTTGAAACTGAATGATCAGGACATTATATTTTGCTTTTATACCGTAGTTTATCGCGGTCAGGTTAGCGATAGCCTTGTTCTCTTATCTTTGCCGTTAACACCATAAATTAATTTATATATATGAAGATTTGTTATCCGTCTTATCTGACGTTTCTCTTTGCGCTTCTGCAATGAGAAAACGAACTACTGTCAGCTGTTTAATTACAACAATTTGTGCAAACATCGAACAAAATCCTCCATTTTTAGTTTTAAGCATTCACGATGTTCATATATTTTCATATTTTGAACATTTACAGTAACAATTTCAACTGTGTTTATCAAACCTCAGCAACAGAAATTTTCTCTTAACGTTCAAACTTGCAACTTCCACAAGTTCGCATCCCTTCAATCATTAAACCAACGGTAGAGTTGACAAATCTATGTATAAATTAATCTATGGTTCACACCACCTAATTTGAGATTAAATTGACATTTCAGGTGGCAACTTTGTACTTAGAGCAACTTCGTGCCGAGACCAAATTATCCACGACGATTAGGATCGATTTGGGATGATTTTGAAATGCCCGAGCCTTTAACATGGAATCGGAGGGTTAAATCGGGTCAGTGATTCAAATCGGTCCCATTTTATACCGACTATGTTTTTATTGCGGTTGCATGTTTTTGGTACTTGGTACTTTGGCACGGTTGTATTAAATTGTGTATGGGTTTAAAGTGAGAATAAAAATTAAACGTCAGTTTTTGAAGATTAAAATTGCATGAGTAATTTCTGGGTTGGCTTGGCTTAACGGAGTTAACCTTCGAAATGCTCTAATCTTGATCGGTGTATTTTCACATTGCAATTGAAGTTTCTTTTTCTATCCGTCTATCATCAGTTTTCACGAACGAACCCCGACAGCTAATTAGGCTGAAATTTGTAAACTTGAACTGATAATATCGCATTTAGACCTCAGTTGATCTAGGCCAGGTTAGCGATAACCTGGTTCTCTAATCTTTGCCATTTCCACCACCCAATTTGAGTTTAAGTTGGCGTTTCAGGTGGCAACTTTGTGCTTAGACCAACTCCGCGGCGGGACCAAATTATCGAAGACGGTGTCACTACGCAAAAATTAAATTGGTGGCTCTTGATTTTGCCAGCTTTGTACAAATTTTGGATGTTTTTGAAATAAATGAACCATTAAAATTGGATAAGTCGATCAACTCGGCTCACATTTTAAACCGATGAGAGCCAAGTTTGTCGGCGGCGGTGTAAGCTTCAAAAAATTGTTTGTGGCGGCGATACGTCAAAAAAATTTCGACCGGCATCCGTCTGTCAAACAGTTGATTTATGTTTCATGTTGTTTGGTTTTATTATCTTAAGAGCCCTTGAAAATCTTTGTCATTTCATTCTTAATTACAATCTTACCTTCTGAACAGAACGTTCCATCAACTCCTGCTTCAACTGAGCAACACTTTCACGATCCAAACGGAAACCAGCCGATGATCGCTGTTGGTTAACTGGAGTGTTCTATAGGAAATAAATACAATTATTTTCTGTCACAAATTCCATCGTCCTTATACTCAACAATTTTTTACTCACCCTGTGTGGTACATTCTCCTTAGCAGGGCCCTGCTCCTCTTTCTCTTGTACACCGAGATCAAGTTTTACCAAACTTTCAGCAGCCTCTTGGGCTCTTCTAATACTATGATACACAGACATGCTGAAATTGGAGAAGGTCAAAGGAATAAACCATTAATATCACATTTCTTTGTAGTTTGTTTAGGAACTAGGTAAGTACCCAGTAGGAAGCGGTCAATTTCGTTCAAGAAAAAATACTAGTTCATGAACTAATTGACAAACAAACACTAGTTAATGAACTAGTAACATATCAACCAGTTCCAGTGACGCTATTTTATGAAATAGCAGAAACGGGATGAGCTGTAAACGAGCTCGTTCATGGACTAGTTTTGAACTATATGTCAGACCATAATTTCAGAACAAGTTCTAAAAATTTTGAGCTTTGCTACTAGTATTTACGCAGCACTTCAGTTCCAGTTTTGAACTGCTGGTGCTGCAATATTTCCATTTCCTTTGGTGACTAGTTTAAAAGTAGTGTTTTAGGATCATCATAAGTACAGTCCGCTCAAAACAATGACTTTTAAACTAATTCCAAAGTGACGGAAATTGTGACAATTTCTACCAAACCAATGATATTCGCAATGTTAAATTCTACCGTTGCTTGTGTAAGAACTCGTTCTGTAGTACAAAGTACTAGTTCTGAACAAATTCGGAACTAGTACTTTTTTCCACTGAGTACTACATACATTGGCAACTACACCATGTCAATTCACCCACCTTGGATGCTCTATCAATAGGTTCTCATATGGTGATATTTCCATATTGATGGGTCCAATGGAGGTGAAACATGGTGGTGGTGTTACGAACCATGATTCGTCCATTTTGTTGATACCATTTCCATTCGCTGCATTGCTGGCGTCCTTCTCTGGGCTAAACGATGAAGGTGGTGCCACGTACAACGAACGGGTCATACCGCCATCAGCTGTTAGCCCGGCTGAGGGGCCGTTGGCTGCACAGCCATCGTTTATTGTGCGGGTTGGACTTAATGTTGAGACGCTTACACCACTGCTACGGGTGTTAGTGTTATTGTTGCGGGATTTTTGCAAATAATTGCGTTGTTTTTGTGGTCTTGGTCCACTATAGAGGGAATGCGATGTGATATATTGCAAGCGTCGTTGTTGGGTCAGTGGACTGGGAGCTGCGGTAGGTTTGACCGATTTGACGATCTCAACAACCGAGGCAGTTTGTTCCTCCTCGGAATCGTTACGAGGTGGTGAGACGTCGTATTCGTCTAAAAAGAGAAAAACAGAATAGTCATTGTCAGCCGAATCAAGTACAGTAATATCGTAAAGTTTCTACGATGTTACGTATATTTAAAAGTTTTGTTTTATAGTCTAAAGATGTTTTACTTGTAGTAGTAGTACTTCCTAGCTCTTGGAACTTTCACATTTTGTTTAGTTCACAATTTCAAAATTGTTGTTATCTTGACATACATTTAGACAAAAAACATTTTTAGCCTGTTTCTCGATGTCGAATGAAAACATAAGCGAACGAAAGACAGTCACTCGAATTCGATTCAATTTGGGTTTCTCTATCTCTTAAGTTTTCGTTCTTATGCACTTGCGTCTGCCAATTTGTATGTGTTACGTAATTACGCATGTATGAATTGCCAGATCGACATTTTTCATTTGATTACAGTTTCCTTAAAAAATACTACTTTGTTGTATACAACCCTGCCGATCAAACACAAAAACGATGTACAAGTAGACAGTCAAAATGCCAACAAACAAAACGAGTTAAACCCTTGTACTTCTCTACTCTCTCTCTTACTCTCTTCATTGAATATTTCAATACACGAGCAGCTTTTTGATAGTGTTGTTGTATATAACTATACAAATACCAACCATGTTGAAGTAAAATTACATAAACTATGCAAAAAGTATGAAATAAGCAAGTTATGACGCGAGAGAGAAATGCGTTTGAGTGAACTCCTAGCACTTTTTGGTTCTCTTTTACCAGGGTTGCCAAGTTGCGCACATCTTCTGGTCGTCTAATTGTAAATCGTCTTTGTCAAACAGAATAAGGCGACCAGAAGATGTGCGCAACTTGGGAACCCTGGAAAAAGAGCACCAGAAAGTGCTAGGATATTTTGAAAGTGTCTAAGTATGAAAATTAAAAAGTTCTATGTGATTTTTACGGAGAAAACATTTCAAAAACAGCAATTGTAGGCGAACGGTGGTTGTCTACAAACAAAAGTAAACCAACGTTGACATAAGAGAAAAACTTACTTCAGAAAAAAGTTCAAACCAGCTGGGCTAGTGCTTCTACCATTTGTTTGTACCATGATACCCATTATCAGTGGAAAGCATAGCAAAGCAAAACAAACAGGACAAAGTAAACAAACAAAAGTAATCTCACACATTGAAAAAAATTAAAACCAAATGCTCCCCCATTCCTCCTCCACCGAAAATTTGCTGGTTCCGAAAAACCAGCAATCTCCTGGCAAACTCTGGGTTGTTTTTCGATATGGTGGACCAGTGCCATATCGCTGACCTTTCCAGACTATAATTTGCCATACATTTTAATTTGAAAATTTGTATTTGATTTGCTTTACATTTTGTATTTCTTTGCCACTCGAAAACAATACAGCAAGTGACTGAATTTGACACTTCCATTCGCAGTGTTGACAACTCATTCGAAATAGAGAAACCGAATTTTGTATGAAAACCTTTACGTATTCGAAATTTTCTTTCAACTTGTCGATCGAGTCGTCGTTCGCATAAAGTCGAATTAGTGAACCCAAATCAGACTTCTTTCGCCTTGGGAATGCATTCTTTCGACATTGAGAAACAGGCTATTAGTTCGATTCACAAACGGGCCAGTGCGTCAATTCGGGTAAAAAGTACTCAGACATCTTTCAAATTTGTGTAGTTCTTAATTTCAAAAACATGGTCCACCTGGCATATACCAAAATAAAGCTATCTCTTAATTTTCTACCAAGCATTGCCAAAAGGGGCAGAGCGGCGCTTCACGATGAATCAGGGGGTTTCTATGACACAGCTGATCGAAAAGGTAATAGGGAAATGATGTAGAATGAGAGACCAAAGCAGACATAGAAATTATAGACCATGCAGCAAACTAAGTTTAAATATTGTTTGATTGATACTAATGACAGCTAAATTATGTTTTATGTTGTTTGCATCGAACGAAAATACGCATTCCTGTTTATTACGTATTATGTCCAACCAAAGAGTAAATTACTATAGCAACTATAACTCGATGAAATGGCCTACTACCTCGTCGCCATCAAGAGAACGTGAATATAGGGATAGCGGCTCCTGTTTCTTTTCAGTGTGTTTAGGTCTTTAGATGGCCGATTTATGTTATTTAGGGCGAGTTTCAAAAATAGCACTACATTAAAAACTCACCACTGAAGGAACGAAGTTCGGGGGGCCGAGTTCGATTTCGGGGCAGTTTGAGTTGGGTGTTGCAGCTTGATTGTTCTATCAGTTTAGTGAAACTTAGGCCCAATTTATGACTGGTTATTTAAATTGGTACTCAGTTGATTTTGATCTGACTTTAAATACGAAAAGACTTTTTCAGTACTTTCTCAAATAATCTCAAGCTGACGCCATTTGCAAACGAAAAGTGTGGTGTCAAAATATAAAATATTTAATGAAATTGGAAAATATTTCAGCAGAAATAAAGTTCTAGCTGCACTACGGGCTAAATGATACGTTTTTATTGTTATTTCAACTAGGATGGTGATTATAATTGTTCACATTAACAATTACAGAAGGTTTATGTTTGTTCCTCTAGTTGTTTTCTGTCAAAATCAAATGGACACTTCATCATAGTTTAAGTGCCCAACTTTGGCTGTTTAAACAGCAATCAACTATTAACTTAAAAAATGAATCGTAGATTAAATATGATTATTCACTCAAAAATTAAGCCTTGATCTTAATTATGTCGTCGCTCTATAGTGAAGTCCACCATATACGATGTCACCACGAAGGGTTGATGAAATCGCTAAGGAACTTTCTGGACGAATTGTAGACGGTGCTACTGCGAGATCGTTCGAGCAACCCCTGTATCTCGCGATGGGGAGAATTGTGACGGATGTAAATAGCGATTATAATTAACGATTATGTCGCATTTACACCGCAGTTTATCGCATCTAGGTTAGCGATAACTCTGTTCTCTAATTGTTGCCGTTTACACCACCCAATTTGAGAATAAATTGGCATTTCAGGTGGACACCCTGTGCTTAGACCAACTCCGCGCCGGGACAAAATTATTGAAGACGGCGGCACAACAGAAAAATTAAATTGGCGCCTTTTGTTTTTGCCCATAGAGAAAGATATAAAGAGTTTGTTTCAGTTCCACCAAATTCTCGTCGAATGTTACCGCAGGTGGTTTCGATGGCACAGCTGGTCGAGCTCCTAGCTGCAACTTGGATACAGTACAGAATGTGAAAGGGAGTAAGCGGTAGGCGAATCGAAAAACCTGACTTTAAATTTTTGTTTATTGGCGCTTATGACTTTTTAAAATTACTTTATATTCAATAAATTAGTTTTGATTTGAAAAACACCACAATTTTTATTAATAGTTGTTCGTATTACGTCCAAATTCTGGCAGAAAAACCTGGCATAAAAACTGTATCAAATATGTCGTTAGCCCAGTGACTTTCGACGCCAATTTGGTGGAACTGAAATACTCATGGCTTCTTTTGGTTTCGTAATTTGGCAACCCTGGTAAAAGAGAACCAAAAAGTCGACACAAGTACCTCAACGCATTTATCGCGTTATATCTTGATTATTTCATACTTTTTTACATACTTTATTTAATTTTAATTAAACATAGTTTTAGTTGGTATAGTTACATACAATAACATTATCAAAAACTTCTCGTGCACTGAAATATTCATTGAAGAGAGTAAGATAAAGAAAGAAATGTAATGCTCACACCTTTTCTTTGTTGGCATTCACGTGGAGAGAAATTATGCCTGTCTACGCTATGATTGGTTTATGTTACTATTTAATAGTTGTGCATCAAAATATACACCAGCTTAATATGCGGTTAAAAATTAAACTTCAGTTTCAACAGATTAAAATTGTGTGAGTAATCTTCAGGTTAGATCACAGACACATAAAAAAAAGCCGCTATGCCTCTCTTTGTGTTCACTTGATGACGACGAGGTAGTAGGCCATATCATCGAGTTCGAGTTGCTTTTGTAATTTACTCTTTGGTTGAACCAATACGGATAGAAATAAAAGGGAATGCTTATTTTCGTTCGATGAAAACAACATAAAACATAATTTAGCTGTCATTAGTATCAATCAAACACATTTAAACTTAGTTTGCTGCATGGTCTATAATATGTGTCTTCTTTGGTCTCTCATTCTACATAATTTCCCTAGTACCTTTCGATCAGCTGTGCCATAGAAACCCCCTTAAATTGTATTAATGGAGTTAGCCTTCGAAATGCGTTAATCTTGTTCGATGTAATTGCCGTACAATAACGCATTTGCACTGCCGTTTATCGCGGCCAGGTTAGCGATAACCATGATATCTAATCTTTGCCGTTTACACCACCCAATCCGAGATTAAATTGATACTTCAGGTGGCAACTCCGTGCTTAGACAAACTTCGCACCGAGACAAAATTATCAACGACGGCGGT
Source organism: Phaonia tiefii (assembly GCA_963931995.1). NCBI lineage: Eukaryota > Metazoa > Arthropoda > Insecta > Diptera > Muscidae > Phaonia > Phaonia tiefii. The sequence goes on along the minus strand of OZ008369.1, from coordinate 60,727,900 downwards.
ACAACAGAAACATTAAGTTGGCGGCTATTGGTATTGCCAGTTTTGTACAAATTTGGGTTGTTTTGGTCATAACTGAACCTTTAAAATTGGACCAGTGGGTCAAATCGAGCCAGTCGATAAAATCGGCTCACAATTTAAACCAATAAGAGCCATTTATATCGGCGGCGGCGGCGTGAGCTTTAAAAACGTTTTGGTGGCGACGACGCGTCGGAAAATTTTCGATCGGCTTCCGTCTTAAAGGCGATCATCGCTTTTGTCCGTCTGTCAAACAGTTGATTTTTTGTGTATTATTCTTTATTTGGTTACAGTGTTGCATAAACTTCAGTTTCTACAGATTAAAATTGTATGAGTAATCTTCTTGGTTAGCGGAGGTTAACGTAGATAACCCTCGAAATGCGTTATTCTTGTTTGTTGTAAATGCCGTATTAAACTCTTTTCAAACCAAAGGAAGCCACAATTTAGAGACTTTATTTATTATCCTCAAACGTAAGATATCTTTTCTAAAGAAATTTTTCTCAATAAACTATTACAAGCTCAAGAACATTTCTCATAGTCTTCACCTTCTAGAAAAATCCCTAACCTTGTGATAATGTATTAAATCCATTAATGGGGCGTATTAGAAAAATTGATTTTTTATTACTCACCTTTTTCAACAATATACCACTCGTCTTCGTCGAAATCTTCGCCACAACTATCGCTGGGCGTCGTTTGTTTGCTCGTTATTTGTTCGTTTGACTTGGTCGCTGCTTGCTGATTCTTGGCTCCTTTGCGTTTATTCTGTTGGCGTGTATTGTTGCGTTTATTTTTGCCACGTTTAGTGATGGCAGGATTGGATGCTGCCCCTGCAGCTAATGTCGTACTACCCCTGTCGCCGGCACCCGTGACGGATGGTGTCAGTGATGTGACTTCTATAAGATTCTCAGCATCAACCGTATTAACCGCGTCTATAATATTCTCAACTCCACTACCAATTAATGTCGTCGTCGTTGCAGTCGTTTCACTATTCGTATCGGACGTATTTGAACCAAAGAAATACGACGCAAGACTACTAAACATTATACGAGAATGAGAGAGCCTTAAAAGCTTGAAAGAGCTTCACAAATGCTGTTGTGATAACGCAGTGCAAATGTAGATGGCGCTGGAGTTGTATATGTTTGCTTAGTAACTCTTTCACTTAGTTACTTGGGGAAGGGGAGTTTATTTTGCTATTAAAAATATTGCTTTATTTGAGTCGATAATGAGATCAAAGAGATTGTTCTTGTGTTTGCTTTGAGGGAATCCTTTAAAACAAGAATTGCTCTATTTGTTTTGTATATCCAGATGTGGGATCTGTTTGTTGTAGTGTCAGTCTTTTGAACTTTTGTAACCTCTGTTCCGAGCTATAAATTCAACAAGTCAAACTGTAAATAAAATGAGAATAGAAGAAAAATCTTATATAAAAATTTATATTTAGTATGTACGAGTATTTATCAATATTATCGTAATCATTATCAATTTATTTAATATTTATATATGCCAACCTTAATTGTGTGCTATTCAAACCAACCAACCACTTAATGGCATTTTCATTGCAATGTGTCATAAATTAGTACTGCTTTTGTTGTTATTGTAACAGATAGCCATAGCTCGCTGTCCAGTCCACATGAAACATATGATTTCAAACATCACAACCATCATTACCACCTCTCTCGTCACGTTTATGTTAGTGGCCAGTGTTGGTTTTTTAGCTGGCAGTGGTCTGATGACGCATTTGTGTTCGTTTCAATATTTCCAACTAATAAATTGTGTCATAAACGAGAGCTTTTTTGCTGTTGTTTTTTTTTCGACACAACATCAGAGCCGTCAAGCTGTCTAGATTGATTTTTGTTAATAAACATGCACAGTGGTTTGAAAGCGAAAATATTTAATATTGTAATTTTCTTTTTTCTGAGTACGAGTTTGACGTTAATATAAATTTCTAAGTTTATACATATAAAATTTCACCGATTTACCGAACTTTCAGTATGGAAAACAGACGTTTTTATAACGAACTTAGAAAATTGCTGTGCAAAAAAAAAACACAAATCACCCGGAGCCATGGTTGAACTTGTAGGGGTTGTGTTATAAGAACAGCTTCTTTTATGGCGCGGACCAGCTGTCAAATTTATATGTATTGTACATTGTTGTTTACTTTTATTGTTGGTACATATATACTCGTGTTGAATTTGACAGAAACCCTATTAAAAACAAAAACAAAATACCTGTTGTTGTTGTAACAACAACACCTACTGCACCTACTTCCTATTACTATTGTACCATGCCCGTGGCTTTAAATTTACACTTTCATTTGAATATCAATGAAATCATTTATGGATCGAATGATCTCACATGTATTGTATAAATCGTTTCTTCAGTCTCTTTCTCTCCCCTAATAAACCGATTATATGACTATAAAATAGAAAATACATTTTATCTTGGTTAATTAAAAGTGAAAGCTTTTTTTTTACCAACAAATGGCCGCAAATGTGATTGAAATAAAATATTGAAGAATATAGTTTTTAAATCACTTTTTATTATTATGTATAAAGCTCTAAATGATGGTGGGTAGCATGATAATGGTGGGTCCATATGTGTAAGCGATAAAAATCATGGTAGAATTATGTATCAGGTAAACGCATAAGCCCAGCTGATTTGTCTTTTTTCGTTTTCTTCGTTTCCGTGTTGAAGCTGTTAAATTTGGTTTTGTTAATGGTTGGCCTCTTGATGAAATTCAAAGAGTAAAATATTAAAATGCATTTTAATGTTTAAACGTTGTATCAAGTAAGTCAAGCTGATTAAACTTTTTTTGTATACAGGGTGATTCAGGAAGTTCCGGACAACTTTCTCCAGCGTATTCCTTGGCTCATTTCATGACGAAAAGTCCACTAGGACCATGTCCGAAAATGTAAGATTGCGAAATGGCAGCGGGTTCAAAATTTTCGGATTGGTGGTCGGAGGGTAGTAGGGTAAAGTTGCTAACTTCTGAGCCAGTGGTCAGGTAACTTATGTTTTTCTTCTGTTTCCAAAATGGCCTAAACGAAGCCCAGAGGTCTTACCGTTCCAAAGTTATGACCATTTTACTGAAATGCAAAAATGTTTGTTTTTGTTTTTGGAAGCGAAATAACAGCACACATTTATTTGTTTTTGTAAATTAACACGTCTAAGATAACTTTGGAACGGTAAGACCTATGGGCTTCGTTTAGGTCATTTTGGAAAGGTAAGAGGTATGGCTATCTTACAACAGAAAAAAAAAACATAAGTTACATGCCATCTGGGTGAGCAAATTGAGGTTTTGTGAAGCTCTGTATCTCAGCGATTTTTTTTATTGATTCTGAAAGACCTTTCCAACAAGCCCAAAAACAAAACAAAAATCCGACCACTGGCTCAGAAGTTGCCAACTTTACCCTACTACCCTCCAACCACCAATCCGAAAATTTTGAACCCGCTGCCATTTCGCACCCTTGCATTGTCGGACATGGTCCTAGTGGACTTTTCTTCATGAAATGAGCCAAGGAATACGCTGGAGAAATTTGTCCGGAACTTCCTGAATCACCCTGTATAGTGGTTTCAATTAATCATTAATACCATGGATACAACATTCATTACCGTTTTGGGTAGGTAGACATGTATTTAAATTGGTTCTAATGGCGATATTTTTTATTTTTTTTTTTGTTTAGATAGAACTTAGGAAAGGGTTAGCTGTCAAACGAACTGTGATACTGGTCTCACTTTTTGACATTTATGATCAGTATATCCGGGGCAAATTATCATGAATAGATTCACGCTTTATTTGAAAAAATCTGTCATCGATTTCTGATTTTTATGGCGAACATAATCGTCCATCTGATCAAGGCATCCGTCGAACTGTGGATAGATTTTATACCACATACTCTCTAAATGATGCAATAACACCAACACATCGAAGAAGTGTGCGTACTAGGGATACTAAACGGGATTGATTTTAAAAATCCCGGGATTCGGGAGCTTTCTCCTGTATTCTAGTATTCTTTTTCAAAATGTCACATGGCTCTTGGCACCAAAGGCAAACGATTTGCAATATCATCTTTGAAAAATTGTCAATTGTTTAGTTTTCATTTGCCGGTTTCGACCATCGGTGGTGCAATGGTTAGTGTGCGCGGCTCTTGTACATGAGAACGTGAATTCGATTCCTGATCTGACCGCCTTACATTTCTTTCGTCAACAGTCACCCCACTTACTGATGGCAACACTAGTACACGAGTACTTAGCCATTAAAAAACTTCTCAAAATACCGTTCGGAACCAGTGTAAAACTGTAGCTTCCAATCAGTGAGTTTAAAACTAGACAGTGCACAGCTAATTGGTTGAGAGAAGCTCTCCACAATCCCTTCATGGGATGTGATAGGAAACCATTTTTTTGTTTTTTTTTTTTTGTTTTTACTTGCCATGGTTCAGTTTTTAAGTGTGTAGTTACCCTGTAGGAAGCCTGGGCTCAAGTGCGTCCAAGTCACCACTTTTGTCAACTATTTGAGTCACTTTTTGGTGACATTGTCAACGAATTGTTACTTTCCCTTTGATGGGTAGAGACATTTGTGACAGCTGAAAAGCTGTGCTTTTTCTTGTTTCATTTATTTTGGTTGAAAACACACGTAGCTTCATGCAAAATTAAAGTTATTATAAAAAAGTAAAGAAAAGTGAATTGTAAAAATAAATAAAAGTGTAATATGAAAAAATATAATATTAGCAAACTAATTTATAAAATAACACTGTGTAATATTGTTTAAGTCATGGAAATATAACAATATACGGACACCACTACGTGATAAAAGACCAAAAAAAAACCCGTGTCTCCCTGTTTTGCCCAAAGTCCTCCACTTTTTTTAATGGGTCCCCAAAGATTTGGAGCTTCAGTGTCAGTTTTGAAAAAAAAGTTATCTTTTTTTGTCAGGCTCATATCTTGCAAACCGTTCGGAATTTTGATTTACTCTCTGAGGGAAAGTTGTAGCTCTTGTCATAAAGAACAAAAATTGTGAAAATCAATCCCGTTTAGTATCCCATAAAAACTTCATCTTCAAGGTCAACAATTTTTTACCGCTTAAAACCGTTCAAAATTCAAGGAAACAATCAACTACAAAAATGTACCTAAGATCTCAATAAACAACTTTCTAGAACATACATATGAACTTTCTAGAAATTCTTTACACCATTTAGGAAGTGCTTAGGTAGCGGTTTGCAAGATATGAGCCTGACAAAATTATCACTTTTTTCCAAAAATTACACCGAGGCGTCAAATCTTTGTGGGCCCATAAAAAAAAGTGCATAACTTTGGGCAAAACTGGGAGACACGGGTCACGGGACACGGTATATGGTTATATTTTTTGTGTTATTATAAAAGACTGTAACGCACAACTCGTAACTTTTTTTTACATTTTTGGTATTTTTTTTTCTTTAATAAAATATCTAATTTTAACAAAATAAATGCACTTGTTTGAACTTATACCCCTCCAAATAGTACTAGTGTGGATATTTAGTAAACAGTTCCAAGAGTGTAGACTACAATTATTAAAATGTAGTAATGGATCTCTGGTTCCAGTGTCTCCATATGATCCCATAAGAAGTATATAGTCAATAGTTCTAAGGACACTATTCCTAGTATAGAAATCTAATAACAAGTTCCAAAAGTGTAGACTCGAATTATTAAAATGTACTAATGAATCTTTGGTTCCAATATCTCTGTGTAGTTCCATAAAAACCACTTAGTCAATAGTTCTAAGGTCAGTAGTGCATTCTGAATGACAAGCACATATTAAATGTCTGCAGCAGAAAGCATTGACTGTGGGGTACAATGGGTCAGTAGTACTGGTGACAAAGTCAATATTGAACCAGTACAGTTTTACTAATGACATTTTCTTCAAGGTAACTATCGTATTACTTAAACGTAATTGAAAGTTAATTAGAGGTTATCTTTACAGTTTGTTTTTCAGTGGCGAGTTAATGTAACCCGTCATATCGTTCCGATTATGGCAACCGTTTAATTATTATAGGAAAAAACATCTGTGTTGAGCTAAATACCAAAACAACAAATAGGAACAACCAAAGGAAATTATATAAAACATGAAATAAATGCATAAAATCAGTCTTTTCAACAAAAACTTTTAAAAAAAGTATGTAGGCGCATCAATTTAACTATCTAGGCTCAACGTACATATGTATGTGTACAAATTCTCAAAATAGTAACATGTATTTGTAACATTTCTCATTTTGACAACCAGTAATGTGATCGTCAAAATCATATGGTTCTGACTACAAGTTAACCAACCAACATTGGGAGCTTAAACCATCGCTAACCATTGACTAAAAAATACAGTTCGATGTTTAACCACAATTTAACTAAGAAACCCAGTTGACCACTGACTGAAAAACTAGCCATTAGTGTAGTCTTTATAACTAAAATTATTTTAATAAACTCTTTTATCGATTAAATATATAAATGTATACCAAAGTGATTTCTTATCGATACATTTGAAAGTTTAAGCGAACCACACACTTGTCATTCTTCAGCATGAGCTTGGCGATAATTTTTTGTCTGGCTGATAAATTTGAAAAAATATTACCAAAAAATTTTGTGACCATGATAGTGATGCTAATAACTTCGATTACATTGTTATTTGGTATCAAAAAGGGAGGTAAACCCAAAATTGACTTCAACGATAGCTGATGCTCATGCTCATGAATGACAAGTCTGTGGATCTCTTAGGAATTTCAGAAACTCGACAGTGGCCTCGGCATTAAGCAAGGTGGTCATGGCCGGAAGAAACTTTAGGTTAACAAAGCAGAGGTTGAGCCAACGTTATAATATACAAGAGTTGTGCATGGTAACCATTGGGTTACCGACGGGCAATATAAACTTTATTGCTGCACGTTATTATCGACCATTTTTAAAATTTATTTAACTTGCTAAAAGTTTCAAAATGATTTCTGTTTAATAGTTTTCGTAGAATAAGGTTGTTTAATAAACTTTATTATGAACCGAAAATGAACTTTATGTAAATATTCATGTATCTTTACAATTTGTCTCCGTCTTTTTTGCATCATTAATCTTTGTTACCGACAAACATTAGACACTACAATATAATTCCTAGACTATACTTTTAAATGCCTAATTCAAAAACCGGGACATTTTTTGCCAAAATTTTAAATGAAGTATTCATTTTGTCGGTAGTGAAGTTTTCTGAACACGTGTATTTTAAATGGTCTATGAGCCAGCATTATCGGCATAACGATACCGTTCGAACGATTATCGTCATAATTATGTAAGAAACGATATCGTATTCATTACCGTTTGGTCGGTAGCGAAGTTTTATATACGCATGTATTTTAAACAATTCCATGATCAGCATTATCGACATGTCGATATCGTTAAGATCATTATTGTCACACGTAATTATGCCCCGTATTTAAACAGAATAAACTTTTAGTATAATAAACAGAATATTTAAACAGAATAAACTTTATTATCGACATATGTTAAAAATCCCATAGCACATTTAGCAGCCACAAATAAATGTGTTGGCTTCTAAAATCATGATCCCAGTAATATTTCAATGATACGGCGGTTACTTTAACCATTTTCAAGTGGCTGTACCTCTTATCTTCAGCATTTGAGTACGATACCTATAGTTGTGTTACTTGCTGCCATTTGTTTTCTTATTTCCATTCTTCTCTTTTGGCATCATCTATTTTGAATGTGTTTACAATAATATGGGTCATTGTAGTTTGAAATCATAAAAATAAATGCAACAACGATATACAGAATTGAATGTAAAGAAACACAGATGAAAGACAAAAAAACGGACAAAAATTGCATAGAATTGCCATACAATGGCAATGTGCAATAATATACGAGAATTGAAGTCAAAAACGTGATTGAACGAAGGCAATTATGGCGAATCGAAAGAAAAAAGAAATCTAAACGAATGTACGAAAGCAAACTAAATAAAAAATAACAACTATTTTGAATTTATAGATCGCAGCAGCCGCCCCGCAGAAAATACAATGGCAGTTATTTCTATATAAAGACAACAAAGAAAACAAAAGCTTCTTTCTAGGTATTGCATCTATTCGTATTCGGTAGCTTAACAACACTAACGGCGTCATCAGCAATAGATAGACACAATTTATGGTGGTAATAGCGTTTGATGTTTTCTTATACGTTTTTGGCGGGAAAGCTAATGGCGCTCAGTTACTTTTTGTTTGTTTTGGGGTAACTAATCTAAGTCTTTATTGTACAGAGCGTTTAAAAAACTTTGTCAACATAATTGTCAAACACAATCTAAAATCCTTATGAAACTCACAACGTCGTCGTCCATTTCTATGGGTCCTACACACTTGGTTTTCCTCACTCAATTTCAGACGATGTGTGTCAATTGCTTGGCATGTCTTGGCAATAATCATAAATATCGATCAATTCACTGAGATATGTAGCAAAACTATCCTCTACACGTTCGCAATTTTTCAAATCATTCGCAGCTATTGTCGCCGTCGTCGTTGGCTTTCTCTCTGCTCATAATAGCTAAGTATTTAAATAAACAGTGATTTGTAAATTTAAGTTCAGCATAAAAAATTTTCGTACTACCCAACTTTCGAACTATCGAGATTTCCAAATCATTTCACTGAAATCTAATGTAATGTAACACATTCAACGATTCAGTTTTTGTTAATTTGCAATTAATTGCTTTGTTCTGTACAAAATCATAAATCGTATAGAAGTTTTGAATTCACTATTGGACACGTGATTTATGGATGATCACTCAGTCAACGAGCCAGCCAGCCAGTCAGTTCAATGCTAAATTAATGCGATTCAAAGAAAGGCAAAAAAGTCGAACATGAAATCGTTTCGTATCAAACTATTATATGTGTTAGGGAGAATAAAAGCTGCTTGCTATAACAATAAATTACAGATTGATATGTATGAAAAAACGAGGTCAGTGATGAATCTATTATACCCTACTTTACAGTAAAGGGTTTCCAACAAGAGGTGTTATTTTGAATCACTCTGTATTTCGGTAGGTGCCACTTTTGAAGCTTTTATTCTTTGATATTTGACAAGTAGAAACTACGTCATTATTAAAAATGGAACGATACACGCTTCAACAACACATTGAAATTATTAAAATTGGGTCCTTGAAATGCATGAAAATGATCCGGAATTCCATCGAAAAATCATCTTGACTGATGAGGCACATTTCCACCTCGGTGGCTACGTCAACAAGCAAAATTGTCGCATCTGGGGCTCGGAAAACCCAAGAGTTATTGTTGAGAAGCCTCTCCATCCCCAACGTGTGACTGTTTGGTGCGGTTTATGGCCCGGCGGGGTCATTGGACCTTACTTTTTCGAAAATGAGGTTGGATCAACAGTTACGGTGAATGGATTGCGCTATCGAGAGATGATTAATGATTTTTTATGGCCGGAGTTGGATGGTATTGATCTGGACAACGTTTACTTTCAACAAGACGGTGCTACGTGCCACACAAGCAACGAAACCATTGCTCTTTTAAGGGAAAAGTTTCCGAACCGTGTTATCTCTCGAAGACGTGATCACAATTGGCCACCGAGATCTTGTGATTTAACACTTTGCGACTTCTTCCTTTGGGTCCACGTGAAAGATAATGTCTACGCCAACAGCCCAGCGTCGATTCAAGACTTCAAAGATAGAATTCGTGAGGCTATCGAGGAAATACGGCAGCCACTTTGCGATTTGGTTATGGAAAATTTCATGAAAAGGATATGGTCTTGTAAGCGTGGTCGTGGTGGCCATTTGACTGATGTTGTTTTTCATTATTAACGGCATACCTTCCTCTTTATTATGAAATAAACATCCTATCATTTATCTCAAAAAATTGAATTTTTCTTTGAATACCAAAATAACACCTCTTATTGGAAAACCCTTGATATGGAAGTTAAGGTGGGACGTTTAAAAAAAATGATTTCCTATTAAATTCCATGAAGGAATTGGTGAGAACTTCTCCCAACCAGTCAGCTGTGCGCTTTCTAGTTTTAGACTCACTAATTGGGGGCTACAGTTTTACACCGGTTCCGAACGGTATTATAAGAAGCTTTTTCAATGCTAACTACTCGATATTGTCGCCATCACTGAGCGAGATGGTCGTCGTCGAAAGAAATTTTAGGTGAGGTCAGAGCAGAGATTGATCCCACGTTATTATGTAACTACAAGAGCCGCACACACCACCGACGGCCGGGCGTTTTATATGAACCAAAATTGTTGTAGTCTGGCTCAGCAAAAAAAAACAAGAAGAGACCAATAACTTTAGATAACCTCTACTTCTGCAAAAAATGCAATATATATTTCAGCTTCACACCCGCAAAAAAATCTAACCTGTTTATATTAAAACATTTTCTTGGGCCGCTGATATTGAATTCGAAGTCATTTCAGCGTCCACTGACAAAATGTCGGATCCAATATGGCAGCGAAAAATTCTAAAAGTTATGCGATTTGTCAATAAATGTGTACGCAGATTATTTAGGATCCAATATAGCGGCAAAAAATGCTAAAAGTGTTACATTTGAGGTCGCAGAATCCATTTCGTTGCTGTCAACCATTGGAGGCTTTAACCCATGGATGTGTGCAACATGGCATCACTCTTGTTTTTTCGAGCTTTCATGAAGACCACTAGTGTATTTTTGCGCGATGCTATTATGAAGGAATATTTCAATTTGATGAAAACTTAACCCTTACTGGCCTCTAATTTGCTGGTTGACCCTATGATTCCTGCAGCGGCTCTTACTGGACGTGTCTTTCTGAATGATCATTTCTCGCCTGCCGCTGGTAAATTGAATGGTCAATGTAGAAAGCTTCTTCAAGACAGAATCATTAGTAAGTTCCGTGTGATTAATGCTACTAAGCCTATTGCCAAGTTGATGATGCCTGATGGTGAGGTGGTGGAATTATTCTTGAGTTATTATTATTATTTCTTGAGTTATATATTTCAGTCTTGCTTTTTTAAAATGCTTCATTATATATCGATATAACTAGCACCACACTGTTTTTTTTTTCTTTTTATCTCTTAATTGTTCCCGTATTTTTTGCTTTGCTTTTTAGTTTTTCTTGTAATCAGCTGATTGTTGATGTGGAATAATTTTTTTGATGTGTTAACATCTATACGCGCGCCTCTAGGGCAGTAAACTATAAATTTAATACATACGCAAGTGTTAGGTTTGTAAGAGTAAATCATCGTTTGTTTGTTCGTTGCTTGGCAGTCGGTATTGAAAGTGATTATAAATAATCCATAGAATAATACATACCATAGAAGCTTTTATTCGCTCAATAAATTAAACGTCATAGGTACGATAGAAAGTAAACATTGGATGGTGGAAAATATGGGTTCAATAATACGAGATAGTGGCAATAGTATACAGCTATCAACAAAGGAACAACAACCGAATTTCCTGTTTTTGTGGCAAAATAGTTTATACTAGATACAATACAAATGTATACCAACGATAAAAATCAACAAAAAAGTGCAAAATATATTTAAATTTTTCAGTTCTACACCAAAACGACATGAAAAAGTTAAGTGAACATATTTTGTTAGTTTTAAATTTAATTGCTCTCATTTCCACAAACCTACGATGAAGAGTGTGAAATGAAGCGTCAGATGAGAGAATAAGTTTATCTATGTATGTATTATTCTATGAAATAATCGGTAAAACGCCATCATGTCTATATTTCGGAAGCGGAGCGTCTAACCGATAAAATAATCAATTTTCCGGGTGTCTAAGGGTTTTTCATAAACTGCTCCAATTCGCATGAAATACGAACCCTGATTTTAAATGGTTCTGTGATCACCATTATCGACATGCAATATCGTGTGTACGATTATAGTCAGACATAATTAGGCCGCAGTTGTCCTAGTGAACTCCGATACTGACATTTTGATGAATCGTAATATGTTACAATCTCTTTACCAAACACTTCAATTGGTTTATAGTCGTGGATAAATTATAGACCGTGTATAAATATTTTTTTGATACTAAACTATATTATCGACAAACTTTTGAATGTATTAAACTACATTTGAAAAATAGTTTTTACTGCCAAAAATTTCGTCTTTAGAAATAAAATATTCATAGTTTATTTTCCAAAATTTAGTACTGTCGAACTGTGCTACCGACCTTGTTTGACAAAAAGTTTTCCTTAAATAATTATTTTCAATTTAAACAAGCAATTTCATTTAGTTTACATACTCTTCAATACATTGTAGGGCACCTTATTGTAGCCATGAGAGCAATTACATATAGAGAAGTGATTTGACTCAGTAAATTTACAAAGTTTGGTGTGTTGCATATGGGCGGTTGCATGTTGGAAAGTATTGCTTTAATAATACCAGATAGAGGCAATGGATCAAAGTAACCAACAAGAAAACAGCAACGGCATTTCGTATTGTACGTTAAAATGTTTGTATAAATACATGCATATATTAACAAAAAACATCAACAAAAAACTCCAAAATACGTTTCAACTTCACAGTTTTTCATCAAAACGACATGAAAAATGTATGACAACAATTTTTGTAATTCCACCTAGTGTAAGTCAATTTACGTCAAATAACTCTCTATCGCACCGAGTGTGTGAAACGGAACATCATATGAGAAAGGTGGCAGCTCTATATGACGTTACTCTATGATTGTAGCGTAGATGACACGACATTTTACATTATTTGCTGCCATATGCCAACAATTTGCTTTTTGTTTTTTTTTTTTTCCAAATAATTATTCGATTTTAGCATGAAAATAAAAAATGATTTAAAGAATGAGATAACAACACACCCATGTAGACAATTATTTATATTGTATATTTATATTTTACATTAATTGACATTCAAACTGAGAGACAAATCGAGTTTGTTTTTTTTTGTAACAAATTATGGGCGATTATCTTTAAATGTTATCACAATTCGCGCGGATTTCAAGAATCCAAACCAATGAAAATGAATATTTTTATACAAATATTTTGGTTAATACTTCTAACAGATTATAGAATTGTTTTACTTAATTATGAAAGAAAAAAGGAACAATTAGTAAAAGGTTTGAAATTATATTTAAAGGTCAGAATTGCTCAAAAGAGTAACAGGATCAGTCACCCGGTTGGCATAAACTGATTTAAGTTCTGGTTTATTAAATTAAATTTTAATCTTGAACTTGAGCTACAGTTGTAGTTATCAGAAAGATATTTGCCCTTAAAGGTTAAACTTACTTGGCTTTATTAGAAAACATTCATGGATTAAGAGTTTTATGGTAATATTTTCAAAATTATTCAGTTTAAAATATAGTGTAGATTTTAAAGTCAATAACCGAATTAAAATTGTAATAACTTTAAGAATTTAATCTTGAAATTTCCTTAGACTATTTCATTCTGTAATTCGGTTTCAAGATTTATTTAAAAATTTCTGACTTTTTATTCGGGGGGGCGAATTATGTAAGAAACGATATCGAATTTATTAGCATTTTGTCGATAGTGAAGCTCTATGCACACGTGTATTTGAAATGGTCTATGAACCATAGAGCAACTATGGTATAGAGAAGAAAATTTACACATGGAGTGGAATGCCAACAAAGAAAACGAGTGAAGCGCATCGTTTCTCTGCTCTCTCTCTCTCTCTCTCTTACTCTCTTCGTTGAATATTTCAATACACGATCAGTTTTGTGATGATGTTATTGTGTCTAACTATAGAAATTCCAACCATATTTGAATAAAATTACATAAAGTATGTAAAAGGTATGAAATAATCAATAATAATCTCTTCTATTAGGGTTGCCAAATTCCGCCGGTTTTTTCTTCTCTACTTGTACATCCTTTTTGTATGAACTAGGATTATAAACAGGGTTCGTATTTCGTGGGTAGCCGAGGGGAATGGGTAGCGACTGTTTACCAATTACCCACAGGGTACGGGGAAAATAATGAGTAGCTACCCACGACAATGGGGAATTACCCATTACGATTACCCATTACCCTTAGGGTAAAGGGGAAAATAATGGATAGTTACCCACAACGATGGGGAATTACCCATCACGATTACCCATTACCCACAGGGTAATGGAAAAAATAATGGGTAGCTACCCACGACGATGGGGAATTTCACATCGCGATTACCCATTACCCACAGAGTAATGGGGAAAATAATGGGTAGTTACCCTGGGTAACCCATCCCCATTTTTTATATAAAAAATATAAAAAAATTAGAAAGAATTTCTACATCTCGCAAACAGAGCGTCCAATCGAAAAAAGAACCAATTTTTGCACGTGTTTAGGAGTTTTTTTCATAAAGTGGTCTTTTCAATTTGTTTTCAAAAAATCGCCAAAATATGAAAATCGCTAAAATAAAAAAGTTGCTATAACTCTTAAACGTTCATTACACATACGCCACGACGATGTGTATGGGTTGCTGATGCGGCGTAAATACGAACTCTGATTATAGACATAACGATACCGTTCGTAAGATTATCGTCATACATAATTAGGCCCCTGGGCGAAGACCAAACGAACTTTGACCTTTGATTAATGATGTATGAGACGATATCGAAATCGGTATCGTTTGGTCGGTAATACAGTTTTATGAACGCTTGTATTATAAATGTTCTAGGACATAAATGTTATCGACATAACGATATCGTTTGAACGATTATCGTCATACATAACTTGTGCATTTAAAACACATAGTTAACGTCTGTTTTCCCGTATTATTCAATTAAAATTATAAATTACATCTTTGATTTTTGTATTTTAAATAACATCTGTACTTTATAAGCCAAAGAATTTTTGTACCACATTTATTACACCTCCCCCTGGCTTTGCTATTATAAATCTTAAACAGAAAACGAAACGAAAACGTTTTATTGTTCAATTGCACAATACCAATTACCGCAATATGTTTAGAATTTTTAATTAATTTTATTTAATTATAATTGAAAGTGTTCGTCCGTCCGTCCAGCAAGCAGCCATAAATTATTGTTAATATTTTGCCATAATCAGAAACTTGTTTGAATTTACAAAGCGGTTTCGTTTGTTTCTTTGTTCTAGAAATATTGATGAATAAAAAAATATGACATTGCATATTACATTATCGTATAACAATTAATGGATTCAATTTCAAATTAGTTTCTAAAGTTTTGGAAATGACAAAATTGCGAAATTGTTTTGAATTGTTTATTTTTCATTTTTCGGTTAGATGTAATATGTGACAGATCTTAACCCAATAGGTGGAGATTTTTTTGGAACGAAGTTCCTTATCGCACGTTGCGGGATGGGGGCTAAATGAAAAAAAAATTAAACAACTATTGTTTTAACACTATTATGCTACATCCCACTATTATCAACTACATTGTTTAATGTTGCTTTGGTTTGTGTCTAGACTAACTAGATGTCTCACATATGTTGGGAAATTTCTTGTTTAATGGCAAGTTTTCTAGGTGGAGCCTATAACCAATATTTAGTACACATTATAGTTTTGAACCCAATAGTAAGTAGGTAACTTTAGAAAAGCCAAAGTCAAAAAAGTTTAAAAAAATAACGTTTTCTTAAATAAATTATAATAAATGAATCTTATCTTAAAAAAAGTAAATTTTTCAAATAAAATACCTATTCATATTCTTAAACAAAGTACCTTTTCTTAAAAAAAAATACCTTATCTTAGAGAAGTACTTTTGCTTAAAAACAGTAAATTTTCTTAAAAAAGTACATTTCTTTAAAAAAAAATAATTTCTTTTAAAATAAGTACCTTTTCTTAAAAACTACATTTTCTTTAAAGAGTACATTTTTGTGAAACAAATAACTTTTCTTGAGAAAAGAACCTACTCTTAATAATTTATCTATTCTTGAAACAAGGACCAATTCTAAAAAAAAATCCCATTTCTTAAAAAAAACATTTTCTTCAAAAAAAAAATACCTTCTCTTAAAACAATACCTCTTCTTATAAAAAGTCCCTATCTCAACAATAAAGTAATACCTTTTCTTTTCTTGAGATAAGGCTACTTTAAGTAAAGAGATTTTTCATTAAGTACATTTTCTTAAAAAAATTACCTTTTCCCAAAAAGAGTACCACTACCTTAAAAAGTACCTGTTCTCAAAAAAAAGTACTTCTCTGTAAAAACAAAATGCATACTCTTATGACATTTTCTTACAGAAAGTACATCTTCCAAAAAATAGTACCTTTTCTTAAAAAAACATTAGCTTTTAATAAAAGAAGTACGTCTCTTTAAAAAATTACCTTTTCGGGAAAATATAATACATATTCTTACAAAAGGACATAGACCAATACATACATAGATACTTTTACTTGTCGTCGTTTTGGTGTAGAACTGAAAAATGTAAATGTATTTTGCACTTTTTTGTTGACTTTTATCGTTGGTATACATTTGTATTGTATTTAACACAACTAGGTTGCCACAAAAACACGAAATTCGGTTGTTGTTCCTTTGTTGAACGTTGTTTACTATTACATATGTACCTCTATCTGGTATTATTGAACCCATATTTTCCACCATCCAATGTTTACTTTCCACCGTACCTATGACGTTTAATTTATTGAGCGAATAAAAGTATCTATGTATGTATTGGTCTATGAGTACTACTAACAGTACTAAGTTTTTTAATTTACCAGCCTACTTGAATTATCTGCCGTGGTTCGTTTTCCAATTTCCCAACTTACCTGCCTTAATTACAAAATTGTAATGTAATTCTAATCATAAACAGCTCAAGCTCACACTTACCTAAAAAGAGAAAAATATAAAAAAATATAAATTTTAATAAAAATGTATAAAAAACTGTTAAATATTTGTTCATTAGATTATTTACTCATTCTCCTGATAACAATCGAAGTCAGACATTATGACTAGACACGATTTGTGTACTGTTTTATTATTTAACTGTCATCATCATTTACGAAATATTTTTTAAGTGTATTGCAATAGTAAAAAGTAAATAAAGTGATAAGAGTCTCTATAATCTAAACGAAAAAAAAATACAAAAAAAAAATTATATGGCACCATTTGCAGGAGGGCAGTTCAGGGATGAAAGAAAATAGATCAATATTCAAAGCAGTAGTAAACCATTTTAGTACTGAAAATATTTCTAACATCATCAGGGGTAGGGATACAAGCCGACCAATCACGAAATGGTGGTGTTTTTCTGAGCCAATAGCCGCCCAACTTTTTTGATCGGCTGATAAAAGAGTTGGGTAGTTCATGAACTATGTACATAGTTCAGTTAGGGTGACCAGACATCACTCTCACGAACATAATGCTCATTTCCAATACGCCGAGTATGTTCGCGATTGTTATGTCCGGGCACATTAAATGAACGAGTTCGAGAGCTCGTGAACGAGTTCGACACAAGTCTAGCTGATATCAACTTAAAACACGAGTCGGTCAAAGCACAAAGCTACCGATAATTTGTTATACGTTTAGAACACAATTTGCTATAAGAAAACTTTGATCACAAAGATTTCTATAAGAAAACGTTGACCACAAAGATTTCTATAAGAAAACTTAGACCACAAAGATTTCTATAAGAAAACTTTGATCACAAATATTTCTAAAGAAAACTTTGATCACAAAGATTTTAATCCGAAAACTTTAACCACAATGATTTATATAAGAAAACTTTGATCACAAAGATTTTTATATGAAAACTTTGACCACATAGATTTCTATAAGAAAACTTTGATCACAAATATTTCTATAAGAAAACTTTGGCCACAAAGATTTGAACGACGTGTCCGATTTTGTCTCAAAAAATGTAGTATGAATAATATTACCTTTAATCTATACCTATAATATTTCTCAATGTAATCAACAGTTTCGGAATTATAAACAAAAGTAATGGGCGAAAAAAATATTTTTTGCTTAAAAAATTCAAATATTTTATTATTAAAGTGTAACATTTTATTAGTTTATCCTAAAGTCACATGACCTATGAATGAAATGAGATATGGATCGGGGGAAAATGATTCGAATAATATATGGTCCTACACTGGGGAACGGCGAGTATTGATGACGGATGGACCAAGAACTGTATAGTCTGTACCCCGACATCGACCTAGTTATGAGGATCAAAATAACGCGTTTACGCTGGCTAAGTTATGTCAGTAGAATGGATCGGAATCAGGACGAATGGATCGGAACCATTGCGAAATGTATGCGAAGACGTACTTGAAGGACATCGAAAAATGTGTGACCAACTAAGAAAGTAAGTAAAAATGTATGTTATTTGTTAAACTCGAGGCCAAATATGGTTCTTTTTTTTAAATGACGTGTTTAACAATCGAAACCTCGTTTTTTTTTTGTTGGACCGGCTTTTTGATTACTCTGCTCCGGCCTTATACAAGGTGTTTCAAAAGAAGTCTCCGATGTTGTTTGGCTCTCATTTTTTTTTTAAATGAAAAACTTCGATTCTGTTTTTTGATTATGTTTATTTCAACCTTTATAATTTTATTGGTTAAGTTGAGAAGATGATATCGGTTAAATGGGCGCCGTCACAATTGAGTACCATACGGGCTCCTTTTATAGCATTTTTGTTCATAATGATTTGAAAATCATAATGAGCGATGAGGCTCATTTCCACCTCAGCGGGTACGTGAACAAGCAAAACTATCGCGTCTGGGGCACCGAAAATCCACGAGTGATGCACGAGGAGTCATTACACCCGCTCAAAGTGACTGTATAGTGCGCTGTTCACGCTGGATGAGTCATCGGGCCATTTTTTTTTTCGAGAACGCCGCTGGTCAGACGACAACAGTGGACGGTGCGCGCTATAGGGCCATGTTAACCAAGTTTTTTCTGCCGCAATTCGACGAATTAGGACTGGAGGACATGTGGTTCCAACAGGACGGAGCAACGGCCACACACTGCGCGAGCCACAACCGATATTCTGAAGGCGGCGTTCCCGGGTCGCCTCATCTCTCGTTTTGCCGATTTGCACTGGCCCGCAAGATCGCCCGATTTAACCGTTCCAGACTTATTTTGTGGGGTTTTTTGAAGTCCCGTGTTTACGTGAACAAGGCCGAGACGCTGGAAGCCCTCAAGGTCAACATTCGACACGAGTGCGAGAATCTGATGCCGGAAGTTCTCGCCGAAGTGATAAAAAATGTCATAAAACGAGCCCTTATAGTAATCAATTGTTACGCCGCCCATTTAACCGATATCATCTTCTCAACTTAACCAATAAAATTCTAAAGGTTCAAATTAACATATGTAATCAAAAAACAGAATCGAAGTTTTTCATTCAGAAAAAAAATGAGAGCCAAACAACCTGGGATGACTTCTTTTGAAACACCTTGTACCAGAATATATTAAAACGAAAGTGACAAGCGAATGAATCCTTTTGGTCGTTTGTTGTTTATCTAAACAATGACAACAACAAGAAATACATAACAACTTATTTTTAGTCAATCTGTTTGAAAGAATTCTGAGCTCGGTCGGCCGGGTCGGTGTTGGCGTTGCGCTGATCCAATCTGCTTTGTGTTGTTACAAATTAATAGAATGTGTGTGGCGGTGGTGGCTGCTGCATTTCTAAAGAGATCAACACATCCACACGAACACTTAAAATTTTGTTGGTATATTTAAACACAGGCAGACGGACATGTACTCAGTGTATGGTTGTGTTATTATAAACAGAAAGAGATGCTTTTTTTGGCTCTGGTTTTCCTTATTATTGTTGTTGTTGTGTATGGTCGATTTCCAAGGTTAATGTTGACGTAAGCATTAGAACCAAAGAGTAATACATATATATAGAGTTGATATTCCTCTCATCTGCCGATTTCCTTTTCCACTGTTCGTGGTGAGGTCAGTAATATAGAAGCTGATCGGCTTACACACCAGGTGGAGTTACAAGAAGTGTTGACTTAAATTTGTCATGTCGTTTTGGTTGAGAACCGTGATTTAGACTTTATTTGATATCTTTTATTGTTAGTATAAATAAATGGTTTCCCGTTACATCCCACGTGGGGATTAGGGAGAGCTTCTCACAACCAGTGAGCTGTGCGCTTTCTAGTTTTATACTCACTGATTGGGACCTACAGTTTTACACCGGTTCCGAAGGGTATATTGAGAAGCTTTTTCATGGCTAAATACTCGATAGTGTCGCCATCACTAAGCGAGGTGACCGCCGTCGAAAGAAATTTAAGGTGGTCAGAGTAGGGATCGAACCCACGTCCTCATGCACAATAGCCGCGCACACTACCACTGCCCCACCGACGGCCAGTATATAAGTACATTTGTTTTGTATTTAACACAATAATATTACCACGCAAAACGAAATGCCGTGGTTGTTTTCTTGTTGGTTGGTTTAATCCATCCATATTAAAGCAATTCTTTCCAACATCCAACGTTCATATCCGAAATTTGCTGAGCGAGATATTTTCTCTATTTATGTATCTCTCTATGATTAGAACACACAGCACACATATACACACCTTCGCACATACAATTCACCACCTTCCAGACACATACACACACACTTGCAATTACTCTTTCACATTCTTTTACGATATAGAATGTAGTACTATGTATTAATATATTGTTGCTGTTGTTGCAGCTACATATTACATAATATTAATGAATGCAGCTGTTTTTGTTGTCATTTAACCAAAGGCAGCGGCCAACAACAACTACAAGGGGACTTTAATGACAGCACAGTAAGAAGAAAAAATCAAAATAAACAAACAAACCGAACCGCACCGAGATACAACGAGAAGAAGCAGCCACAAAGAACTAAAGTCAATGTGAAAATGTCACTTAAGTTCGCATGGGCATAGCAGCGAATGTGACAACATTATAATATGTACGAATAAAATTATTTATTTACCCAAAAAGGACAATTTCAACAGCAGCGGCAACAACAATAACTACCATATTAAAACAAAATGTTATAATTTTGAGGGAGGTTACACAAATGTCATGTCAAAATGTGAAATGTCATTCATTAATGTGACAAATTGTTAGGCGGAGTTGAAAAGAAAATGTTTTCCCATAGACCCAAAGTCATTAAGCGGCTAAAGTAAATATGAGTTACCTCATAGAGAGACGATGCATCGGCAGGACGGGTAGAATATAAACGTTGGAAGTGATAAATAGGGGAATAGAAAAGTGATAATAATTAAAAGTCCTCAAACACCGGAATATTAACAAGTCGTTTCTCATAATTAATTAAGAATCATCACCAAAAAAAACCAAATTCACCAAAAAAAAACACAAAAATTCTCATAAACAGTGAGCTGTGCGCTTTCTAGTTGGGACCTACAGTTTTACGCCGATTCCGAACGGCATTTTAAGAAGCTTTTTCATGGCCAAATACTCTATAGTGTCGCCATCACTTAGCAATGTGACCGTCGTCGAAAACAATTTAAGGTGGTCAGAGCTGGAATCGAACCCACGAGAGCCGCGGGCATTACCATTACAATACCGAGGCCAACATATGTATACGAAAACGTACACTTTAGTGCGTTTACATGAGAGATCTGCATGCGGTTGCGTTTTTTTGACAAACGGTATGCCTGCTAATAATGCGGTGTAAGTAAAGGGTTTTTCAACAGAGACGCTACAAAAGTAAATCGATAGGGACAGCAAACGACGCCATATTTTCCCCGGCTCTTTTGACATTTCTCTTCAGTAAGATTTGCCATTTCATCATGGAAAGATATACGAGCCAACAACGAGTCAAAATTATTAAAATTTACTACCGAAATTTGGAGTCAGTGGCCTCAACTTTAAGAGCGCTACGTCCAATTTATGGTCGCCAGCGATGAGGCTTATTTCTGGCTCAATGGCTTCGTCAATAAGCAAAATATGCGTTATTGGACAGACAGCAATCCAGACGTAATCCATGAGTCATCATTGCATCCCGAAAAAATTACGGTTTGGTGCGGTTTATGGGCCCGCGGCGTCATTGGGCCGTACTTCTTTCGTGATGATCTAGACCGGCACATTACTGTGAAAGCGAATCGCTACCGTTCAATGATAACCGAATATTTTTGGCCCCAATTGGATAATATGAACTTGGAGGACATGTGGTTCCAACAGGACGGCGCCACAAGCCACACAGCGAATGCCGCAATCAATTTATTGGAAACCAAGTTTCGTGAACGTGTTATCTCACGAAATGGCCCAGTCGATTGGCCGCCTCGGTCGTGCGATTTGACGCCGTTAGATTATTTCCTGTGGGGCTACGTCACGTCTATGGTCTTTGCCAACAAGCCAACTACGATTGGTGAACTTTGTACGAATATCGAACGTGAAATTGCAGCAGTATCGGCCGATTTATGCTTGAAAACCGTCGAAAATTGGGTTCAGCGTCTGGACTTCTGCAAGCGTGCCCCTGGTGGCCATGCATAAGAAATCGAATTCCATACATAATGGCATCGAACGTACTTTCACAGGAATAAAGAATTTCATTGGTGTCTAAAACCGGTTTTGTTTTATTTAAAAAAACTTTTGTAGCTCTCTTATTGAAAAACCCGATATGTGCAGCCACCGCAACTTCCCACCACCGTAACTTCTCAACACTTCAACTTCTCACCAAGGCAACTTCTCACCACCGCAACTTCTCACCACCACAATTGTTCACAACCGCAATTTACATCGCATATTTACTTAGTTTATAAAAATAAAATAAAAATCTAAGAAGACCTATGGCGAGAATTAAAGGTTTTATTAAAATCCAAAAGAAAGGTCGAAGAAATAAATAAAACGATATTAAAATGTTATTATTTTCATAAACCAAAGAAATATGCGGTATACTGCATAAATTGCGGTGGTGGTTAATTGCGGTTGCGTTGGTGTTAAATTGCAGTGGTGCCCAGTTGCGGTGGTAGCAGATTGCGGTGATGAGAAGTTGCGGTGGTGGAAAGTGGCGGTGGTGGCAAATACAAGCAAATATGCGGTGCACCGCAACTTGGGTCCCTGGTTTATATGCACTCAACCCTTCAGATCGACTCGATAGTCGACAATTCACACTATTATCATGTGATTTCTCATACATTTTTTGTACCCAAGATCGAGTAAATTTATCTCGATAATGTTATTAGAGGGCGGGGATCAATAAGTCCGTGACTTTTCGAACTTCCCTCGTAGTTATATGAAATGCAACACCGCTCCCAACAATTACCACCTATTAATAGGCCGTCGGTGGTGCAATGGTTAGTGTGCGCGGCTCTTGCACATGAGATCCTGGGTTCGAACCCGGCTCTGACCACCTTCAAATTTTCTTTCGGCGGCGGTCACCTCGCATAGTGACGGCGACACTATCGAGTATCTAGCCATGGAAAAGCTTCTCAAATTACCGTTCGGAATCGGTGTAAAACTGTAGGTCCCAATCAGTGAGTGAAAACTGGAAAGCGCACAGCTCAGTGATTGTGAGAAGTTCTCCCCAGTCCCTTCATGGGATGTAATGGGAAACCATTTTTTTTTTTCAATAGACTACTGCCAAATTTTGAGCAACTTCCGTCATTTACTTTGTGTTTAACAGCTGTTCAAAACATACAACCTCGTGCATTTTTTTGCGAAAAAAGACCGTTAATCAAACCAAGGAAAAGCTTGATAAATACTCTGAACCATCGATTTCAATGGTAAAAATGTGGTTTACTGACTTTCATTGTGGTCGCACAACTACAAATGACGCTGAACGTTGTGGACGGCCAATTGAGGCCAATACACCCGAAAATGTCGAAAAAATCCACGATATGGTGTTGGCCGATCGAAGAGTAAGAGACTGTTGATACCATAGGCATTTTATATGAAAGTGTGGTTTCGATTTTAAATGATCAGTTGGGTTTAAGAATGCTGTCTGCAAGATGGGTGTCGCGTTTGCTCTCAATTGACCATAAACGTAATCGTGTGACAACTTCAAAGGATTGTTTGGAGTTGTTTAATTGGGCTACGAATTGGTATCTCATCCGCCATATTCTCCGGATTTAGCCCCCAGTGACTAGTTCCTATTTCCAAACCTAAAGAAATGTCTCGGTGGGAAGAAATTTAGCTCCAACGATGAAATTATTGATCAAACAAATGCCTATTTTATGGACGTCGAAAAATCCTATTTTTTTGGAAGGGATACAAAAAGTTTTTAAGTGGGTAGTTAACTATCGGATTACTTAATCTTAATTCTAAGTTAATTACAGGTTAACTTTGCATTTTGTTTTTCAGTGGTGAGTTAATGTAAGTCGCCATATTGTCAACTAATATGACAACCCTTGTATTCTTATTGGAAAAATCGTGTGTTTTGGGATAAATACCAAAACAACAAAGGGGAAAAATTTATGTAAACACCATTTACCGTAGAATGACAATCACTATATTATCATGATAAAAGACAGCATGTAAACGCCTTATTATTCTACAGATTATTTAATCATCCAGATGAAGTGACAGATTTTTGACGTCTTTTCAATGATATTTTCTTACACGCTGAAAAATAACGGTCCCAGCAACATTGAAGGAACCATATACATGTTTACAAGCATTGTTTTAATTTTTCATTGAAGATCTGCAGCAGTTTCATTTCGTTGTTGTCCGTCACGTTTTTGTTGTCAACAAACAAAACCACATTTCGGTCACAAAAACATATTATAACCTATTAATTATTGTGACTCAAACATGTAATATTGAATAGCAAACACAATGTGTTTGGACAAAAGTATACTATATTTGCGTTTGCATTTAGTTTGATGAATTTTTCAAAAGCATCATTCCAAACAACCGAAGATATGTGGCTAGATTTGAAATAGCTATACGGTTTGCCGGGAATCATGAGACTGCCTTTTGCAAAACTTCTTTTGAATAAGAAAAAAATATCAATATGGAATAATCTTGAATATTAAAATAAAAAATAAAATGTTGTTTACAGTTACAATATATCGTTTATTCAAAACGTTGTGTGGTTCTCGTAAACTATTTTTGTTTTTTGTCGGAAAGGAAATGATATTTGATTCAACAAATGATCGTTTGCAGCAATTACATTTCCCAAGCAACATCCTTTTATTTGAGATTTTTTTTGGTCGAAAAGAAAATTTTCTTTGCGTGCAAAATTAAGCTCGTAATACTGATGAGCCAGTAAAAAGTTATCGAGCCAGTTAAAGTTCATGAGTGACACATCGGATGTGGTCTGTTTGATACCCGAAACCGGGCAAGTGTTTGATATCCCTGGCATTGCGTTGCGAAGACCAATTTGTAATAAAGACTGCGACAAAAATGGAATTTAATGCATTTAGCAGAAGGTCTTTAAAATATACCGAAAAGGGTTAATAAAAAATCACGATAACATACTTTGTTATCGAGACATACGAAATTTATGCTTTCAAATTATTTTGACCGAAATTAGGAATTTTCCCACTGCGGTTTTTTCAACACCAGCTTCGCACCTTCATCTTTAACAGCGCGAAGTAAAACTTTTGTGGCGCCTTTTTTTTGGTGAAAAAGACTTCTCCATATCCCAAATTTTATACTAAGTGAGTTATCGGAATTTGAAACGATAATTTTTGTTTGCTCCAAAAAAAATTCCACGGAAAAAGTTTGATTTAATTTTCCCTAATTATTTCTTTAACCTTTCCTCAACGAAATTAATTTTGTAATTCTCTATTTTTATTTATTTTCCCTAATTGCGTAGACAAACAAAGCGATATCTCGCAAACAAAGTGAGATATCGCAAAATTTTAGTTACTTGTTTACATGTTTCGATGTGTTTTATCGTATATCAACTCTTCACCATTATCGAAATAATCCGATTCGTCAGAAACTAAATATAAAAGATACTAATGTTTTATAATTGAATATCTAAATCTTACAAGAATTATGACAATCGCTGAAGTTTAGAATTGTAATTTGAAATAACGTTAAACTAAATTATGAAGGTAAATTATGTGAAAAGAAATCACTATCAAAGTAAATTCAGTGAAAGTAAATCACTGCCACTGGGAAATTATATTAGTGTTCTCAGTTTACCATAATATTTTTCGCAAAAAAAATTCTTAATCCGTAAAATTAACAAAACTATTATACAAATTTTGAGTTTAAGTCGATTAACTTCAATTCACTGAGGTGAAAGTTTGTTGTTACAACTTGGGGCTGTAATGCATGAGCCCGGGCACGGCTCAAAAAAGAAACAAAAATCCGAAAATCGAGTATAATATGGCAATTTCAGAAACCAATATTATTTTTAACGATCAGACCAATGGCGACACTAGGGTCTAAAAAACGGGTGCACCTAGGTACATCTACGAACAAGCAAGTGTGGGTACTCAAATTAAAGGTATTCTCCTCGCGAATTTATTCGTATACATATTTCGGACTTGCGGCGTCTGTGGACCATGATAACCATATTTTTAAATATTATGCCGGGTCTGGTGAAATTAAATAAATAAAAACTCCAAATAAGAAATAAAAAATAATGTAAATTTGTTCGCAAAATTTACCCGATTATGGGGCTTCACAAAGGGAAAAGATTCGCTGTTATTTTAAAAAAAGTAAATTTTTTTTAAAAATAAATCCCTCGATTTTGCCCCTTTTTCGACACAGAGGGCCCCATGCGTCCGATCGTTAAAAAATTGTTTAGTTTCTGAAATTGCCATATTTTAATCGATTTTCGGTTTTTCTTTTTTGTTTGATGAGGGCCTCATTCATTTTTGAGCGCCTCATGCATTTTTGCCCAACTTTGTACAGTAGTAACTCGATTCTTGCACATACTTGATACTTGCACACCTCAATTCTTGCAACATAGAAATATTTTTCATTACGCACTCAGTACTTGCGACATCCGAAAATTTTTAACTCGATACTTGCAACATTTTTGTATTACTCTTACGTGCTGCTTTGTTTACGTTTTCTTAGACTGAATTCATTTCGGGAAATCCCCGTCGTTTTATGCTGCTAATGAAATGTTGTAATTTGAATCAGTTTTAAGCTGACTATTGAGAGGTGCGGTGTCATAAACAGATGTATGTGCCTTATATTTTGTATGGGTAATTAATACTCGGTGCTTGTGACAACCTCGAAACTTGCACCGAGCCGGGTTTTCATTACGTGCTAGAATCGAGTTTCTACGTATTTATATTAATTTAAATCAAATTGTTGTTTTTATATACATGTTATTTTTTATATATTATTTTTATTTTTTATATTTTACAGATAAAAGTGAAAACTGTCAAAATATCAAAAACAAGAAGCGGTTTCGAAAATCAATTTATTAGGTATTTTTAAACTGCCTCAGCTAATTCTGCAATCAAAAGGAAATATGGAGTAGATCCTATCACACCCTAACGACAAACGTTTAAATTTACAGGATTAAAAAAGAATCTAATTTTGCTGAGTTTAAAAACGTATGAGAATTCTCATTAATAGATCTTTATGATGAAAGTGAAGAGAAAATTATGAATTTATTTTACGGGGAATAGTAATCGTCCTTGGTTATTGTTTGCAAACAAAAAATATAAATCTGAAAATTTTGAGTTGTTAGACTTTTAAAGTTAGGGTACGATATATTATTACTCCCCTTTAATTTCTTGGTTTTTTGTAAATAAATTCCATTTTCTTATATGGAACACGTTAACATCGAAATAATGCAGCTTCTCTAAAATCGTGTTTTCTTTCCTTCGAATACTTTTAATTCTGAGACAATTTTTTTTTTTATCGAAATGACTGCATACATTTTTGTTATGCACCGACAATATTTTGGCTTAAATTTTTTGTCCATAATCGGGGGGTGTTCTGCATTCCACTGAAAATCACACCGAAAATCAATCTGAATTTAAAGTCTCCACATATTCTCTTCGTTCGAAATTGTTTGGGAAACTTCAAAGATTTTTTCTTTTAACCAAATTCTCGAATTCTAGGAGTATTTGATAAAAGTCCTTGAAAACAAGCTGAGCTAGACTGAAAAAATCTTGGAATAGCTTTAACAGCGAATCGTTTTATCGAAAATGACAAACGTATAAATGAATCAACAAAATGAAAATATTCATTGTAGCAAAGAACCGTTTCACACATCCGACGATTTTGTAGTTTCTGCAGTAAATTCATACATATTTCCGTTGTGGCTATGACAGTTCATCTTCGATGAAACTATTCCTCAAAGTGGATAGCACTTTTTTCAGAAATGTACTTATGGATACATATCTACCAATCCAAATCCATTTTTCGTGGAAGTTGCATACAGGACATCTCCAAAAATGTAGACAAAATTTAGTCGTTTCCACTTTCACCGAAAATCGATCTGAATTTAATGTCTCCACATGTTCTCTTCGTTCGAAATTGTTTGCGAAACTTCAAAGATTTTTTCTTTCTACCAAATTATCGAAAAAGACCTTGAAAACAAGCTGAGTTAGACTGAACAAATCTTGAAATAGCTTTAACAACGAACAGTTTTATCAAAAATGAGCAACGTATAAATGGATCAATACAATGTAAATATTCATTGTAGCAAAGAACCGTTTCACACATTCGACGATTTTGTAGTTTCTGCAGTAAATTCATACATATTTCCGTTGTGGCTATGACAGTTCATCTTCGATGAAACTATTCCTCAAAGTGGAAAGCACTTTTTTCATAAATGTACATATGCATACATATCTACCAATCCAAATACATTTTTCATGGAAGTGGCAGACAGGACATCTCCAAAAATTTGGTAAAATTTAGTCAGAGTTAAAATACACTGCATATTAAAAGTACTAGTTACACCTTTTTGTATTTATTTTAGTAGTGAATTCGAAGAAATACCATCGTAAGTTAGTTAATTTATAGAGCTGTGTATATTTCCTGTTTATAGTGTTTCTTTTCTTTTTTCCATGTGTTTTCCCCCCCCACACAGTTGAAAACTAACCTTATTCCAAAAATTTTGTTGTTTTGTAAAACACTTGTTTGTTCGTATTGTTGTTTACTTATAATGTTTGTCTGTTTGTTATTATTAAATTTTTATCACACACAATTATTAGAAACGACACGCAATCGCATAAGATAAACAAAGAACGACACACACGATATGTACCTATTTAGTAAAAGCGATAAAACTTAATGGAAATTCGATAATTTCCGATATCCCGTGGTGGAGAAGAAAAAATCACACGAACACACACACACACCGTGGTTGGTGAAAAATATCACAAACGGGTAGATAATAGAGAGAGAGAGAGAGTGTTAGAGATATTGCAAAGTCGACACTTGATTGCCAACTAAATTCACAACTGTAGTATCCCAATTGTTCAAGTCCCCCAAAAACAAAAGAAAAAACACAACAACTAAACACAAAATACAAACAAAATGCAAAGTCAACACACATAGAGAAAATAAAATGCATATAAACAAATAAATATACTGACATACATATGTATGTATGTATATAGATACAAATCTACATATGTATACAACTATTGTTTAGGTACGCTTTAATGTGTTGTTGTTGGTGTTGATGTTTCGGGTAATAAACGAAAAAAAAAAGCAAAACGAAATGAAAAGAAACAAGTAAATAATTTGTAGAGTGTATATAATATGTATGTATGTTTACGCGTGGGTATCTACAAAACACCAGTGTTGCCAAGTACATATAGGATACACAAAATATTCAACGACAATGTTTCATATTATTTAATTTATCCGCGCGCAAGCCTATGGCAGACACCCAGCAAACCAAATGTTCTGTAATCGTACCGAATAAGGGGGTATTCCTGCCACAGCTGAAGCTGGAATTTGAAAGAGGAGATTGTGGATGGGAGAATGAGGAAACTAAAACTGCAGTTACACCTACCAAGATTATCTCTTTTTGGGATTATAAATGTCAAATTCCATAGGAAAAAACGTCGATAATCCAGAAAATGTGATAATCTTGGTAGATGTAAATGCCGCTTAAGGGTGTTATTCTATAAGTCGTGAACCCGTCACTTTGTGTTACTTTGTCGTTCTGGTAATTTATAAAACGTTACAGCTGTTCCGTGACTACCTGCATTAAGTTACGTTATTAGATGGGTAGTTTATAATACTCAACGCAACGTTTTCGATCACTTCAGCTGTAAAATTCAACCCGCCATAATTCCTCGCAGGGGATCACCACAAATGTCAGTGACACCTGTCGTAAACGAACCTCTAAGGCAACAATCATAGTGCACGCGGTGCCGAAGCTAAAGACGAAAAACTGTGCACAAGCAGGGGGTTTCTATGGCACAGCTGATCGAAAAGGTTTTAGGAAAATGATGTAGGATGAGAGACCAAAGAAGACATACAGATTATAGTTCATGCAGCAAACTAAGTTTAATTTTGTTTGATTGATACTAATGACAGCTAAAGTATGTTTTATGTTGTTTGCATCGAACGAAAATACGCATTGCACTTTATTTCTGTCCGTATTGGACCAACCTACTAATCCTACTACCTCGTCGTCATCAAGAGAACACGAAGAGAGGCATAGCGGCTCTTTTCTGTTTTTGGAATTGAGAAATTAATTGCATAAACAAAACAAATAAACAAATTTTCGTGTATCAGCAGCTCTTCCTCTAATGACGAATCCATTGCAAATGCCAAACAAACTCAGCATATTCGTCTTTCACTATGTACATTGATCGCCTTGCTCACACCGCAAGCAATTCGTCTTTAGCTTCGGCACCGCATGCACCATGATTGTAGCCTAAGCGCGAAATGATGTATAAACCAGCAATTTTTTGGCGTTCGCGTTGGTCTTTGCGTTTATGTTCACTTTCAGGACTTTTAGAATACTACCCCGAATTTAAATAGCGTTTGATTGACACTAATGACAACAAAATTATGTTTGATGCTGGTTGCATCGAACGGAAATTCGCATTAATTTCTGTTCGCTTTATGTCCAACCATAGAGTAATATACAACAGCAACTCGAACTCTATGAAATTCGCAACTACCTCGGTGGCCACAAGATAACGCGAAACAGCTAATGCGAACTCTCGTTTATAGCTGTTTTTCGTCTTTTATACGATGACTTACTACCCTCGGACATTGTGTTCGTTCTCTTTTGGTACCGCTTCGTAAATTCATGTGCATTTAGACGACGAATCTCTGTATACAACTATGAGCGATTCTATGTGAAGTCGGTTAATCTCTTTTTTTTCATTCGTAATAATCTCGAATAAAACATTTTAAGAAATTAATGAATAGTGGCTGATAAAATTGCAATTGTATTGTTTTAATTTATTAAGAAATTGCTTCAAAACTATTTTTCACCACTATTTGTATACTGTTGCTTTACCGTCATGTCAAAACACGAAAGAGGGGAATTTCCAATTCGTGACTCTTACGCTAGCCCTCTTTCCTACAGAAATTCTCATAGTGTTAAATCTAGCCTAAAATCGCCAAAGTCCTAGAAACAGATGTCTCGTTATTCTAAATGATTATAAATATTAAGATGATTATTTGCTAAGGCTGTGGACGGATTGGTTCCAATATTTTGCACCGAACAACATTTTGAAGTTTGCGTGGTGAATTTCTAGTGTCAAAAATCAGACTAGCTCCAGTAAATTTTGACAACGAACCAAATAATTGCATTTGTTTAACAAAGAGGTGTATTTGGTAACGTGATATCACCAACAATGCTGATTGGTTTTGTTTCATTCATTTGTCCAAAGAAAATTGTCAAATGTTCTTTAAACAATTGTGTTTGCATTGTTTAAAATTAAAAATATAAATATGTGCAATTTTAAGTAATTTTTATAGTTATATTTTCATATTAATCAGGTCATATTAAAACCAAAGTTTGTTATACAAAGTTTGTATACTCTGCTGCTCCCACCACCTTATTGAATACATCTTGCTTAACAGGGACACAAATGTTTTATTTGTTTTGGTTTTGTCGTTTGTCTTTTACGCGGAATATTAACAAAAACGTCCTTTGGATGAACTGCAACTTCACCAATTGCAACATAGTTTATAGTATTTATTTTTTCATTTCAACGCCACCACTCACTGACTTGTCCTGTTTTGTGCGGCAACTGAATGTCAAAAATTTGCTAATAATCTGTCAAAATTTTATCACATGAATCCCCACAGCAAATTGACAAAATTTTATATACCATACCAAAATTTATTCACCCAATTTTACCACGGACTAAAAGAGTTCGATCCGCCCACAGCTTAATATTAAATTTTCCTATTCACCACTCTTTATTCAAAATTAATTCATTTAGCACTTACTGCACAAAATTTTTTTTTTTTTACCACTTCTTACACAACATTTGATAACAACTGCAGGTGTTCACTATACAAATTCACTGATAATACTGTTGCGAACAATTATTTCTTATTCATTAAACTCGCGATTTTTCTCAAAATGTCACGAATCCCGTTAGACCAATGATGTTGGTGTTAAAGTTCTATAGAATTGTCATCCGACTCATCTGACGTTCCACTTTGTGCTTCTTCCGAGAGGAAACCAGTTCCTGTCGGCTGATTTACTGTTGAATTGCCTCAAATTGAACGAACATCGAACAAAATCCTCCATTTTTAATTTTTTATAGTTTCGTAAATTGCACATTCACAGTAATAAATTTCACCCATAGACAAGAGCACAGTAATAAATTTCACCCATAGACAAGAGCCGCTTCCCACTCTTTACGTTCTCTTTATAACGACGAGGTAGTAGGCCATTTCGACTTGCTATTGTAATTTACTCTTTGGTTGGACATAATACGGAAAGAAAGAAAAGGCAATGCGTATTTTCGTTCGATGCAAACAACATAAAACATAATTTAGCTGTCAGTAGTATCAATCAAACACTTTTAAACCTAGTTTGCTGCATGGTCTATAATCTGTATGTCTTCTTTGGTCTCTTATTTCCCTAGTAGCTTTTCGTTCAGCTGTGCCATAGAAACCCCCGGATTAATCTCACGTTATGGCGTTCGTGCGATTTGGCCCCATTCGACTATTTTTTTGGGCGCACGTGACGTCTCTAGTCTAGACGGACAAGACAACCACGATTGCTGCCTTGGTAGACAACATTACACATGTCATTAGATACTGGCCGAAATGTTGGGAAAAGAGTGCCAAAATTGTACTTTCAGAATGGACCATGTGAAGCGTAACCGTGATTTAAAAATTCAATCACACACATTTTTTTTTATCGATCGAAATAAATATTTCATTCACATGTACAAATTTTCTGTAGTTTTTTCAATTTAAAATATGTAGCAAAAAAATCACCAATTTTTTCGGTACTATTATTTGCCCGAATTTTACTTCATTCAAACGTACACTTAATTCTTCGCCAGTGATTTAATTTTCTTGAAACAACACAGCTGTACTTTTTTTGTTATAAACTATCAGTGATGCAGTTAGTGATCGCGTGACAACTGTACTTGTGAATTCGGGTTTCTATACTCCACATTTTCTTCGGCAATAGCGAGGTAGGTAGTTTGGTGTCAGCGACACATTTTAGTAGTAGACAAAAAAAATCGAATATTAGTACACATAAGTGGTTTAAAAAGGTCGCCTTCTTGTCAATTCTCTTTTGAAGTTCTTACGCACGAGCACAGTCTTGTGCATTTAGACGAGACCTTTTTGCTTGCAACAACGCATAACTGTTTTTTGACATTAATCGTCAGATTTTTTTTTGCTCGTTTAAATCTGGTACTAAGTTCATTTTTAGGAGGTTATTTTTTACTAAACTTAATTTTTACTAGTGACATTGCCCGCCAAAGAATCAAGGTTGGGAATTATATTTTCTGTGCTCTAAATAGCACGTTTACATGTACTCTTTTATCATGATAATAAGCCTCGTTTTTATTCCCTGCTAAACTCATTTTTCAATATCGCTTAATTCCCCTTACAAAGTTGTCGACAAATTAGTTTAGCAGGGAATAAAAAAACATGCTTAATGTCGTGATTATCATTCTACGGAAAAAAGGCGTTCACATTCATTTTTACTCGATTTAGTTTTGACAGTTTTGTAATATCATGCCATTCTGTCAGTCAGTCATTTTTCTATTTCTATATTTGTACAAGTAACTTTTTATGCAATTAAAGATATTTTTATGTGGAATTTATTTAGAATTTCTTGAAATTTGGTTAGTATTTAGAAACCAAAGAAAGAATGCAATATCGGCTGACCTTATAGCACTACCTCTAATACTAATCATGTTTGTATGTGTTGTCATTAATGTGCATGTTCAGTGAATTACGTTTCCTTTACATTCCCATTTTCTGTTCGCACAGTCTCATACTGAAAGTGCGTATACAACTCTGCGCTTGAAATGATTTGCCACATGATATTAATATTATCGAGCTAAATGCACTCGATCTTGGGTACAAAAAATTTATGAAAAATTACATGATAATAGAGTGACTTGTCGATTATCGATTCGATCTGCCAGATCGAGTGCATGTAAACGCCCTATTAAAACAAAGAATCGTTGAGTGAGTTATAGAAATTCTTTGCTAAAATTTCTTTGTAATTTTAGTTTTTTAAATTTCACCGATACGAAACAAAATCACCTTTCCACGTTTAAAGCAGAATACGAAAGAGGGATATCAGAAAACGAACATCCGCTTGTTGATTACCACACAGCTCTTTACGCCTTTCGCCAACAGACCAAAAAGTTATGACTGTCCATGATTGAAATACGAGGTTGTGTTATAATAACAGCTGATGTTACTTTTTTCATGTCATGGTACAACATGCTAGACCTGTCAACAACTTGTTTATTTTGTTTTGTAAATACTTTCAAAAATGTCTAAATAAATCGAAGTTGACTAAATACAAATTTTGTAAAGTAAATATAAAGTTGTTTTATACATTAAGGAATAAATATATAGAAAAATCAGTAGACTTTGACAGGTCTTTAAATACTGATGCATACAAATCCTATTCCTTTCACCTGTATAATTGCATTAGCCAATTTAATATAAGATAATGATTCCAAGGCTAACAGATATCTGTACGAAATTTAACGGGTGTTCTCTTTGATTTTCGAAAATACAATTTTTAATTTAATTGTTCTTTAAATCTCATCCCTTGGCTAAAAAAGAACAAAGCTTAAAATGTTCGAACATTATGCCCAGTATTGGGAAATCAGCATTTTTCCTAACGCCCTTAACTTTTCTCAAGTAAAATTTGCAAATAACCTAAATCCAACCAAGCGTACAGACAAATCCAACAATTTCTGCAATAACTAAATTTGTCGATTTACAATTCCTTTATATTGTAGTGTATTACGGATTTTATGATCCATCCAAATCACTGTGCAGCAGCGGTTCTGGCTGGGGGCGGAGAAGTCTCTCACCAAATGGATGCTCTATGTGGGTAAACGTAACCCTCCAAAGCATTTTTCATTTCTAGGTTGAAATTTTATTTTATCGCCAAAAGAATGTAACACATTTTGGAGCCAACGTTTGAGAAATAGTATAAAATTTAAATTACAAATTTCCATTTAATGTCAAAATATTGGCTGGATGTCTACTATGCAATTAAAAGCGGAAACATTTGGTAGTTTTGTAGCCCTTATAGCACCGTTTCCAAATTTCAACCTAGACATCAAAAATACTTTGGAGGTTTAAATATACGCATGCAGAGCTCTCATTTGGTGAAGGAATTTTGCACCCCTCCAGATCATGACCATCAATTTGTTGCATTGTGTATTGCGTCAAATACTTTTAATTTATGTATGTAGTACCTACACTAAATGTCGAACATTTATTACCACAAAAGAACGATAGTTCCATAGAGTTTATTGCCTAACTAAATTGTTTTATATGTAGCTCTACCTGAAAAAGTTGATATTTTGACTTCAGCCCTTATTCGCGTACAAAGGAGAAGCAAAGATTAGCGTGCGCAATTTATGTGTATCGGTTCTAATCCCCCGCTGATCACCTTTCATTTCACTCGGCAACAATCGCCAGACTTAATGATGGCGACTCTCTCGAGTAATTGAAAAATAACATGCTGCTCAAAGAAATACCGTTCGGAATCGATGTACAAGAAGAATGCGTCATAGACAAAGATTAGAGCATTAAGCCCGGTATTCAGTTCTTGCGAAATTTTCATTAGAAACTTTGTAATTTATCTCTAAAAGGAAAATTTTGTTACAGAGAGTTACCACATATCTCTGATTTACGTTGCAAATATTTCATTAATAATTCATCATTGCACTCCATTCTATTTTTAACGCAAGTGGAATTACTTTTGTTTTCAATTTCAAATTATGTGTCAAAATTCCGGTTCCAAACAATTAGCAAACAATTGTTTTCGTACGAAATAACTTCGGCGTAACAACCCTGTACTTGATTTTGCCCACGAAATGTTCGCAGAGCTGATTACCAAGCAAATGAAAAGTGTGCGAAATTTGCGGTTCATGAAAGTTTCGTTATATTTTATACACGTAATACTTATGGCATCGAAAATTTCATAAAAACTGAATACCGGGCTTTACCAGGAATACAAATGTCAGTTTCTATGCAAAATTATCGCCTGTAATCACAATATTAACATAATCTCGTGGCATGTAAACGACATATAGGTACGAACCGATCAGTAAGTCTAAAAGGGCCCTTAGACCTGTACATAAGTTGCAGCGACTTCAGGTTGACATTCACGCGCGTGTTTGACGCGTGTCTAACGCGTTTTGTGGTTGAGAGGTGTGGTGTTGCTGGCAGGGTAAACTTTCACGCACGATTCGTTAATTTGTGGGGAGTTTTGACGTATCTCTTTCTTCACTTTCGTATTTCTGTCATTTTGTTTCATATTAGTTACCATGTCGAAGTGAAAAGTTGTAACGGATCGGTACAAAGAATAAATTTTTGATAAATTTGATTATAATATACCACTTTTATAAATTTTTACGAATGTCAGAATGAGGGAGATCAGCCAACTAAACGTCAAAAACTGAAGGGGTGGTTGCAAGCAAAATCGCAAAATGTAATCTAATCGTGATTTACGTAGGCTTTTTTTAAAATAGAATAGCGTGATAATTGCAGCCTGACAAGCAAAATATAAATGGGGACTATGACTCTCATAGAATAACACATACCATAGAAGGTTTTATTCGCTCAATAAATTAAACGTCATAGGTACGATGGAAAGTAAACATTGGATGGTAGAAATATGGGTTCAATAATACCAGATAGTGGCAATAGTATACAGCGATCAACATAGGAACAACAACCGAATTTCGTGTTTTTGTGGCAAACTAGTTGTGTTAAATACAATACAAATGTAAACCAACGATAAAAGTCAATAAAAAAGTTCAAAATATATTTAAATTTTTCAGTTCTACACCAAAACGACAGGAAAAAGTTAAGTGAACATATTTTGTAACTCCACCTGGTGTAAGATAATTTTAAATTTAATTGCTCTCATTTCCACAAACCTACGATGAGAGTGTGAAATGAAACGTCAGATGAGAGAATAAGTTTATCTAGGTATGTATTAGTCTATGATGACTCTGTTTACTTTCTGTTGCTTATCGTTCATTCTCCCATTCACTGTGTACTCTATCAAATCGCCAAATACCCCCTGGTTAGATGTACCAAATTGTGTAAGTGGCAACCCTGTTATACACTCGTCTAATACCTGCACTGTACTATATTCGATTTTATGGCGGTTGATTTTTATTTTTTTTTCTTTTGTGGAAGAGGTGGTGCTGGCGGTAGAAGTGAGAAGATTCATTGAGACTCTAAAATATTGAACCAAAACAAATACACGAAAGAAAAAAACAAATACACACATCAGTATTTAGACAATACAATAGCAACGAAAAGCAAAGACTTGTTTATAAACAAATGGCAATTGAGTTTTTGTTATGATCTTTGATTTTTATGAATTTAAAATTTCTAGAAATTTTGAAACTTAAGGTGAATACTATAATATAAAAAAAATACGTTAATAGTATAATTTAAAAACTACATCATTGATATACAGACGGTAAAATATTCTTGGAATTACCAAGTGCAAGAATTGTTTTAGACTCATTAAGATCGAAACAAATATATATGTATGTATGTATTAGAGAAATTTAGGGGACTACGATTGAAAAATATAACACACTTATTATTAGAATTTTTGATCTGAATTTAAGTTAAGATCACATTAGGCGTGTTTTTCTATCCTCTGCTAGAGTAATTTTCCCTTAACTTTACGATCTTTTGCGGCTCCCCATACAAACTGGCCGAAATATTTTATAGAGGGATTGAAAAATACGCCTATTATAAGTTTCATGTCCCGATAGTTATCAAGAGCGTGATTTTCGTGGTGCCGCCATCCGAGGAACTTATTTTTGTTGAAACCCTAAAGCGAACCACTGACTTGTCATTCATGAGCATGAACATCAGCTAAAGTTGATGTTTATTGTCGCCCTTCTTGATACCATATATGAATGTAATCGAAGTTGCCATTTTTGTATCGGATTTGCTTTAAATTTCTATGAAAATTTAAAAAACTAATGATGGACTTTAAAAGACGGATAAATTCCAAGCAATTTTGTAAAGAAATGTGGAATTTCCAGTTACTGTTTATGACTTATACCATTTTAAAGCCCTTTACCAATTGTTTTGAAACTAAAAATATTATAAACTGTTTGCCATTTTTGCATGGGATTTGCTTTAAATTTCTATGAAAATTTAAAAAACTAATGAAGGACTTTAAAAGACGGATAAATTCTAAGCAATTTTATAAAAAAAATCTGGAATTTGCAGTTACTGTTTCTGAGTTACACCATTTCAAAGCTTTATACCCATTGTTTTGAAACATAAAATATTATAAACAGTTTGCCATTTTTGCATCGGATTTGCTTAAAAAATTCTATGAAAATTGAAAAAACTACTGAAGCACTTTAAAAGAAGGATAAATTCCAAGCAATTTTGTAAAGAAATGTGGTATTTCCAGTCACTGTTTATGAGTTACACCATTTCAAAGCTTTTTACCCATTGTTATGAAACCAAAAATATTATAACCTGTGCAATTTTTGCACCGGATTTGCTTAAAAATTTCTATGAAAATTTAAAAAACTAATGATGCACTTTAAAAGACGGATAAATTCCAAACAATTTTGTAAACAATAAAAATCTGGAATTTGCAATTACTCTTTCTGAGTTATACAATTTTAAATCTTTTTACCCATTGTTATGAAATCAAAAATATTATATCCTGTGCAATTTTTGCACCGGAATTGCTTAAAAATTTCTATGAAAATTTAAAAAACTAATGATGCACTTTAAAAGACGGATAAATTTCAAACAATTTTGTAAACAATAAAAATCTGGAATTTGCAATTACTGTTTCTGAGTTATACAATTTTAAATCTTTTTAGCCATTGTTTTGAAACTAAAAATATTTTAAACTGTTTGCATTTTTGCATCGAATTTGCTTGAAACATTGCATAAATGAAAAATCTACATGCGGTTAGTAACGACAAAGCATTACACGCAGCAAAAAATGGTCCGTGCAACATATTTCAAGAACCATATATATGTTTGCAAGCATTGTGTTTGGAAATGTGGCTTTGTTTGTTGGAAACTGCTGAAAAAACCTGACAGACAACAAAGGAACAGAAACGTTCATGAAAGCAATGCTTGTAGCATATATATGGTTACTGCAATATGTTGGGCCGTTTTTTCGTACGTATAATACTTTTTCGTTATTTCGACGGGTTCCGTTGTCAAAATCCTCATACTTTCTCCAAGTTATCGATATTTACTCGAGTTTTATCATCTTTATGTGATAGATTACATGTTACGATAATTAATCTGATTTTAAACC
This sequence comes from Phaonia tiefii, assembly GCA_963931995.1. Taxonomy (NCBI): domain Eukaryota; kingdom Metazoa; phylum Arthropoda; class Insecta; order Diptera; family Muscidae; genus Phaonia; species Phaonia tiefii. The sequence continues at coordinate 60,688,140 of OZ008369.1, read as the reverse complement.
GCACCACAGACTTGTCAGTCATGAGCATGGTAACTTTTTGCTTGACTCAGACAGTATATCAAAAATTATCAAAATTGATTGTTAGCAAGTTAGTGATGTGAACAATACCGATTACACTCCTGTAGCTCTTCGGAAGTGGCGTTAAAACGACAATTGGGGAATGTGTGGTCCGCTTAACACTGTACTTGGTCATGGCTCTCTTTATCGTAAAATGTGGATTAGTTGCCATCATATTCGATGCGCTTGCAAACATTCCATATCTCTCCGATAGCGATCTATAGTTTGTAAACTTTTACCTCTAAAACTTGCACAGCAAACGTCAAAACAAAACAAAAATATTCTCAAACAAAACGAATTGCACAAGTGTTTCGAGGCTCTTGCGCTAATGTTGAATACCTCTAATATTTCTGTGGTCACAAGCAATAACAACCTAAGTCGATTCCGATTTTCAGGGAAAGCAGTTTAAAGTTTAATATCCTTACTGGAAATCAGGTGTCGGAGTTTTTGTGATAACTTTGTTACAGATAACAATGAAATGAATTCTTTTACTTACTTCTGGTATTAAAAACAAGAGTTCCTTATTTGAGCACGGTGACTTCTCAAAAATCTTTTTTAAATTTTGTCCTAACTCGAGTTAGGCTGTTATTGTTTGTGACCACAGATTTTACATTTCCAACTTTTAAATTTCCTGTTATTAATGCAACTTATTCCGTTTGCCGCCGATAACTAAAAAAAAAACAATGGAACGGACTCATATACTGCTCCAATCACCTTGAATTTCTTTCTGCAACACTTATCCCACTTTGTGACGACTAATCATATAGTCCCATTTGAAATTGCATGAAATCATTCCTCAATGACATTGCAAAATCCCATCTGCCTGATCCTATTATACTTTTCCATTACAAATGGTATAGAAACAAAGGTTTCCTTATCTGCAAAGACCATCAACCTATTAATTGTTATCAGTTAATATATTTCGCTTCGTTTCAATGGTCAAATTGCCTGCATGGTCATTACGTTGTAGTACACGCCTGAAGTGTCCAAACTTGTGTTTGAGTGCAGTGGATTCATCTAATGACCAGTACCTAAAAAGGGAAGTATCCGCTAAATATAATTTTTTCCTGGTTCATCTTCATTGAATGAGTTCGTGAACTTCATAACGAGTTACACACAAATCCAAACAATTTTTCAGAATAATTTCATTTTCCAAATTGTCATTGCACAAGTTTTGCCAACATAGTGCGCGTACTATTAGGAGTAAGTTTACAACACTGTTTTCAAGGATTGAAACAGCTGATTTATGTCATCACTTTATTGAACAAAAACTACGATTATTTTTGCTACAACGCGAAAAATATTGCTAAAGAAAATTTTGTGAAAGCAGTACTAGTAACAGATTAAGTTGCCATTTTTTTTGCGAGGATATATTAGTTGTGCGAAAGTAACAGCTTGCAAACGCCCAAAAAGCTAAAAACAGACCATGGTGTTTTTCACTGTGCAACAAAATTAAAACGTCAGTCATTATGATCTTGCACATTTCGTGGTTGAAGTGCAAAAAATGCCCTACAATTTTACAATTTCTCTAATGCCCAGCTAGTTATTTGCACAAGACGCTGAAACATCTTATTGTGTTTGGACGAACAATAGCAGCACTAGCGATCAACATTGCATACGCAAGTATTCTTCTGGTGGCAAACAACGTAACAGCTGTAATGTACATGTGGATACTTAGATGCCCAAAAATTAGTACATAGTGCTTCATTGGATGTATTGGAAACAGTTATTTCAGTTATTTAAATAGCATTTTTCGATATATCGAGTAAAAAGTTATCGGATGTTAATTTTTTAGATTTCATTATCATAGAAAGATTTCGTGTGAAAACTTACAAAAAATAACTACAATATTTCGTTAACTCATTTAGTTACCGAGATTTGGAAAGCTGCTTCTTTGAAAACGATAATACAATTTAAAATTTTTTTCATAAAATATTTAGTTTTTGCCTGAAACTCATAATACTAAATATAAAATTTTCGATAATTCTCTTAGTTCACTAGATATTGGATGTTAAACTTCCACAAATGTCGATAACATTTTAGAATTTTTTATGGATATTTGTACTAGAAAGCCGATTCATACGTGAAAGAAATAAATGAAAATTTTACGATATCTCGACTAAACAGTTATCGGATGTTACTTTTTAAATATGTACCGATTATTTTTTTTTTTATAAAATATTGGGTATTCTTGTGGAAACATAGAAATATTTATAAACAGATTTTTTTAATTAACACGCTTACTTATCGACATATCGAATGCTACATTTTTGAAAACGTCAAACAAAATTTTGGATTTTGTGTCGTAAAAATTTACATACAAATTATCGAGATATCGAAAGTTGGTTAAAATTTCAGAAATGTCGAAAAAATTGTCGAACCTTCTTAGGTTTCTCTAAAAGAGAACCAAAAAATGCGCGAACAAAAAATAAATACAAATTTTCGATATCTTGACTAGACAGTTATCGGATGTTAACTTTTATGTCATCTAGTGTGTTATCGAATGTTAATTTTTAAACATGTTGATATATTTTTATTTCTTTTTTATAAGTGATTAGATTTTTTTTGTGGAAACCTAAAATATATAACTACAATTTGTATTTAACTCGCTTATTATCGTCCTATCGGGTGCTAAATGTTTGAAAACGTTAAAAAAATTGGATTTTTGTTTTCGTAAAACTGTATCTTTCCCGTGAAACTCAAAATATATTAAGTAAATTTCGATAATTCGTTTATTCGATAATTCGCTTAGTTAACGAGATATCGGAATTGGTTGAACTTTCGGAAATGTCGATAAAATTCTAGAATCTTTGTTTGGTTTTTCTGCTCGAGAACCAAAGAATGCGCGACAATAAAATAAATACAAATGATTCGATAAATTGAATAAAAGATTAGTATTTTTTGTGTAAGTAAAACACAAAAATACAAATACAATTTTTATTTAACTCGTTAACTTATCGAGATATCGGATGCTGAATTTTTAAGACCATGAAAAAAATTTATTTTTTACAAAAAAAAAATATTATTTAAAAACTAAATTATTATTACTGTCAAATATTTTTTTCTATAATTCACTTAGTTATCGAGATATTCACTCGTGTTTGAACTTCCAGAAATTTCGATAAAATTTTTTGAGCCAAAGAAGCCAAAGAATGCGCAATAAGAAAATAAATAAAAACTGTCGATATCTCGACTAGAGAGTTATCGGAAGGTACTTTTTAAACACGTTGTTAAATTTTGAAATTCTTTTCATAATAATTGAGGATTCGTGTGAATCTTAAAAACTATAACTAACACTTTTGGGTAACTCGCTTAATTATCTGGATATCGGATGTTGGCATATAGAAAACGTCAATGAAATTGTAGGTTTTTTACATAAAAATGAAAGATTCAAACAATATTAAATACAACTTTTCGATAATTCCTTTAGTTATCGAGATATTGGTTCTGAAACTTTCGAAAATATCGATAAAATGTTAGAATCTTTTTTTTCTTGTTTTTCTAATGGAAACCCAAAGATACACGACAACAAAATAAAGAAACATTTCCGATAACTCGACTAGTGAGTTATGGCATGTTAATTTGTAAACATGTTGATATATTGTTTTTTTTTTATAAAATATTAGCCTTTCTTGTGTAAACATAAAAAATTTAAACATAAATAATTTTTATTTAACTTCCTTACTTATGGAGATATCGGATACTGAATTCTTAAAACCGACAACAAAATAGATTTTTTGCAAAAAAAAACATACTTTAAACGTGAAACTAAAAAATTATTAAATATTTTTTTCGATAATGCACTTAGATATCGCGATATCGGATCGCATTAGAAAAGAGAACAAATAAACATTTTCGATATCTCGACTAGAGAGTTATCGGAAATTAATTTTTAAACATATCGCAAAATGTTTTATGTTTTTTCATAAAAAATTTCGATTTTTTGTGAAAAGTTAAAATATATAAATACAAATTTAATTTAATTCGCTGAGTTATCGAGATATCAGACGCTGTATTTTTGAAAACTGTATTTTTGAAAATATTAGATTTTTCCATAAAAATTTATGTTTCTTGTGAAACTCAAAAAATATTACATACAACTTTTCGACAATTCAGATAGTTATCGAGATATCGGATGTCGAATGCATAGAGAAAGTCATAAAAAATCGACTTTGAAGTCAGGTTTTCCAATTCGCCTATCGCTCGTTGTCTTTCAAATCCTATCCTGTATCAAATTTGCTGTGTTATCGAAACCCCCTGTAGGTGAATGTTCACAAATGTCGATAAATTGCATAATTGTTTGGTGTTGTTTTCGAATGAAAATCGAAAGAAACCGCCACAAAAGAACACTTAACAATTTTCGATATCTCCACTAGAGCTGATGTTAATTTTTACACATGTCGCTAAATTTTTAGATATTTGGATTTCTTGTGAAAACTTAAAATATATAAATAAAATGTATTTGTTAACTCGCTTAGTTATCCAGATATCGGATGCAAAACTTTTGAAAACTCACTAAAATTTCACGTTTTCTCCATAATAATGAATTTTTACGCGAGAAATTAAAAAAAAAAAATATTAAATAAACATTTTCGATAATTAGCTTAGTTATCGATATTTCATAAAAATTGATTTTTACTGTAAAACTCAAAAAGCATTAAGATTTGTTTTCGATAATTCGATTTGTTATCGAGATATGGGAAGTTGGTTGAACTTTCCGAAATGTCAATAAAATTGTAGAATCTTTCTTTAGTTCTTCTAATAGAGAACTATAAATTGCGCTAAAATAAAATTAATATAACTTTTCAAAATTTCGACTAGAGAGTTATAGGATGTTAATTTTGAAACATGTTACATTTTTAATTTATATTTTGATAAAAATTGGGGATTCTTGTGAATGTTAATAGATATGTATAACAACAATGTTTGGGTAACTCGCTTAAGTATCTGGATATACTTAGGATGTTGAATTATAGAAAACGTCAGTAAAATTTTAGACTTTTTACATAAAAATAAATTTTTTCCGAAAAATTCAAAAAATATTAAGCGAACCACAGACTTGTCATTCATGAGCATGAACATCAGCTATCGTTGATGTTTATTGTCGGTTTACCGCACTTCTTGATAACAAATAAGTACGTTATCGAAGTTGTTCGCATCACTATCATGTTTACAAAATTTGTTGGCAATTTTTTTTCTACTTTATCATTCAGATAAAAAGTTATCGGCCAAGCTCATGCTCATGAATGACAAGTCTGTGGGTCGCTTTAAATACAAATTTTCGATAATTCGTTTGTTATCGAGATATTGGTTCTTAAACTTCTGAAAATGTCGATCAAATGTTTGTTTTGATCTAAAGAATATATGACAAAAAAATAAACAAAATGTTCGATAACTGGACTAGTGAGTGAATGCTCAAAAAGAAACTAAATATAATAATAAATCTCGACTAGTGTGATATGGAAGATAATTTTTATACATATCGCGAAAATTTTAAAAAAAAATTTCGAACAAAATTGTGATTTCTTGTGAAAACTTAAAATCTATAAATAAATTTTGTTGTTAACTCGATTAGATAGTTAGATAAAGAATTTTTGAAAACGTCCATAAATTTTCAGATTTCCTTCATACTAATGATTTTTTTGCGAGAAATTCAAAAAAAAAATTTACAAAAGATTTTCGATAATGCGCTTAGTTATTTTTTAAGAATTTCTCGTTAAATTTTAAGATTTTTTCAGTTTTGTTGGAGTTTCTTGTGAAAACGTGAAATATATTACTAAACTTTAGAGTTTTGTAAATATACAGGGTGATTCAGGAAGTTCCGAACAAATTTCTCCAGCGTATTCCTTGGCTCATTTCATGAAGAAAAGTCCGAAAATGCAAGGGTGCGAAATGGCAGCGGGTTCAAATTTTTCGGATTGGTGGTTGGAGGGTAGTAGGGTAAAGTTGGCAACTTCTGAGCCAGTGGTCGGATTTTTTTGTTTTTGGGCTTGTAGGAAAGGTCTTTAAGACACCTTTCAGAATCAATAACAAAAAGGAGAATAAAAATCAAATCGCCGAGATACAGAGCTCTCGGAAAAAATTAACGGATTATGTATCATAAATTTTTTTTTAAATCTGAGAACCATAGAAAACTCGTCATGTGTGGGTGGTTATATAGAAATTGCCCTAAAAGAAGCCCAGAGATTTTTTTCCTTATGTGTTTGATTCTTCAGCAAAAAATTTCAATAAAATAAAATCTTAAACGTGTTAATTTACAAAAACAAATAAACATTTTTGAATTACAACAAAATGGTCATAACTTTGGAACGGTAAGACATCTAGGCTTCGTTTAGGTCATTTTGGACAGGTAAGAGGTATGGCCCTCTTTCTGGCTGAGCAAATTATGGTTATGTGAATTTTTTTTTCCGAAAGCTCTGTATCTCGGCGATTTGACTTTTTTCTACTTTTTTTTATCGATTCTGAAAGGCCTTTCCAACAAGCCCAGACCTTACCAACAAGCACCAAAAAAATCCGACCACTGGCTCAGAAGTTAGCAACTTTACCCTACTACGCTCCGACCACCAATCCGAAAATTTTTAACCCGCTGCCATTTCGCACCCTTGCATTTTCGGACATGGTCCTAGTGGACTTTTCTTCATGAAATGAGCCAAGGAATACGCTGGAGAAATTTGTCCGGAACTTCCTGAATCACCCGTATATTGAGTGCAATAATATAAATTGAGTGAAATTCAATAATATTATATACAAATTTTCGTTGATTCATTTAATTATCGAGATTCGGCTGTTGAACTTTTAAAAATGTCGATACAAGTGTAGAATTTATTGTTTTGGGTTTGCTAATGGAAACCCAAAGAATATGCTCCAAAAAATACATATTTTCTATATCTCTATTAGTTAGTTGTCGGATGTTAAGCTGATCACAGATTTATCAAGAGCAAGAGCATTGGTTATCGGTGACATTTATTGTCATTTGAAGGTCACTTGCGAATCGCAACAAGAATGTAATCGATGTGGTCAACATCACTAATTTGCTGGCAACAGGTTTGGTAATCTTTGTTCTATTTTATGATCCAGGGAAAAAGTTATCGACAAAGCTCATGCTCATGACTTAGAAATGTTTGTTCGTAAAAAATTAAGGTTTTTTGTGAAAACTGAAAGAGCATAAATAAAATGTTTCATTAACCGTTTAGTTATCGAGTTAAATTTTGAAAACCTCTATACATTTTTATAATTTATTTATAAAAATCTATGTTTTTCATGAAAACAAAAATTTTCGATAACTCGCTTAGATATCGAGATATTTAATGTAGATTTTTTAAAACTGGTTTATTATTTTTATTATGTGGCCGATGGTGGTGCAATGGTTTGTGGACGCAATTCTCGTACATGTGAAAGTGGGTTCGATTCATGCTCTGATGACGTTACATTCGTTCGACGACGACCAGCTTACTTAGTGACGGCGACACAAGCGAGTCATTAACATTAAAAATCTTCCCAAAAATACCGTTCGGAAAACAGTGTATAACTTTAGGTCGCAATCAATGAGTGTAATATTATAAAGCGAACAGATCAGTGATTGTTAGAATTTTACCCTGCCCCTTCATTGGAGGTAATGGTATAATATTTTTATTGTGTTTAATGGGGGTTTCTTCTGATTGTCAGTTTTCAACTCCTTAATAAATCAATAAAATGGGGTTATTTAAAGTGTTACCTGTGGCACGATATATCTGCATATCTATCTTATGAAATTAATAACTTTACATTGGTATTATTTTTTAAACAATTGACTATTTTGTAATGGGAAATGTGTATTACTCATCATATACAACCCAAACAAAAAACAATAATTCTTGACAAAATAAGATACCGTCACTAAATTGTGAATAAGAGCGAAACGCGTCCATAGATTCGTATGATCCATATCTCATTTCGTTTATAGGTCACGTGACTTCAGGATAAACTAATAAAACTTTACACTTTATTGCCGTTTATTATGTTTCTTGTTTTTTTAAATAATAAAAAAAGTAACATTTTTAAGGCAAACAAAATATTTTTTTCCACCATTTTTTTTATAACTGCGAAACTGTTGATTATATTGGGAAATTGTAGAGGAATAGATTAAAGGTATTGTAATTCTAAATGTTTTTAAATTTATTCGGACAAAATCGATCATGTCGTTCTCTGGTAATGATGACGTATACATACATACTTTTAAGATACAAATTGGTCTTTCCGAGCTATTTAGGCTAACTAGACACGGTCAGATTGTATTAATATATTCGGAAAAGTTATTCAGCTTTACCATGGCTACAATTTGGCTAAATATTGTAAGTGAAAAATTTGGAGTACCTTAAAGTTATGCTGGAAAAAGTGTTTTCAAAAAATTGCAGAAAAATCTGAGAATTGTTAAAAATCGACTTTTTCCAAAAATTTGACTTGATGCATACATTTCATGGGTACCGATCAACTTAGTAGACTTGCCTCTAACCGATATAATTTACTACAACGTTGATACAAAAAAGGTGGCACAACAGAAAAATTAAATTGGCGGCTCTGGGTTTTCCCAGTTTTGTACAAATTCGGTATGTTATTGAACCAACTAACCATTTAAAATTGGATCACAAAGGCAAATCAAGAGAGTTGCAATTTTAGTTACGCGGTCGCGTCGGAAAATTCTCGATCGGTTTCCGTCTTTTAAACAATTGAATTTTTGTGTATGTTTTTTATGGTTGCATTTTTGTGGTACTTAGCAGTGTTGGATTAAAGTGTACAACAGTTTAAAATGAAGTTAAACATTAAACTTCAGTTTTACAAATTCAATTTGTATCAGGAATATTCTGAGTCAGTGTGGGTTAACAGAGTTCATCTTCGAAATGTGTTAATCTTGGTCGGTGTAAATGCTGTATTACACAGTTACAGAAAGGGAGGGAGAGATATCCTTAGGAAACAACGTGATTTAGACCTTTTTTGTGATTAATAAGGGTGTATGGAAAAAAACACTCGCAATAAACTTCTGGGAAGTCTGTATGGAGTTTTTCTACAAGTATTACGGAGTAACACAGATCTCATTTGTTGTAATATTTTAGTATAAAATCTCAAACAATGTAAATATAGTATATGTATAATGTAAAGTGAATAAAGATGATGTTATAAATTGAAAATATAGTTTTGGCATTTTTGTTCCCTTTTCTTAGCATATGTTTTAAATATATTCAAAGATTTAACGCACAGAGGCTTTTTAAAAATTATAAATATTACACGAAATTCATGGGTTTGCGAAATATTTAATTTCAAATCACAGTCACATCGGCAATCAAATTTGTTTCAAATACATACGAGTATCTTCTGTAAATGACGGTTATTTTTTCTGTATCTATTGGATACTTTTTTTATTTTAACCCTCAACTAACCACAGTAGGAGAAAATATCTTTATAGCCCTAATAATAAAATATTTTAATGAATTCAAAGGGTCGTTTTGTGATACATCTGTGCTTAGAAGGCGGAATTCATTCGGTTAGGGGAAAAAGGTATTTCATTTTTCTTACGCAAATTTTTGAGTTTTTTGATGAGGTTTTTTCTTCCGAATACATAATTAAATTTCAAACTTGTGAAATATTGAAAAATCTTTGCAAAATATTTTTTTTTTATATCACTAAGATCAGTATACCTTCCACTGTTTGCATTTTTGTTATTTAAACATTTTTTTGTTTGATATTTTATATTTTCAAACTTTTATGTATTTTGCCTTTTTCTAACATAATTTTTTCACAAATAACTTCGTTCAAGAACTTAATGCAAGTTTTAAATAGTTTTTAAACTGTTTATTAAACATTTAACACTTAAGTTTTTAAATAGAACAAGAATACAACAGTTCTTAGATATGCAAACTATATATACAACAGTTCGTAAAGATTGTTTTTTTTTTATAATCAATACGTTTCTAAACTTTTAGATCTTTTTTCTTTAAATTTGAAAATTTTTCTTGAAACTTATTCTTGAAACTCCTAATTTTTTTTAATTAAAACAGTTTTTTCTTTTCAGTAAATTTGACAGTTTCATTATAGTTTTCTCACTTTTTATAATTTTACATATGTAAATCTTTTTCTTGTATCTTTTTTGTTCGTACATATGTATATGCTATGTACATATGTATGTATCTACTAAATAAACATGGCTTACTTTGTTGTATTGTATTTTTTTTTATTTGTTTCGTGTTAGTTTCTCTGAGTTTGTCTTTAATCACAATTTGTTAACAATTTTCTTTATAATTTCAGGCTTTGGGTTCCTGCTTCCTTTTGTTTCCTACGACTTCACTTGTTTACTTTTCTAGTGTTGTGAGCGAGTGTTGTTTCCTTTACAGAGTTTTGTTTATGAATGTCAAGGGGAATGGTTTCGCAAGTATCTCAAAGCTATGTCTGTCGACGTCGCTGCCAGCAGAGAAAACCACCACACAAAATGTATCTAAGAGTTGGTATGTATGTATACATGTGTGTACGGATTTAGGTACACAGTTCTCTAGTGTGTAAAGCGTAATTGGTAAGGAAACATTAAGCAAAACAGAAAATACAAGAAGATAACAACGAACCAGAGAGCAGCTCACACACTGTCAGTGTCATATGGATAGAAATGAAGCAAGAGAGTAACTAAGTGTAGCTATTAAAGAGATTTGATAAAAATCCCCTTTTCCACCACCACCGCTGGTGTTTTATAAAAGAATTTCAACAAAACTGCGTATGGGCCTTTTCGGCAGGGATGGTAAATGTTTGCACAAGATGGGTAAAAATGGGACAACTCCTTAATTTTAAAGTCCCGTACTGACCTCTTGAGAAAGTTTGTAATTTGTATCTAAACGGGAATTTTTGTTGCAGAGAGTTACCACCTATCTGTGATTTAATTAATATTTCGGGTAGTATTCTAAAGGGTGTCCCTAAATTTACGCAACATCAAAAACGATGTACAAATAGACAGTCAAAATTTTTCTTCACTCAAATGCCAACAAACAAAACGAGTGTAACCCTAGCACTTATCTGCCCTCTCTCTTACTCTCTTCATTGAATATTTGAATACACAATCGGCTTTTTGATAGTGTTATTGTATGTAACTATACTAATTCCAACCGTGTTGAAATAAAATTTCATAAACTGTGCAAAAAGTATGGAATAATCAAGATATGATACGAGAGAGAAATGTGTTTGAGTGAATATCTGGCACTTTTTGGCTCTCTTTTACCAGGGTTGCCAAATTGCGCACATCTTCTGGTTGTCTAATTCTAGATCGTCTTTGGCAACATTTAAATTTGCTGCTATCGACGTAGAAAAGATTTGGCAACCCTAAAAAAAACAGCTGACAGTTTAGGGTTAATAAATATGGCAAATTACACGATAGAACAGCGTGTCTTCATTATTGAACAATATTTCAAAAGTAATGAAAGTTTTGCGGTCGCAATTACTGGTGTTCTGGTGTTACTGGTGTGCGATATCGCGACATGATAACACAGTTTTTTTTCCCCGAAATTTAATGAAATTGATGTGGCCAATATTTGGTTTCAACAAGACGGTGCCACATGTCATACAGCTCGTGAAACTCTTCAATTACTGCAAGAGACATTTCCAGGTCGCGTCATTTCACGATTTGGTGACCAGCACTGGCCCCAAAGATCTAACACCATTCGATTTTTTATGGGGTTTTTTAAAATTACAGGTCTATGTTAACAAGCCCACAACCACTCGTGCTTTAAAGGAGGAGATTCATCGTTGCATCAACGAAATTCGACCAGATTTATGCAGAAAAGTTATGGAAAATTTCGACAAACAAATACGTATGAGTATGGAAAGCCGTGGAGGCCATTTGCCAGATGTTTTATTCCATAAATAACCCTATCCTATGTTCTTTACGATTCAATAAAAATATTACCATAAGAAGAATAAAAGCTTTGTTTTGTATTCACTTCAAATGTTGCGTGAATTTTGGGACACCCTTTAAAAGTCCTGAAAGTGAACGTAAACGCAAAAGCCCACGGCAAAGTCAAAAAATTGTGGTTTATACAGGGTAGCTGATGAAAGCTGCTAAAAAAAATTAATAACTTTTTTTCGGCATAAACCAATTTTAGCAGCAAAATCAGATATGCACCAAAATTTCGCCAACGGTAAAGGCTTTTGCGCTGAGCTGAAAAATAAGTTTTGTTTGCGCTAGGTCCAACTTCTTGAGATATAGGCCTTTAAAGATTGAGTATATAATCGGTCATATCTCAGGTATTTATAGTCGGAACTGCTTGAAATATGTATCATTACAAAGCCCGTGTGAAACTCTATAGCTCTGTATATAAATATATTTCCTTTTATTAACCCATTGAGGGCTCATTTATAAAATGTTTTTTAATCTCACTTTTTTGGTTTAATCATTTTGGTTTAATGTTCTTGTCTTTTGGTGTTGTTGTCTTTTGTTGTAGTTTTTACACTCCAAAAAAATATAAATATTTCTAAAACTCGCGCGATTTTTCTGATTTTGTCACAATTCGACTTAAAGTACAGAGGGAATTTGATCCCCCCTTCCTGACCCCGGCCGGACGACTAGGTGGAATATAAATTTAATGATTTATGAAATTTATTTCATCAGGATCGGATAATAAATGGCAGAGTTATGCGCGATTATATATTCAAGCTTTTCGGAAAATTTGACCTTCCTCAAAAAGTTTTTTTTTTTTGAATCCGCATTTAATGCTCTACCAGGCAAAAAAAAAACGAAAAAATCCAATTTTGCTCCTTTTTTCTACTTAATGAATCTGGTTATTTTTTTTTTTATTTGCAGATTGATGTTTAGATTTCACAAAAATGGATGACTGGGATACTGAAACAAGAATTTGGATTTTCCGCCGCTGCCACGCACTGGAGTCCGTAGTTTCGGTCCAACGAGAGTATAGGCGCACGATTGGCGGCAATCGTCCGAGCAGATGGACCATAATCAGACTTGCTAACAATTTTGCCGAGCATGGGACAGTCAACAGAAGACCTTACCACCGAAACCCTTCAGTTAGGATGGAGGAAACAATCGCTGCTGTAACTGCTGCCATATAAATCAATCCAAGAGTTTCGACAAGAAGATTATCAGCTCAAATGGGAATAAGCAGACAGTCATTGCAGTCAATTATGCACAAAGATTTGGACTTATTCCCATATAAAATTCAAATGGCCAACAAACTGAATGCAGCAGACTTCTCGATTCGCTTACCAGAAGATGCTTCAAATGGTGGAAGAGGACGGAAACATGTTTAACTGTCTTTTCATGTCTGACGAGGCCCATTTCGATTTAAACGGCAACAGTAACAAACAAAATTGTCGAATATGGAGTGCTTCCAACCCACAGATACTCCATGAGACGGAATTAGATCCACTTCGTGTCACAGTGGGGTGTGCAGTTTCATCACGCTGTATTGTCGGGCCCTACTCTTCGAAGAAAACGGTCACATCGTTACGGCTACTGGCGACCGTTACTTGAGCATATTGAGAGAGTTTTTCTATCTAGAATTACGCCGATTGAGAATTTCTTTCAACTCTGTGTGGTTTCAGCACGATGGTGCAACTCCTCACATAGCCCGGTCTGTTATGACAGAATTGCGACGACAATTTCTCAATTACCTGATATCCAGAAACTCCACATTCCGTTGGCCCCCCAGGTCGCCTGACCTTATTGCACCTGACATTTTCTTGTGGGGTTATTGCAAACAGGAAGTCTACAAAGCAAAACCAACAAATTTGAATGAACTAAAGCAATCCATTCGAGAAACAATTGCGGCTATTCCTGTCTCGACTCCAAGCAGTAACGAACAATTTGTTGGTAAGATACCGCACTTGCGTTAACGAGCAGGGCATTTAAATTCCATTACTTTTAAAACTAATTAAGCTGTATTTAATACAATTTAATTAGCTCTAACGTGAATAAAAGAAAAATTAATTCCATACACTGAAAAAAAAGTTATGTCAGTTTCTAAATGTAGCAATATTCATCAACCACCCTGTATATTACTTCGCGCTTGCGTTCTCCCAAAAACTATGTAAAAGTAGGCAGTTAAAATTTCTCTTCATTCGATTGCCTACCAACAAAAGGAATGAAACCTCAACCATTATCTGCTCTGTTTCTTAGTCCCTTCATTGAATACTATTTCAATACATAGTGTTATTGAAAATATCAATGCGTGTTCAATTTGTGATCAAGATGACAGCTAAAGTGATCAGAAACGTTGCGCTGCGGTTTAGAAACTACCCATTAAATAGCGTAACTCAGCGCAGGTAGTCAGCAAACAGCTGTAACAATTTATAAACTACCAAAACGACAAAAGTAATGCGAATTGACTGATTCACTACTTATAGAATACCACATTTATTCTTCGCACTCCATTTTATTTTTAACGCATGTGGTGTAACATTTGGTTGGTAAAATCACAGATTAATTTATACATAGATTTGTCAACTCGCTCATCGGTTTAATCATAGAGTAATACTTAAGAGTCTCTATTTCTCTCTTCCTGACGACGAGGTAGTAGGCCATTTCATCGGGTTCGGTTTACTGCTGTATTTTACCAATTTTAAACTTTGGTTGAACATAAAACGGACAGAAATCAAAGGGAATGCGTACTTTCGTGCAATGCAAACAACATAAAACATAATTTAGCTGCTTTTAGTATCAATATTAGCCTCAATAAACACTATTTAAATTTAGTTGCTGTCTTCTTTGGTTTCTCATTCTACATCATTTCCCTAGTACCTTTTCGATCAGCTGTGCCATAGACACCACCTGGTTTAATGATTGAGGGGAAGTGAACTTCAAAAACGTCAAGAGACGAATTCTGTCGCTGAGGTTTGGCAAACCCAGCTGAAATTGTTACTGTGAATGTTCAAAATATGTAAATATATGAACATCGTGAATGCACAGAACTAAAAATTGTGGATTTTGTTCGACGTTGGTGACAGACAGTGTTGTCAACTATTTAAAACCAAAACACGTCCGGATGCTTCTCAAAACGCACTAAATTCAAGTTAAAAATTACTTGATATTAAAAACCAAAATTACTACACTCCACGAAATAAATATAGCATACAACATTGAAACTATGTTTACAAACTCAAAATAATTTATTTCATTGATGTTTCATTACTTAATTAAAAATAGTTTATTTCAAATAGTGATGGCCGGCCACTCCATCACATTTATGTTTCTGTTGGCAAAAAATCTCTTAGTTGCTTTGGCATTATTGATGGCTGCGTTATCCTATTGAAAATGCCATGGTTCGTCACAAAAATTTTCGGAATAATCAATTAAATTGCAGCCCATATCGTAAGCGTACCGCCTAGAAAATTTCTTCTGAAACGGGATTCTCGTTCGCGCCGAATTTCAGTGCAATATTTTTGTTACCCATCAGATTAAATCTAGATTAAATTTTTTCTCGTCTCTCACTACCGCAGATCTCCACTCATCTTCCCAAAATCTGAGCTTTTCCGCAAACAGCAATTCATCGTTTTTATGCAGTTTTTGTAGCCTTGGTTGGGGCACACGTTTAACATATTTGAGATTTCCATCATTCTTTCAAATTTGTTGAATTCTGCTTCTGGATTACGGAAGGCTTATTTGGAGCTTGATATTCGACGGTGAGACATGTGTATCTATAGCTAAATACTTTAGCTGCCGCTTAGTCCTTTCCCATACAGTTGAATATTCTGATGTGATTGAAGGCTTGACTTTAAAATTAAGTTGTGCGTATAGATCGTGAAATTGCGAATATCTGGCATTACAAATATTTTCATTACGTTCCCGGGCTTGTAGGGCCCTAATTAATGTCTTCCACTCAAAGGATAATGGTAAGTCTGGATTCGAACGGGGATATTGTAAGGAACTGCATAGTGCCGACCTTTCTTTCACCCAACACATCTCATTTTGTGTTATATTGTGTTCCGCAAGTATAGGAGGAAGTCTATTTTGATCTAACCCATTTCTAGGTATAGCATATAATTGGGAATGTTTATTTGTAACCGCAGGTTTTACAAACAAAAATAGAACACGCCCTATTTCAAAAATTTCCATATGTATTTCATGATGCATTGTTCATATGGCATGCTTGACAGCGTTCACACGACATGCATACATTTTTCATCTGCAAAAGTGACATGTGATATGTAAAATACATGCCGTGTAAAAGATGCTTAAGCGATCTATCGACATATTTTTTTATTAAATTATTTCGAATTTGAGAATTTAAAAACAACGTAACTATTTCGAAATGAAAACTCTCTATATTCCGATAACTAAGATATATAAAATCACAAAAACTGTACTACAAAACTGTTCTAAAAAAATCGTAAATAATTTGAAGTACAAATATGGGCATTTCCACAGAAAGGTGCACCTTTTGTCACATCACATCACCCTCGTTAATTGTTTATTTTTTAAGACCAGTTAGTTAGATTGTTTGCTCATCTGTTATTAAATATAGAGCTTCTTACATTCTGTATTTCATGGTCCTAAAATATAAACAATTTACCATCTTAAAACTATGACACTATTATTTACAAACCAAGCTTTTGCTCGCTTCGATGTGTGTTTGGGGTCGATATTATGCTGAAACACCCATCGAAGCGGCATTTTCCATTCAGCACAAGGCATCATGACGTTTTTTAATATAGTGGTATAATATGCAGCGTCTAATTTCTGTTCAATTTGGAATAAAGGTTCGGTCCCACTGTAAGAGTAACAACCCCATACCATTATGTTTCCGCCACCATGTTTAACTGTTTGGATTGTATTTTGGGCCCAGATTCGGTGTTGGAAGATCTTCGTACAGGAAGAATACTCCTATACAAATACAAAATTTTTTGAACGTTCCGTTTGGATGGAAATGGAACGTTTCGGACACTTTTTGGCTTTAATTTATTTTTAGTTACCATTTTTCTTAATGTAGAGGTGTCAACATCCCGATCGTATTGTCTTTTAAGGGCGGAAGAGATAACAAAAGACGAACTCTACGTGGCACAATATAGTTGGTTTTGGTTCCAAATGTTCTGTAATTTTCAGGTTTTCCCTCTGTTTCCTAGATTGGGGTTATATTTCATTCCGGTCTCCACCATTTTCTTTGAGCATCCAATTATGTCAGTAATTTGTATGTCGCTTCTGAATTCTTTTCTCATCTCATTTAATCTTTCTTGGCGCTCATGATTGCAATACTTAGATCGACCCAATTTGGAACGTCAATAATGGCAATTTATTAATGCTACTAATAAACATTAATCATATTTAGAAGCTAACCTTTGTTTTCAAATTCAAAACCAACACACCATTAACCATTTCAAAAAAAAAATATATTTTTTGTAATTGACTATTTTATAGCACACGTCATTACATAGCATTTAAAATATTGACACTGACCTGGAGAAAAGTAGTGTACAAAAGTTATTAAAAATTACGGCATTACTATATTCAGCAGACATGAAACACCTTGGACAACTGATTTGCAAAGAATATAAGTTTTGAAGAGTGTGTGACTCTATTTCATCGCACACCACTGTGTATATATAGTATTTTCGACTTTTCTAGTTATCTTTTATTGTTAGTATAGATTTGTGTTGTATTTACCACAATAATTTTAACACCCAAAACGAAATGCTGTGGTTGTTTTCTTGTTGGTTGGTTTGAACCAATGCCACTATCTGGTATCATTAAAGCAATTCTTTCCAACATCCAACGTTCATATCACACCAAGCCAAATGTTAGAATTTTCCTGAGTAAGATATTTTCTCTTGTGGCCGTCGGTGGTGCAGTGGTTAGTGTGCGCGCCTCTTGTTCAGGAGATACTGAGTACGATTCCTGCTCCGACCACCTTAAAATTTCTTTCGACGACGGTCACCTCGTTTAGTGACGGCGACACTATCGAGTACTTAGCCAGAAAACGCTTCTCAAAATACCGTTCGGAACCGGTGTAAAACTATGGGTCCCAATCAGTGAGTATAAAACTACAAAGCGCAGAGCTCACTGGTTGTGAGAAGCTCTCCCCGATTCCTTCATGGGATGTAATGGGAAACCATTTTTTTTTTTTTTTTTTTTTAGATATTTTCTCTAGACATGTATTACTTTATGCCCATAATACATCTAAATAGTCTAAAGGTCATTGGGTCTCGTTTTTTGTTGCTGCATTGTGATATCAATAATAGTATTGAAATAGTAGTTTGAAAACGATATGAATTAATAAAAATTATAATTTGAGCTAAAAATATAATAAAAACTTAAAACTTTTTTCAACACCGTATTATTGGCACAACCAACGATTTTATCAGCCAATTGTCTTTCAATCGACATCAAAAAAAAGTACTACATTTGTACACAAATTGAATATTATGCCCGACCTGTAGGTTCCCTACTACGATGATGATCAGTCGTCGTATACGTGATTCGCTTTGTTGTTGGCCTTTCCGTCTAGTCTACCATCGTTGTTTCTATTTCTACTGTGAGTTTTTGTTTGTAAACAAACGAAAAAAGTGTTGATGGACGCCAAAGTCTGCGAGAGTGACTGCCTGATGGTCGTAGACGTATGAGTGGGGGTTGGTTGCGGTGTTGGGCCAGTAAACCACCACCAGCAGCAGCGGCACCTTTAAACTGATAATTTAAAGCCAAAGCAAAGAAACCGACGACGAAACGTATAACTGATTCTGGCGGATGACGCTTCTGACACACATTTGCTGTAGGAGAAGTAGTGTAGCCAATGTCCATCCACACAACATACTACATATATACATACATACATACATATGTAGAAACATATAAACGCACAATAACCCTATGGATGTATTGAAAACATTATGGTCGCCAGTGCGAATCCAACAGATACTGAAGAGAATCTCTACTAATAGAAAACAGCTGTTTTTCATGTGAAATTTTATTGCGTATTTTGCGTTTTGTGTGTTTGGTTTCGCATTTAATTTAAACAAGAAAAGGAGCGATTTTTTTTTGTTAAGACAAAGATCGTTTTTAGTCTTAGTCTAAGTTCGTTTTTTGTTTATATTTCAACCTAATGACTAATTTTTTTGTTTCTTTGTTGTTTTCATTGTATTTTTAAAATGACTTTTGCATTTATAGTGTCTATCAGCTGTTTGTGGGTGATCACTTCTTAGTAGGTACATACATACATATCTTCCATATGTATCTCTATACATACATATATAAGTATGTATATATATTTACTGACATTGAAATAGACAAACGGCACAGTGGGAACCCGCAACTTTGTGTGGGTAAGAATCACCCTTTAGTAAAATGCAAATGTTCGATTAATTCTTGTTTCGCAATAAAACTCAATTTCTACTGATATAAAAACAAGAAAAGCATTTATTTGAAATTTCTTACGCGGGATAAGGGTGAATTGCAGCACCCTTTCGAGAGTGAGGTGCGCGGCCGGCGCTCGGGGCTAGGAGACCAATACCGGCCCTCCTTGATGCGGATAACTCCCTGGTGGAGGTGGACGAGAGCAGGGCTAACCTCCTTGCTGACCACATATAGGGAACCTCGACTGTGGACGATTTTGGCGCTGTCATGGCCGATGGGTCACAGGATGGTGAGAACGAATGCTGGCGTCAGCAGGGCTTCGCTAGACCTGTAGACAGGTGGGGCGTTGCGGAGGAGACCGAACCGTAAGTCCAGCGGGCGGGATGGAGTCCCGGACGTGGTACTGAAGCGGGTGGATGCCGCTATTTGGCGGCGCTGTTAAACCATTGCCTTAACTTGGTATATTTCCCGGCGGCCTGGAAGGAAGCGGTAACGATTCCTATCCTTAAGCCGGGCGCGGAACCAAGTAGGTGTGGTAGCTACAGACCGATTTCGATGCTGTCGTCCATTGGCAAACTTATCGAGCATTTTGTCTTGACTAGGATTGTCGACACAGCAGAGGATAAAAGAGTCCTCAAAGACAACCAGTTTGGTTTTTGGCGAGGGCACTCTACGCCACATGCGCTCATGGTTTTGAGTGATTATGTGACGCGAGGGTTGAACGCGAGGCAAGCCACCATTGCGGTGGCCCTCGATATCTCCAGGGCATTTGATTCTGTCTGGCAAGATGGAATCCTTCATAAAATGACTGGACGTGAATTTGACACTGCCACCTGTAGGAAAGTGGCCAGTTTTCTCGAGGGGCGGAAATTCCGGACCAAGGTCGGAAACGCACTCTCGAGTGTTAGAGATGTTGTAGCAGGAGTACCCCAGGTTTCGCTCTTGGGTCCTGTATTCTACAACATTTTCGTCAGCGATTTACCAGAACCGCCGGAGGGCGGGCTGCTACTGGTTTATGCTGATGATATCCTTGTGGCCCTTAGGGGCCCGTGGACTAGTGTGACGAACTCCATACTCAATGAGTATCTGGGGGTGTTAGCTGAGTACTTCGATAGGTGGAGACTCAGGCTGAACGTCGAAAAGTGCAAGGCCACTATTTTCCGGGGTCTGCGGCGGTTACTGCCCCGGGAGGCTAGGGCTTTTGAACCCAACCTTCGGGTTGGGGACAGGCCCATTGTTTTCACCGACAGGCTTAAATACCTGGGTGTAGTGTTCAGTTCGAACTTTGTATTCAATCGCCAAACTGACCACATTTTGGTCAAGGCGAAGAGGATATTTCTCGCATACCTCCACGTGCTTCGCTGCCGTGGAGGCCTCTCGATAGAGGTTCGCTTGTTGGTCTACAAACAGATCATCACGCACAGTTTAGCCTATGCTTTACCAGTCTGGTTTGGAATCTCTTCCAATCAGATGGAGAAACTTAGGAAAATGGAGAGACGCATCCTTAAGAGCTGTTTGGGCTTGCGGACGCAAAGAGCCGACGATGGGAGGTATACGGGATGGTGGATTTCGGTAGGACTGACGTGTTCCTTGTAAGGGAGGCGCTGGAATTTTTGGAGAGGGCAGCCTCGCTGGATAATGTATTAGTTAGGCACAGTTTGGACCATGACGGGGATCTGGGTAGACTGTCAGGAGATAATTACCGGGCACCGGTCAGCCTCGCTACGCTGAATAGGGAGGGGATGCTTTTTGTTGACGATAGGCTCTTATTTTACCATAGGACAGCAGGGACGTTTGATGTTAGCAGCACTGTTTATAACACCTCACAGTGATTTGCAACTTACCTATATATATTGTATATGTAAATAGTAGTTTTAAGTAGTATTAAGTGTTAGTTTGTAAGTTGTTAAGGTTGAATTTGACCCAGTTTTAACTGGACCAGTTTTGTAGGGTTCAAGCTCAAGTAGCCGTCGAATAGATTTAAGAAAATACCATTTATATGTAAGCGCCTCATGCCGAAAACTTTGTAAAGTA
The DNA here is from genome assembly GCA_963931995.1 of Phaonia tiefii. NCBI lineage: Eukaryota > Metazoa > Arthropoda > Insecta > Diptera > Muscidae > Phaonia > Phaonia tiefii. The sequence goes on along the minus strand of OZ008369.1, from coordinate 60,666,743 downwards.
CATAAGTAGTAGAATAGTTAGTCCTTAGTAATATTAGGGATAAGTTGTACTGTACGCTACAAAAGTACATCGATAGGGACAGCAAACGACGCCATGCTTTTTCCCGCGTTTTTGACATTTCTCTTCAGTAAGGTTTGCCATTTCATCATGGAAAGATATACGAGCCAACAACGAGTCGAAATTATTAAAATTTACTACCTTAAATTGGAGTCAGTGGCCTCAATAATCTTCAGCGATGAGGCTCATTTCTGGCTGAATGGCTTCGTCAATAAGCAAAATATGCGTTATTGGTCAGACAGCAATCCACACGTAATTCATGAGTCATCATTGCATCCCGAAAAAATTACGGTTTGGTGGGGTTTATGGGCCCGCGGAGTCTTTGGGCCGTACTTCATCCGTGATGATCAAGACCGGCACATTACAGTGAATGCGAATCGCTACCGTTCAACGATAACCGAATATTTTTGGCCCCAATTGGATAATGTGGACTTGGAGGGCATGTGGTTCCAACAGGACGGCACCACAAGCCACACAGCGAATGCCACAATCAATTTAATGGAAACCAAGTTTGGTGAACGTGTTATCTCACGAAATGGCCTAGTCGATTGGCCGCCTCGGTCGTGCGATTTGACGACGTTAGATTATTTCCTGTGGGGCTACGTCAAGTCTATGGTCTATGCCAACAAGCCAGCGACGATTGATGAACTTCGTACGAATATCGAACGTGAAATTGCAGCAGTATCGGCCGATTTATGCTTGAAAACCGTCGAAAATTTGGTTCAGCGTCTGGAATTCTGCAAGCGTGCCCCTGGTGGCCATGCAAAAGAAATCGAGTTCCATACATAATGGCATCGAACCTACTTTCACAGGAATAACAAATTTCATTGGTATCTAAAACCGGTTTTGTTTTATTTAAAAAAACTCTTGTAGCGCTCTTATTGAAAAACCCTATATTAGTCCCTATGGTCGTATTTTAATCCATATTTTATGTTTGTTAATAAGATAAATTGGTCGAAAAAATAAATAAATTTAAAACGAAACGAAAATTTGAAATTTCTAACCACTGAACGAAAATGTCGCACATTGAGGTAAATAATGAAAAATAGGGTAAATTTATTATCTGTGTTTAATTAGTTTGGCTTGAGGTCATAAAATGAAAATACCAGCGGCTTCGACTGTTTTTTCAAGATTAATTAAATATTCCCAATATTTCGATTAGCATCGCTAATCATCCTCAGAGTTCTATATACAAAAATATTTAACATTAATAACATTTTAATAACATAATAACATAACAAAACGATTGCCAATAATTACATGTGTTATAAATCACAGATCAAAGCATCGGTCAATGTCGGTCGTGTAATTGAGTCGTTTCTCTGAGGGATCGTTAATTATGTGCAGCATTTCGAGAGTAAACCGTCGTGAGTTAAGGGCACCTTAGACCAGCGGATTGTCGGGCCGACTTTCCAGTCAGGCCGACTCATCTCCCAGTTTAAGGTGAAGTCGGGCAAAAATCAAAACTTGTTTGATTTTCAGAAAGTCGGTTAGTCTAAGGGAAAACAATGCTCTACACAAAAGTCGGCCAGACAAATAGTCGGCAGGCTGGTACACAGGTCTAAGGAGCCCTCTAGGAGTAGGACCCGTCGTAGCACAGTGGGCCGCTTATGCCGTTTTCTGTTCCATAGGTTTATAGGTGTCCCTTAAATCTGATTTGTGGGATGACAGTCGTGTCCTCAATTTCGTCATTGTGGTGCAAACGTATACCTATTGGCATTCGTCTGTCTTGTCCCCATTGCAATTTTATTCGATATACTCTATTACTTATCTTTTCCGTCTCTTTGGACCTTGTGTGGCTAAGTAACCTGCTCAGGATATTGTGTGATTTCAACGCCAACTCATATGACCCTTTGTCATAGAATTCGGAATGCTTCGATCTCTGGGAATAACCAGGTATACTATAAGTCAGGGATTTGTAAATTTTCGGCGGGGTTTCGTATGGTATTCGTTCCATAAATTGTCTCGTGTGTCTATTCCGATCTTCAGAACTCTATTCACGAAATATGTTGCCGTATTGATAATAATTCTTCTATGGTGCTTAGGCCAAATTTTTGAGAGGAAACCCATCTTTGTTCAACGATCAAACATAATTTATACCCTGAATTCACATTTTAGGTTAATAGTTAATTGCTGGTTAAACAGCCAAAGTTGGACATTTAAACTATGATCAAGTGACCATATGATTTTGACAGAAATCAACAAGAAGAACAAACACAAATCTTCGTTAATTGTTAGTGTGAACAATTATAATCACCACTCTAATTGAAATAGCAATAAAAACGTTTCATTTATCTCGTAGTGTAGTTATAACTTTATTTCTGCTCATATATTTTCCAATTTCATTAAATATAATGTATTTTATCACATCACTTTTGTTTTGCAAATGGCGTCATTTTGATGCATTGTAACGATTAGTCGATAAATGTATGAATACCGGTTATTTTTCGTAGCATTTGCTACTGTTGCCACATGGTAGTAAGATTATTTGACAAATCACTGAAAAACTCGTTTCTTATTTTTGATTTTGGGCATAGTACTATTTTTGTGCCCCTTCTTCTTGTACAAATTTTGAGAAGTAACCGTGGGCAAAACATGGCTACATCAGAACATATCAGATAAGTTTAAAGCAAATCTGATGCAAAAGTGGCAAATAGTTGTTAATATTATTAGTTTCATATAATGGGTAGAAAGCTTTAAAAAGGTATAACGCAGAAACAGTAAATTCAAATTCGGAGTTTTTTTTATAAAATTGTTTGGAATTGATAGATTTCTTAAACTGCGTCATTAGTGTTTAAATTTTAGTAGAAATTATTTCGTTATTTACAAAATGTATGCAAAATGTACGAACAAATTTAATATATGGTAACTTATGGAGCCACAACATTCCCAAAACTGAGAAGTAATGTTTGGAAGTTTTGCTTTAAAAATGTTGACATAGAAACTAAGAAAATCGTTGTTATTTACCAAGGTATAGTAGAATTCAAAAATCGTCCGAAAACCTCGGTTTTTAGAAAAAAATCGACTAAACCTCTTCTGAAAAAAAATCCCAAAAATACTTTACCCTATAAGTTTTCAAATAAGGCTTGAGTTGAGCAAAAACAATTTTTATTAATGGGACACCCGTACAGGAGTAAACGGATTACAGTACAGGAGTAAACGCTGGAACGCCTATTCGATCTGATTGGTTTACTGTTTAAATATAAATTTGAATTTAATCTTCAGCATCCTGCCGCCAAACAGCACTGCTTATGTATAAAAATAAATGGTTTCCCATTACATCCCATGAAGGGGCCGGGGAGAACTTCTCACAATCACTGAGCTGTGCGCTTTCCAGTTTTCACTCACTGATTGGGACCTACAGTTTTACACCGATTCCGAACGGTATTTTGAGAAGCTTTTTCATGGCTATATACTCGATAGTGTCGCCGTCACTAAGCGAGGTGACTTTCGTCGAAAGAAATTTTAAGGTGGTTGGAGCAGGGATCGAACCCAGGATCTCCTGTACAAGAGGCGCGCACACTACCCATTGTACCACCGACGGTGAAATTCCAGATTCGGACTATTAAATTCTAAACCAATTTTCACAATTCCATCCACTGTGCCTCATCAATATTATCTGCCTGCTGCGTTAGATTTTTTCACACACCAGTCTCATGTAAATTCCATTCAATAACTATTCACGTTCAAAGTCCATTACGATACTTTATTATTTTTTTTATTTTTTGTGCCATTTCAGTTGACAATAAAAGTCTATACTAATTTTAATTAAGAATTGCATTTAGAGACGATGTTTTTTTTTGCAAATTCGGAGCGTGTGATGGATGAATGTCAGTTTTGAAAAATGCATGAAAACATTGCATTGTAATTAAAAAAAAATTCGAGAATTTTGAGTAGAAAAATATGTAAAAAAAAACGAGAGTAATTAAAATTCTTATATTGTATAATTTTAGAGACATGAACTAATGTCAAAGCAGTGCTTAGTAGCATGCAATTAATATACAGTAACAGGCAAAATATAGTGCAAACGTGGGATCCACATATTCTTCTAGCTCTACGGTTTGCCAGGAATCATGAGGATGCATTTGGCAAAACTTATTTTTGAAAACTAAACTTCTTTTTGAAATCTAAATATTAATAGACGTATAGAATGGTCTTGAGCTTGAATAATAATATAAAACAGTATCAACAAAAAGCCAGAATGAATACAAATTATACCTGTTTTTTCTGGGGCATAGTTATGAATGACGATAATCGTTCAAACGATATCGTTATGTCGATAATTCTGATCATATAACTATTTAAAATACATGCGTACACGCTGAAAAATCCATCTTTTTGATGTTGATGTCCAAACACAAAGGGGTTTGCTATTCAATATAACATGTTGGAGACACAATCATTATACATGTTATAATACATGTTATTGTGACCAAAATGTAGGTTTGTTTGTTGAAAACTGCTGAAAACAAAAACGTGGCAAACAAAAAAGAACCAAAAAAACAGCAGATCTTCAATTCATAAAAACAATGCTTGCAATCATATACATGTTTCCTGTGTATATATAGAATTGTATATAAAACTTTGCTACCGGTAAAATGATAATGAATTCGTTATCGTTTTGCTAATATCATTTATTTCCGCCAAATTATACAAAAATATATCGTTACCTTAATTTAGAAAGGACGTAACTATAATTTTAAAAATTTTACAGAAGAAGGAAAAATCTTAATAAATGTTATAATTTCAGAAATTTTAAAAATGTTTTAAAGCAGTTTGAATTAAAAAGGCACAGCACACTAATTTTTTCGTTATCGATGTATTTTATGTTTTTCTATACCAATATGAAAAAAAAATATTTAAAAAAAATATGAGTTACGTCCATAGACGAATATAGGTATAGATATATTTATTCTCTCATCTGACGATTCATTTCAGACTCTTCGTCGTAGGTTTGTAGCAATGAGAGAAATTAAATTTAAAATTTACTTACACCAGGTGGAGTTACAAAATATGTTCACTTAACATTTTCATGTCGTTTTGGTGTAGAACTGAAAAATTTAAATGTATTTTGCACTTTTTTATTGACTTTTATCGTTGGTATACATTTGTATTGTATTTAACACAACTAGTTTGCCACAAAATCACGAAATTCGGTTGTTGTTCCTTTGTTGATCGTTGTATACTATTGCCTCTATCTGGTATTATTGAATCCATATTTTCGTTGACTATACATAATTTTTAATAAAAATATTATACGAAAACTTATTCCCAAACCAATAATATGCGGCTAATTCTGTACACCTAATTTTGTCCGTTAGTGTAGATAGGGACAAACATTAGGTGTGTGTTTTTTTTTGGAACTTCAATTTTCACCACATACTTTGCTTATTTCTGCAAATGTATACGGCACTGGCCAAAGTGTATTTTACCAACGTTATCTTTAATATTAATATTAACTCACAAAAAAAGTTCCTTTTATCCACCCCTCAAAATGTAACATGGTTTATGATGATTCTGAAAATATTTCGTGTCTACCATTAAGATCCCGTGAGCTGGACCAGTTTCAAAAAAATTATTTGTTTTAGATTTTCAATGAATTTTGTACTTTAACTATGGGACAATGTATACAATATTGGTATCAGATGAAAGAATTTCTTAAGGAGCGTCCAACTGTATATACGGGTGATTCAGGAAGTTCCGGACAAATTTCTCCAGCGTATTCCTTGGCTCATTTCATGAAGAAAAGTCCACTAGGACCATGTCCGAAAATGCAAGGGTGCGAAATGGCAGCGGGTTCAAAATTTTCGGATTGTCGGTCGGAGGGTAGTTTGGGCTTGTTGGAAAGGTCTTTAAGAGGCCTTTCAGAATCAATAAAAAAAAGTAGAAAAAATCAAATCGCCGAGATACAGAGCTTTCGGAAATTCTTTCACATTTATTTGTTTTTGTAAATTAACACGTTTAAGATTTCTGAAAGGCCTCTTAAGGACCTTTCCAACAAGCCCAAAAACAAAAAAATCCGACCACTGGCTCAGAAGTTAGCAACTTTACCCTACTACCCTCCGACCACCAATCCGAAAATTTTGAACCCGCTCCCATTTCGCACCCTTGCATCTTCGGACATGGTCCTAGTGAACTTTTCTTCATGAAATGAGCCAAGGAATACGGTGGAGAAATTTGTCCGGAACTTCCTGAATCACCCTGTATAACATGTCCTAAATGTCCCTTTTTCATGAATATTCTGCAAAAAAGTAGAATTTTTAAGTTTTTAGTACGGAGATTTTTCTGAGTTAAATGTCAGATTGTCATATTCCAAATAAATACGTGTTTCAGCTTTTTTGGAATTCGCTCTAGTTCACGTTTTACCAATAATTCACTACTGTGTGAACACTGCGTTCTAAACAGGGCAAGATGGGTATCAAATATTTTCTTTTGACAAGGATGTTATTGTTGTATAAATATATTTTTTTTATTTTTTGATAAATTTTCCGAGGTGATCTGGACCAAATTTTGAATATTAAGAATTACTCCAATCTGACATTTAAATCAGAAAAACCTGTGTACTAAAATGTTAACAAGGACGTGTCAGGATATGCTTTCTCATGTTTAATATACCGTTGGATGCTCCTTAAAAAATCGTTTCATAAAAAAACCGTTCCCATTACATCCCATGAAGGGATTGGGGAGAGCTTCTCACAAACAGTGAGCTGTAGGCTTTCTAATTTTTCACTCACCGATTGGGACCTACAGTTTTACACCGGTTCCGAACGGTATTTTGAGAAGATTTTACGTTGCCAAGTATTCGATAGTATCGCCATCACTAAGCGAGGTGGCCGTCGTCGAAGTAAATGTAAGGTGGTCAGAGCAGGGATCGAACCCACGTCCTCATGTACTAGGGTCGGGCACACTAACCATTGCACCACCGACGGTCACAGTGTGAATTTCATTACTGATGCAAAAATTCCACATTTTATTGTCATTTTGTGCATAATGTTGCCTTATTTATGACAATTATCTCTAGACTGTCATAACGTTTCTCCCTAGTTTGTAACGAAAACACACCTAATATTCCGAGCTACACGCTTGCAGAAAACTATGGCCATGACATTGCGACCATGTGACATTTCTAAGCTCAAAATCTCACAATATTGTTATTCCCAATAATCATTTATTTTATTGTAAGGCCAAATTGTTCACTTCGGAATCATCTTCTATTTATAAAGGGTTCCCAAAAATTCACGAAAGATTTGAATTGCGTGCCATGAGTGTGGTATAGTGTTGTTAGTGAAGAAAAATAGACAGCGTGGCAGCTGACAGTTCAGGGTTATTAAAAATTTAACTTGAAATATATGAACGAGGCGTTTTCATGGTAAAGGAATATTTTAAAAATATTGGAGAATTTTCAAATAAAATTATTTATTGCGACAACGTTATTTTCTTCAGACATGGGGCAAATTAATATGACAATAATAATTTGAAGTTTAATATGAATTACCTCTGCAAATGAAAGTTCGAAAGAATTTAAATAACATCACATTTTTATCGTCATAAACATTTAAACCAGTTAGAATTTTTATGTATCTTCCCTTCAACATTTACGAGATATTTCAGCAATACTAAATTTAAATGTATTTTTTGCCATTTGAAAAACAAAAATATTTTGACTAAATGGGGACTAAAATTTTGGGAAAACTATACAAATTGGATAAATTCAGAATGCCCTACAGACTTGCAAGAAGCGGACCTACCCAGCAAAAAACGGAGCTTCCGGGTAAGCAGGTTTGTAATCGAAAAATCGAATTCCAGAGAGGGAAAGCCTTACGGAAGGCATGAGTTTTATATGGGCTGTTCCCACTTGGAAGCAATACCTTTTTACAAAAGAAGCACGCATTTTGGTGTTTAGTGCTTACTGGAAGCGCTTCGCTAGTGCTTACTGGAAGCGCTTCGCTTGTGCTTCCTGAAAGCGCTTCGGTCGTGCTTACAAGAAGCGCTTCGCTAGTGATTTAGTGATGTAAATTAACACGTAATAATTACTATTTGTATTTGCAAGTTTATTTAATTAATGTTTTAAATATATTACGTATTTATTATTTTTCACTTTTCACTTAAAAACTCAACTACACACGAGTGTAGATCAGAAGCAACTGAATGACTAATCATTTTTTTTAAATTGCATCATCTTTTTTAATTGCAACATCGTAAACAATCGGCAAATTCTCGTGAAAGTTTGTGTTTTTCGTGTATACAATTAACACATTACCTAGTGCTTCGGCGTAAGGGACAAACATACATAAGTTCAAATATTGTATCCCTTACAAAGAGCAGGTTGTAAGGTCATTTTTAAAGACACTACTTACTGCTTCGACGTAAGGGATAAACAAAAACTTTCAATTTTACCCCTTAGAAGCAGGTTGTATTGCGTATTTCTTTAAATTCTTTTACTTACTTTACTGCTTCGTGGGAAACCTTAACTCGAAGCACTTACGTGAATGCTTTCGTCCTGACCTGCTTCCAAACCACTAAAAATGTTCTGCTGGGTATAGTATAAGTAAAGATAGAGAGATGAGATAAGTAAAATTAATCAATGGAATTATTCTACATCGTACTATTCCATATTTCCAGAAAGCCCAGAAGAGGAAATCCGTAAGCTATACAACAAGTCAGCCCTCCTGAAAGATTTATTAAGCACTAAAACATTTAAAAAGGTGAAAAACAAAGTTGGAGCAACTCTTGGGGTGAGCAAATCTCTGCTGCAGCCGAGAAGCGGGTGTTGAGTACACAACAGTGAAACAAATTCCAATGCAAGATCATCTACCTACTTTTCGCATCAACCCCAGGGGAAAAATTCAAAAAAAAAACATCGCAGAAAACCACGAAGAAAGTACCTTTAATTTGTTATTATGAGTTTCATATTTTCCCTTAATACATTGTAATTTTACTTGTAATATTATTAATTGCAAAACTATTACTTCGGAAATGATAACAAAATTATAAAATATTGTCTTATTTTTATCTTCTGGGAGTTTATCCAGCGATATCGCCGTCTGTGGTGCAATGGCTAGTGAGTGCGGCTCTTGTGCATTAGAACGTGGGTTCGATTCCTGCTCTCACCACCTTACATTTCCTTCATCGACGGCCACCTCGCTTAGTGATAGCGACATTATCGAATACTTCGCCATGAAAAAAAGCTTCTGAAAATACATGCTAAAAAATCTGTGTTTTTTTTAAATTTGGATGCAAATATAACGTGTTTGTGGCATGTCGCAAATATACTATACTTGTGCCCAAACACATGGTGTTTGCTCTTCAATATAACATATTTGAGACACAATGATTAATAGGCTATAATATATATTTTTGAGACCCAAATGTGAATTTGATTGCTGAAAACTGCCAAAACCAAAAACGAGGCAGATAACAAAAACAGATCTTAAATTCATGAAAACAATGCTTGCAAATATGTACATATTTCCTGCAATATGTTGCTGGGGCCAATATTTTTCAGCGTGTACCGTTCGGAACCGAAGTAAACATGTAGGTCACAATCAGTGAGTGAAAAATTAGAAGGCGAACAGTTCACTGGTTGTGAGAAGCTCTTCCCAAACCCTTCATGTTATGAAATGGGAAACTGTATTCTCTTATCTTCGTTCCATCTTCCATATGGTATTCTACTGATATCTCTAAATTGTCTTCCTAGTGATAATTTGGGAATACTGCAATATCTTCTAGACGTATTGTTTTCGTATTGCTTGGAAGTTTCGCTTTCAGGTAACAGTTGCTACCGACGAGGGAAACTTCTGCAATAAGAAAATGATTATTGCCGCAATACAAGTTGTCTTCCTGGCGATACGATGACGATACTGCCGCATTTTTGCTTTGTTTGCTGGGACGAGGCAATACCCAGCGAAGCCACAAACCTCTACATATAAAATACTTTAAAAACAGAATTGCCAACAGCGAAAAAAATTCAACATTTCAAAATTTCCTTATAATTGTCATCCGATTCCACAACCTGCATTTGCATTACCTGGACAAATGTAAATAAAAAATCTTTAAATCATTGTGAACAGTGGTAATTCTTTTGCATTTGAATTAGATAAAGTAATGCGGATTAAAATCCAATGCAAATTAAAAAATTTCAACACTAAATTTCATATTGATGGCGTCGTTAGTTGTTAAAATTGCCGCATTTGGAATTCAGAAAATACACGAGTGAGTGCTGCAAAAAAAAACGTGTCATCCGGAGAGTGAGAGAGTGCAGAGAGTTACCACCTATTTCTCATTGGCTTGAAAATATTTCCCGAATATTTCCTCTTCGTATTCCATATTTGTGGCTCTTGTTTGTTAAAATAACACTGTGGAACAAAATGAAACTTTTTCGAAAATAACAAGGATTTGACAACGGATTCTGGTAGAGGGCGTATTTTAACCTTTGGGGTGCTTTTTACCCTTTTCCACAAAAAGAAAAAAAGAAACCCATATATTGATACCTCTACCGCAAGTATAAGTATAAAGTATTCTACAAAAATGTTTCTCGTAAATCTATACATATATTTATATAAAATTGTTGCGTTACTGACTGACTGATTCCTCAGCGCTCTGGCCAAACGGCTAACGGTAGGATAATGAAATTTGGACTATATACTCCTTTTGGGATAAATATGTGAGATAAGAAGGAATTTTTATTGATAAGTTACTTAAACATTTTTACTTTTAGGGAGAAAAATAGGGCAAACCGGGACGAAAATTGTACCACTGTAAATACTAAACGGCGGAAGACCGAATCATGACATTTCGGTTGCACATTCCTCTTATAATGCAGACATACGAAGATACGTGACTTTCAAGATTTAAACTGTTGGTGATACAAATAGGGAAACAAGGGGGAAAATAAAGTATGTACTTTCGTCAAAACCAAACGGTTGGAGATGGAATTATGAATTTTGGGGATTACATTTCAAAATAAATTGTACTTTTTAGATATCTTTATGACACTTTTTTGGTACCGTTTTGGGTACTTTTTTGTACACGTTTTAGTACTTTTTGCTTCCTTCTTTGCTATTCCTCTTATAGTCTCTTTGTAGTTCTCTGTACTTTTTTTAGTACTTTTTTCCGTTTTTCAACACCTACGTGATCATACTTTGCTTTTCTGGGTATCTTTCTCCATGCATTTACGGTTTTAATAACAATATTTTTACTTTTTTAAATTTTAGTATCTTCTCGGGTACTTTTTTTTGTTGGTTTCATCACTTTTTGATACAATTTGTCAGTTGTTGTTGTCACTTTGGTAACGTGTTTGTATTTTGTATTTTTTGGGTATTATTTGGTACCAATAATAAGATATTAGATCAGATTTGCCAATCTTCACCTAAACTCTCCAGATTTTGATCCAACTTCTCATTATAGCCTCTGCTGCAATAAGTAGTACATAGGGTCACTTACACTATCGTCATTATATAAAAAGTACAAATAGGGTTTTACAACAGACGCTACAAAAGTAAATCGATAGGGACAGCAAACGACGCCCCATTTTTCCCCGCTCTTTTGTCATTTCTCTTCAGTAAGGTTTGCCATTTCATCATGGAAAGATATACGAGCCAACAACGAGTCGAAATTATTAAAATTTACTACCGAAAATTGGAGTCAGCGGCCTCAATCATCTTCAGCGATGAGGCTCATTTCTGGCTGAATGGCTTCGTCAATAAGCAAAATATGCATTATTGGTCAGACAGCAATCCACACGTAATCCATGAGTCATCATTGCATCCCGAAAAAATTACGGTTTAGTGCGGTTTATGGGCCGGCGGCGTCATTGGCACATTACTGTGAATGCGAATCGCTACCGTTCAATGATAACCGAATATTTTTGGCCCCAATTGGATAATATGGACTTAGAGGACATGTGGTTCCAACAGGACGGCGCCACAAGCCACACAGCGAATGCCACAATCAATTTATTGGAAACCAAGTTTGGTGAACGTGTTATCTCACGAAATGGCCCAGTCGATTGGCCGCCTCGGTCGTGCAATTTGACGCCGTTAGATTATTTCCTGTGGGGCTACGACAACTCTATGGTCTCTGCCAACAAGTCAACGACGATTGATGAACTTCGTACGAATATCGAACGTGAAATTGCAACAGTATCGGCCGATTTATGCTTGAAAACCGTCGAAAGATGGGTTCAGCGTCTGGACTTCTGCAAGCGTGCTCGTGGTGGCCATGCAAAAGAAATCGAGTTCCATACATAATGGCATCGAACGTACTTTCACAGGAATAAAGAATTTCATTGGTATCTATTTTGTTATCGGTTTTGTTTTATTTAAAAAAACTTTTGTAGCGCTCTTATTGAAAAACCCGTTACATAGATATCTTTCGTTAAATTTTATTTCAATTTTTATAAAGTATCATGTTGGTAAAATCACGAAGGTAAAAAAGTTCGAAAGAAACGAAAGATTAGGTTATTTTGAGGTTGGATGTTCAAGCAATTCAAGCAATTTTTTAATTTAGCACTTTTCCTTTAATTTATTTTTTTAAAGAAAACATTTTCCCATAGTGGGTATTTTATTTTTGTTTTGATAATTTTTTTTTAATTTATACCCAATTGAAATTGAAAATTGTTGCAATAAAGAAAAAAATTAATGTGAGTCCGATCACAGGGGAGATGTGTAAACATCTATTAATGAAGTTGGAAGTACTTATGCTTTTAGTATATTTTTATAATTAATCAATTAAAAGTATCAAAACTTCCAATATTGTAAATACATAGGAATTTGCTGGTTTTTTGTTTGTTTTATTTAACTTATTTGGTTAGTAAATGGGCACACTGCAGTATATACATATGTACTGCATTAAAAATTACAGCAAGCAGTAAATTTACTGATTACTGAAAAAATTCAGTAAATTTTTACTGATAATGAAATTTAATTTGCATTACCAGTCAAATCATAGGGCCGTATTCATAATAAACAGTAATCGGGTATTACTTATTACAGAAAATTCAATGCACCTCATCGTAATCATGTAGGCACTTTATAAAAATTGCTGAAAAAAATTTTAGTAATCAGTAAAAATTTACTAGTTAAAGAATTATTTTTACTGAAATTTTAGTAGTACTGCAAAGTGCCCATCTATGGTAAATGCCTTAAGTACAAATAGTTAATATTGCCTTATGGTAACTGAAATAAGATACATATTTAAATTTTTGACTCGATTGTATTTAAAAATCTATGGAAAACTGCATCTATAGTAGTGGAATTGTTAGTTGTGGGGGTTTGTGGAGAATTGCTCATATGCAAGTGGAAAACGTCAAATAAAAATTTTGATAAAGCTTGCGACTGTGGGTTTGCACAATTTGTATTAAAATTGTTACCCAATTGTCGTGCACCAGCTTCAGTGTAAGGCAACAGTACGTAATGAAGATATGTTATAATCTTAATTTATATTGGAATCTAATAGAAATTTTATTAGAACTAACATTACCGCCATTCAGCTTTGATACACTTTGTGTTGTTTTATGTTCTGAGTTATAATTTTTTTGGTGTTTTGTAAAATATTTTATTATTTTGTATTTGTTGCGGTTGACAAGTTATTAATCAGCTGTTTACTGAAATGTAATGTTATTTTACAGAAATGGTTTTCGAAAATTAGTAGCTACTATTGCACACTAGATGGTGCTTATATGCAGCTGTTAAGTATGAATGACAATCTCAAAGATGAAGAAAACTTTTAGTTTTTAGTTTTCCTTATATTTGACAAGTTTAGTTTTTAGTTTTCCTTATTTTGCTTTGTTTTAGTAAATTTTTTATTAAAAGTGCAAAAAATCTGTTTAAAAGTTATTAAAATTAAATGTTTTTGTATTCATTTTATTTATTTGTTTTCATTTGCCTACGATAACATAATGTACGACAATTAGTGAAAATTAGTAGCTACTATTGCACACTAGATGGTGCTGAGTATATTGTATGCAGCGTATGGTTACACTAATCCACTCATACATAGCTCACACCGATTTGATAACGCTTTACGATTGGTTAACGATTACATCGCACATCTTACTCTAAATTTGTGATTGTATTGTGAAAAAGATTTTTACCCCCAGCGTATAGATGTTTACACATCAAAAAAACGATTTGTGGTGAAGGGTTTTTCACCAAATTTCCTTTTCCTTTAAATACACATCAGTGGATAAATAATCATCGAATAAAAAATATAAATGTTGTTACACCTTTTAGGCACAAAAAATAAAACTGATCCAGGCCTTCTTAATTAATGATCATTGTTAATATAAAAAGTATCATATTCTCACTTCTATTTTGAGGCAAATGCAATTGAACGCTTATCAAGTAAAGTCGAATAACTATTATAATTTTCATGCAATTGTAAAACGCACGTAATGGGTAGCGTGCGCGCCTCTTGTACTGTCGAGTAATTAGACATGCAAAAGCTTATCATAAATAAATTGCTCCATGGAATGTAATGGGAATTTTTTTTTTATTTTCTAACCTGGCGTTTACACGGGACAGTTTTGCTCCGACAGTAGCAATACATTCACACATTTTTACTACCCCACTTACACTTCTCTCACTTGCCTCGCCACTGTCTCTGATTTTTCAACGACAGTAACTTCGGCAAGATATTTGACATAAGCGGCCAGATCATGGCTGAACTAGTAAAGGTTGGCGCAATAGAACCACTCATTTTACTTTCTTATGACTCCATCTGTTAAATTCAGTGTATTTTAATGTTGTACTTTTTTGTTTACTGTGTTTGTTCATATGGATATGTGTTGAATTTGACGATTAGAGTCTTGAAACAGAAACTAAATGCCTGTTGTTGGTTCACACAATTACAACAAATCCTACTGCGTCAACCTCTACTATTTCAGCCATCGGCCATATCGGTGACGTTTCGTAGTAATTTGAGAAAAAAGCAAAACATCGCAAACGCCTTTACAAATTGGGAAATATATTTGTATTTGAAAATTTTGCTAATTTTTATTGAAATATTGTTAGACAAAACAAATATATAAACATGAATACATGTATAATTTTACAGAGTACATCAGTTCCATTATAATTTGGAGAAGTAAGACAAAACACAATGGCAAAAGAGCGAAACAAAAAATCAGAGCACGAAATTTAACGAAACGACACTGTTGGCGGTTGCTAAAAAACTGTACTGTCTTTATAACTGGCTGGACGCGTACGTCACACAAACAATATTTGTCTTTGTGACAACTAATACATATTCTCAACTATCTTGTCTCAAACTGTCCCGTGTAAACGCACCGTAAGGTATAAGAACAAATTTGAGTGTTTATATCAACAACATATGCAATTAAGTCGATTTTCATCATTATTTCAGCATTAAACCTTAAGGAAAGAATTTGTCAGATAGTAATAAATGGCTTTTGTTACAACTCAAAATATTTTATTATAAATCCGACCAACCTTACGAACACGATTTTTCCAGTTACTTGAAAAAAAAGGTATGTAGTACTAAATATTAAAAACAATAAAGAGTGAAATTTGCGGGTCATAATCATTTCCTTTTTCTAATCTATTCAAGTGCATCAAAAAAAGAACTTTGATATTATCGAATAAAATAAGATCTAAATCAATACTTTTGTAGGCAGGACGAAGTCTGCCGGGCCAGCTAGTTTTTTCATAAAATTGCTGAACACATCCTATACCTAAAATATAAATGTGCCAAAGGGGGAAAATTTCACACCCTTTAAAAAAAAACTCAGACGTAAACTTTCAAAACGCCGTTACGCGTGTATGTTCTTTACCCCCTCTACCAGAATCCGTTGTGACAACCTTGTTATATTTTTTTTGTGTTCCACAATGTAATCGAAATGTGAAAATTTCGGACCCAAATAATTATTTAATACTTAATTGTTTTCGTATGAAATCACTTTGCCTAACAACCATGTAATTAATTTTGTGCACGAAATTTTAGCATAGACCTGAGTACTAAGCAAATGAAAAATTAGGGTTCAAAAAACTTTCCACATTTTTTACGATAACCAACATTTCATAAGGCTGAATACGGGCCTTTAAGCTGAATCTGGTTACAATTTGTAGTAACACAAATATGTGTTTTTGATTCACTCAGGTTCGCCCTAAATGACCAAATCAGCAAACACAAAAAGATATATCACCTCGATAACAGTAATTTAAGAAAAAGTTAATATAATAGCAACAATTAAAATGTGATTTGATGGAAATATAGATATGTACATACATCCAATATTAAAAACCTGAAAAAAGTCATAATATAAAGATTAACGATAACAAAAACAAAATTAATCGAGTAGCAATGAAACAAATGTTAATAAACCAAACAAATCAGTTAAATTCATGCAATAAAGGACATTATCCCCGACTGGATAGTAATCAAAGTTCATTTTGTAGATTTACAAAAAAGGCCAACACTTAAAGAAAACCATGTGTATCCATTTATGTCTGATTTACCTTGTAAATATTTCAAGAATTTTTCCTCTTTAAGCCGTGTATTCAGTTTTTATGAAATGTTCGTTGCCATATGAAGTACGTGTAGAAAAAACAACGAAATTTTCATGAATCGAAAATTTTGTACACATTTCATTTACCTAGTGCTCAGTTCTTTGCGAACATTTCGTAAGTAGAATCAAGTACAGGGTTGTTACGCCACTGTTATTTCGTACGAAAACAATTATTCAATGAATTTTTGTGGCCGGAATTTTTACACTTCTATTATTTTAACAAACAAAAGTCTCATCTCATGAGTTAAAATCAAAAAGGAAGTGCGAAGAGGAATTATTAATGAAATATTTAAAGGTAAATCAAAGTTAGGTGGTAACACTCCGCAACAATATTTTCCGTTTAAAGATAAATGACAAAAATTCTTATGAAAATTTCACAAGAACTGAATACGGGGCTTCACACTCCATTTAACTTTTAACGCCTTAAGCCCAGTATTCAGTTTTTCTGAAATTTCCGTTGCCATAAGAAATGCGTGTATAAAAATTAACAAAAATTTCATTAACCGAAACTTTCGCTCACTTTTCATTTGCTTGGTACTCAGCTCTTTGCGAGAATTTCGTAGGAAAATCAAGTACAGGGTTGTTACGCCAAGTTATTTCGTACGAAAACAATTAGTTGATAATTGTTTGGGACCGAAATTTTGACATTTCGATTATTTTAGTAAACAAAAGTAATACCACATGTGTTAAAAATAGAATGGAGTGCAAATATGAATTATTAATGAAATATTTCCAAGTTAAATCAGAGATATGTGGTAACTCTATGCAACAATATTTTCCGTTTAGGGATAAATGACAAAATTTCTTACGAAAATTTCGCAAGAATTGAATACGGAGCTTTACATTTGTTTGTCAAAATTATAGAAATGTCAACATTTCGCTTGTAAAATGGAATAACAACCCTGGAAGGAAATGGAAAGTGAACGAACTTTTCGGCTTACGAATAAATAGGAAAATTTTCATGAAAAATTAATGCAGGGATTAAGCAAGTAAGAATTATTTCATTCCATTCCATTTTGGATTGGTAAAAATAAAGCATGTGGTCGTGTTGACCAGCCGGCCAGTCAGACCTGACTCAATCGTCTTAAAAAGTCTTAAAACACATTTGATCAAAATGAATCTACACTCTGAAAAAGAAAACTAAATTTAATTCCAAATTAATTACAATTGCGGGAAATTGAACATTGTATGGATCCAAAAGTTTTTTGATCTTAAATTCAGTTTTTCGTAATTTTTGTTTAAACAGAAATTTGCATAGACTAATCCATACATAGATACATTTATTGTCTCATCTGACGTTTCATTTCACACTCTTCGTCGCAGGTTTGTGGAAATGAGAGCAAATAAATTTAAAATTAACTTACACCAGGTGGAGTTACAAAATATGTTCACTTAACTGGTTCATGTCGTTTTGGTGTAGAACTGAAAAATTTAAATGTATTTTGCACTTTTTTATTGACTTTTATCGTTGGTATACATTTGTATTGTATTTAACACAATTAGTTTGCCACAAAAACACGAAATTCGGTTGTTGGACGTTGTTTACTATTGCTTCTATCTGGTATTATTGAACCCATGGTTTGCGCCATCCAATGTTTACTTTCCACCGTAGCTATGACGTTTAATTTTTTGAGAGAATAAATGTATCTATGGTATGCATTAGTCTATGGAAATTTGCATTGCATAGAGTTACCATCTATCTCTGTTTTACTTGCAACTATTTCATGAATACTTTCTCTTCTAACTCTATTTAATTTTTAACGAATGCGGTGTTACTTTTGCTTGTCACCATAATGTAGTCGTCAAAATTTAGGTCGCAAAGAATTATTAAATAATTGTTTTTGTACGAAGACACTTTGGGATAACAACCCTGTAATTCATTTTGCTTACGAAATTTTGGCAGAGCTGAATGCCAAGGAAATGGAAAGTGAACAAACTTTTCGGTTCACGAATAAATATGAAAACTACATAAAAATTAAATACGGGCCTGAAGCAAATAATAATTAGGGGAAAATTTCATTGTGAATTAGTAAAAATTAAAAAGGCTATCGTGTTGACAAGCCAGCCAGTCAGATATTACTGAATCTTCTACAAAAGGCCATTAAACATATTTGATCTAAATAAACTTACACTTGGGAAAAAATAACAACATTTAATTCCTATTGAACTAAAACTGAGGGAAATTGAACTTTGTATGACTACAGCGAATTTTGAACTCTAATTCAGTTTTTACGAATTTTTTTAACCCTGCTGTTAGATTAGAAAAAACTTACGAATCTTAGATTGAGGGACCATTTGGTCCATACTGCAATTTTCATCCAAAATAATAATTTTATCTTATTCTTTGTAACTATTTTGGTTCAAAAATTTCTAAAGCAAGTATTTGACATATCAAAAACATCCGCTAACATATCAAAAACATCTTCTAAATATTTGACATGAATTTACATTCGCTTGGTAATGAAAAAACTTACGAATCTTAGATTGAGGGACCATTTGGTCCATACTGGAATTTTCATCCAAAATAATAATTTTATCTTATCCTTTGTAACTATTTTGGTTCAATAATTTCTAAAGCAAGTATTTGACATATCAAAAACATCTTCTAAATATTTGACATGAATTTACATTCGCTTGGTAATGAAAAAATGTGCTATTGACCAAATGGTCCTCTAATCTAAGATTCGTCATTTTGTATTTTTCTCAGTCCTGAATAAAGTTAGAAAATTTAATTTTCGCACATAACATTGTTTTATTAAAAGACCCCATTAGCAGAAAAATTTAGTCAGTATATATCACCGTTCCAAAGTTACAAGGGAAAACAGAAAAAATTTGGACCAAATGGTCCTAATCTAACAGCAGGGTTAAGTAATTTTATCATTTATCTATAAACGGGAATTTGTGATTTACTTTGCAATTATTTTATGAATATTTCCTCTTCGCACTCCATATAATTTATAACACATGCGATGTTAATTTTGTCTGTCAAAATCATGTAGCCGTCAAAATTTAGGTAGCAAACAATTATTAAACAATTGTATTTCTACGAAATAACTTGGACATAACAACCCTGTAATTGATTTTACTTCCTAAAATTTCGCAAAGAGCTGGGTGTCAGGCAAATAAAAAGTTAGCGAAATTTTCAGCTCACGAAATTTCAATTATTGTTTATACACGTAATTCTTATGGGAAGTAAGTAAAAAGGTTCCGTAATTAAGTACCTATATTTCAACACTCAGCCTTTGTAATATGAAGAACCGTTTACCTTACAAACCATTGTCTTTATAAGTATGTACAAAAATTATCTCAATTTTAATGTTGGGAGTGATTTTTAGTGCGATAAAAATAAAATAAATGGTTTCCCATTACATCCCATGAAGGAATCGGGGAGAGCTTCTCACAACCAGTGAGCTGTGCGCTTTCTAGTTTTATACTCACTGATTGGGACCTACTCGTTTACACCGGATCCGAACGGTATTTTTGAGAAGCATTTTCATGGATAAATACTCGATAGTGTCGCCGTCACTATGAGAGGTGACCGCCGTCGAAAGAAATTTTAAGGTGGTCAGAGCAGGGATCGAACCCAGGATCTCAAGTACAAGAGGCGTGCACAATACCCATTGCACCACCGATACGAACTTAAAATCTTTTCGTCTGTAGAGTTATTTTTCAGAATTTTGTGCTTTAAATTGTTATACAATTTTGCTTGAATTAATATAATTTTTCTCAAATTTAATACAATTGCGCTCATTTGGAGGAAATTTGTACTAGAAAAATTAACGACTTTGATTACAGTTATTTGGGGTCATACTATTTTCACATCGACTCTGATTGATAAAGAAAAAAGTGCTCATATTTCGTTCTATTTCCCAATTTTAACTAAAAATTTAATAATAATTTTTAAACTGAAATTATGGATCGGTTGTATACATACGATTGATGATCAACCGATGGTATCAATTCAGGCACAGTAGTTAGGCATCTGATGATGAACTTGCCACGGAGTTCGAAACTAGTCATGCCAGTGAGTGTGTGTTGAAAACTGAATTGTCTATTATTTCCAACAAAAACCAAAAATTTTTAATTCGAAAAATATTCATGACTTGTAAACTTGTAGTATGAATTTCTCATACATTAACCAAAAAAATTCCAACCATGTTTAAATAAAATTACATAAAGTATATACAAAGTATGAAATAATCAAGTTATGAGGCGAGTGAGAAATACGTTTGAGTGAATCGCGTCGACTTTTTGGTACTCTTCTACGAGGGTTACCAAATTGCGCAATTTTTTTCATCTCTACCATTTTCATCCATTTTGGATTCAGCTAACTCAGGAGCTAAAACCAGAAGACCATACCATTAAGCAGCTATGATATAGAGAAGAAAATTTACTCATGGAGTGGAATGCCATCAAAGAAAACGAGTGAAGCGTGTCGTTTCTCTGCTCGCTCTCTTACTCTCTTCGTTGAATATTTCAATACACGAGCAGTTTTCTGATGATATTATTCTATCTAACTATAGAAATTCCAAACATATTTAAATAAAATTACATAAAGTATGTAAAAAGTATGAAATAATCAAGTTATGACGCGGGAAAGAAATACGTTTTAGTGAATCGCGTCAACTGTTTTGGTTCTCTTCCACTAGGGTTGCCAAATTACGGGGCATGAAAACGTTCGTTCGATCCGTGCTTTCACCACCTTAAATTTATTGCGACGGCGGTCACCTCGTTTAGTAACGGCGACACTATCGTGTACTCGTATTTAGCTATGAAAAAGCTTCTCAAAATACCGTTCGGAACCGGTGTAAAACTGTGGGACCCAATCAGTGAGTGTAAATCTAGAATGCGCACAGCTCACTGGTTTGTGAGAAGGTCTCCCTAATCCCTTCATGGGATGTAACTGGAAACCATTTATTTATTTTTAATATCTTTCTTTAGGGTCCTGTGAAATCTCTTATCTATGTAAATAAATCATTAACAATTTCTGAGCTCAAGCCGGAGATCCAAAGCGTCATCGGTCAGATAGGGTCACATTATTGTCAAAAATTGAATAAAAAATAGCAAGGGCCTGCGATCAGAGCCGCGAGGGCCATTTGCCAGATATATTCCATACCAAATAAGAACATGTCAACTTTAAATTTCAATAAAAATAGGCCTACTTGGTCAAAAAAATTAGTTTTATTTGAATATTAAGTTATGGACTTTTATTGGGACAGCCTTTAAGCGAACCACAGACTTGTCATTCATTAGCATGAGCTTGGTCGATACCATTTTCTCTGACTGATGAATTTGAAAAATATTACCAAAAATTTTGTGATGCGAACGAACAACTTCGATTACATTCTGACATGTTATCAAGAAGGACGGTAAACCGACAATAAAAGCTGAGGTGCATGCTCAGGAATGTCAAATCTGTGGTTCGCTTTAAATAGTTCCCTACTCTCCATTTTCACAAAAATGGTTATAACTTTGCTGTTTATGAATGGATTTTCATCAGCAATAGTTCAAAGCCTTTAGTTTTATAGGGTCCATCCACTAGGATATTAAAACGAAAGAACAAATAGGTATTTAAATATTTCGTAAGGTTTTAAAAGTGAAAAATATAAAATTTTTGAGAAAAAAATATTTTTTTTCCAAAAGTAAACGTTAATATCTTTTGGACCCGCCAACGGATTTGCAAAAGGAAACGAACTTTTAACCGGCGGTTGTATTACTTTTTTATGACCAAGATGTGGGATTTTATTTTCTAGATGAATATGAAATACTAACGGTCGATTTCACCATGTTCAGATATCTTTCAGTTAGAGCTAACGAACAGTTTTAGCTGTCAGTTTGTATGGAATTTATAATTTTGGGCGTAAATTTCATATTTAAAAACTTAAAACGGAAATCTTAAAAAATCAAATCACATCAACAAGTATCATGACAATTGTGGATGAAAAATCGTTTTATTAAGTGTAATAAAACAGAGAATTCAGTCTCAAGTGTGGAAGGAATTTATCAGGATGTAAAGCAAAACCGACCATAGGGGTTAACAACCCCGAATGCGATAATTTGCCGAGGGTCTAAGAAATTTCACTGACAATGTCGTCACCATCCATCCATGTCTTATATCTTATACTACATAAGACTTATAGCATTAGTATTTAGCTAATTTGAAATGTTACTGTTATTTTTCTTTCTTATTTAGAAATTTATTTGATATAATTTACGTGTGTTGTTCCAAAAATAAACAACAAAGAACCAAAATGATAACACAAAATTAACCAAAATTGTTTATATGAAAAGAAATGAAACAAATTGTGTTCTATGCACACAAATTCGCTCTACATTTGTCGTTAAACAAAGTGGTCGAAAGTCAATTGCAAATATAATTTTAGTCAACAATGACAGAAAATTATGAAATTTACTTGTTATCTTAAAAATAAAAATATAACACAAAAAACAAAAATAAACAAATTACATAACTTTGCTTTCATTTAGTTTCTTTTTTTTTTTTGTTTGTCTGGGATTTTGTGTTTATATTTTGGGAGTAAACGACCAATTTCGAAAATTGTTGAAAACAATATTTGTTCAATCTATTGCGCATTTATGATGAAAAAAAGAAAAGAAACATGTATGCACATATAAAACAAACGAAAACAAAAACTGAAACAAAACAGCTGAAATTTTGTAGAGATATGTATTTGATGGCCGAACACCAGATAATGATGAGTGGACTGTGAGAAAGTAATGATGAAATGTGGATGGATGTGTCAAAACAAAGCATTTCCCAAATGTTCATCTCTATCTTGCTCTCTCGCTATATTTGTCTCTGACGTAGTTCATATATTTGTTTATAAACTAAATATTTTTGTTTGAAAATATTTTTATTTTTATTTGCAAAAACATTGAATATCAGGTCTGTGTACGAGTACAATCATAGGTATATCTTATAATGAATTGCATTTTTATATTATAAATAAAACGAACAATAAAAATTTATATTTTAGAGTCGACCATATTGCTAAGAGGTGGTAAAAATTATTGGCTAATTTTCTATGGTAAATAGCTTTCTTGTTAATTCTGGCCTTGGTGTTAGCATATCTAGTGTTTGCAGGAAGTTCATTAAACTTTTTTTTTGTTTATACCGTTGAAGAAAACAGGAATATCCATAAAATCCAGAGCACATTGACAATGCTAAGAATTTGAATATATTAACTTAAGGCTATATCTATAAACAACCTGATAAAAGAAGATTACGCCTGGTATAAACATTTTAGGCGCTTCACTATATTTATGTTAATGCTGCCAGAAACAGAATATTTGTAAAGGTATTTGAACTTTGTTACATGCCTATTTTCAGGCGTGGCCCGGCGTAGCTAATCGCTTCATCTACAATAAGGCTGTTTTTTTATTCCATTAACCCACCTATTATGCACTGTCCAGATAATGTGGGCAATGAACACCATGGGTGCAATGCACGCCACTCCCACGGATGGTCTGTATCTAATGTGTCATTTATTGCCTGTGAATATTATAGGGAGGCAGATGGGTTTTCGCTTGCTATCAAGTTAAGGTCAGTGAGTGTTAAACTAGAACGCACACAGCTCACTGGTTTGTGAGAAGCTCTCCCTAATTCCTTCATGGGATGTAACGAGAAACGATTTTTCTTTTATCAGGTTAAGGTATTTCTGACAATGGGGCATGGTCGAAGTCGGTCATGCAACAGTGAGGGAAGATGCTCCCAACATTCCTGCATTTGTCGACTACTCGAAAGCCAAGCACTACTATTCGATCGGAAATACTTCACTCTCATACCGGAAATGGATTCCGGGAACAAATAGGTTTTTGGTATAGAGGGATATATAAATTTATACAAGGTGTTTCATAAGAAATCATCCGATGTTTTTTGGTTCTCATTTTTTTTTTCTAAATGAAAAACTTCGATTCTGTTTTTTGATTATGTTAATTTCAACCTTTAGAATGTTATTGGTTATGTTGAGAAGATGATATCGGTTAAATCGGCGGCGTAACAACTGATTACCATACGGGCTCGTTTTATGGCATTTTTCATCACTTCGGCGAGAACTTCGGGCGACAGATTCTCGCACTCGTATCGAATGTTGACCTTGAGGGTTTCCAGGGTCTCGGGCTTGTTCACATAAACACAGGACTTCAAAAAACCCCACAAACCAAAGTCTGGAAATGTTAAATCGGGCGATCTTACGGGCCAGTGCAAATCGATAAAACGAGAGATGAGGCGATCTGGGAACGCCGCCTTCAGAATATCGGTTGTGGCTCGCGCAGTGTGTGCCGTTGCTCCATCCTGTTGGAACCACATGTCCTCCAGTCCTAATTTGTCGAAACTCGGTTAACATGGTCCTATAGCCGCACCGTCCACTGTTGTCGTTTGACCAGCGGCGTTCTCGAAAAAAAATGGCCCGATGACTCTTCCAGCGTGAACAGCGCACCATGTAGTCACTTTGAGCGGGTGTAATGGCTCCTCGTGGATTTTCAGTGCCCCAGAAGCGATAGTTTTACTTGTTCACGTACCCGCTGAGGTGGAAATGAGCCTCATCGCTCATTATGATTTTCAAATCATTATGAACAAAAATGCCATAAAACGAGCCCGTATGGTAATCAATTGTGACGGCCCCCATTTAACCGATATCATCTTCTCAACTTAACCAATAAAATTATAAAGGTTCAAATAAACATAATCAAAAAACAGAATCGAAGTTTTTCATTTAGAAAAAAAAATGAGAGCCAAATAACATCGGATGACTTCTTTTGAAAGACCTTGTAAGTGGATTGTTGCAAAATGAATAATCAGGTAGGGTATGGCTGTTTCTCTAGGGAACTGCAGCCACAGAAAAAATAACCGAATTAGATGCAATCGGATTTAGAGGTTATCACCAACACATTTGATGTCATCACATACTAATTAGAGGTGGTCCCAACGACTAGAAGTGTCTTCAGCCGAATATCATTTGTGGAGATTAAATTTAATCCTGACAACGTCAATTCGGGTGTGATAACTGTAATTCGGTGGGAACAGCCGGACTTGTGGTTGCTATAACCGATTAGTTCAGTAGGGTTATTCGTTTGTCGTAATTTACCTAATGAATGTAGCGTATATCTGGTGGAAATTTTACCTATTAGGGATGTGGCCGGCAGGCTGAGAGATCTAGCAGTCGTTGGGGTCAATGTCCGTCGGTAGTGCACTGGTTAGTGTGCGCGGGTCTTGTATATAAGAACGTGGGTTCGATTCCTGCTCAGACCACCTTACATTTCTTTCGACGACGATCACCTCGCTTAGTGATGGCGACACTATCGAGTACTTAGCCATGAAAAACTTCTCAAAATACCGTTCGGAACGGGTGTTAAACTGTAGGTCACAATCAGTGAGTATAAAAACTACAAAGCGCATATCTCACTGATTGTGAGAAGCTCTTCTCAATCCTCAATTATGGAACAGAACTTTTTTTTGGTCAATGTCTTCTCCGACAGTCAGTTGGTAATCAAACACCTGGAATCATTGTTCCTGAACTCGACAACTGGCCTAGATTGCCGCAAATCTCTTAACGTAGTATGATATTCACCTCATATGGGTACCAGAGCAAAGAGAGTTTCCGGGAAACAGCAGAGCAGATGAGCTGGCCATACTAGGGGCATCCTTACAAGTTCCTCAGGAATAATTGGAATGTGTTGGAAAGCATGTAGCCATTTGTACGAATATCCTGCAAGACCGCTCCTATATGAAGATGCAGTATAGCTGGACCAATGCCACAGATTGTGTACGCGCAAGACATATCTGGCGGATAGTGGAGAGCAGGAGAACCTTCTGTCTCTAACCAGGCCCAAGGTATCAGTGTTGATTTCAGTTTCGACGGGACACTGTCGGATTGGTAGACATGCGGTGAGACTAAAGATCAGGGCAAGAAGAAAAAGATTCTTCAGGAGAAGAATCCACTGAACATCTTCTCTGAGCATATATTTTTTTTATGAGAAATGGAATGAGAGTTAACAATATTGACTATTTATTCCTATTATTTGATTGGTAGTCACATTGTTCTTAGAAATACTAAATTGATACTCGTTGCATGTTGCTGAAATTTCGTTGTTGATAATACGAATCATTTTCTTTTTTTGTATGCAAAATGCTAAACTTAGTACCGGCCTGAAACAGGAGAGTAAAACCATTCACAATAGGTTGTATTTGAGTGTATCAAAGAGTAATACTTAAGAGTTTCCATTACTCTCCTTGTTGCCTCTTCATGACGACGAGGTAGTAGGCCAATTCATAGAGTTTTATTTGCTGCTGTATTTTACTAATTTTACACTTTCGTTGGACATCAAACGGACAGAATTCAAAGGGAATGCGTATTTTCGTTCAATGCCAACAACATAAAACATAATTTAGCTGTCATTAGTATCAATAAACACTATTTAAAATTAGTTCCTTTCTTCTTAGCTCTCTCATTCTCCATCATCGGCCTAATACCATTTCGGTCAGCTGTGCCATGAATCGCCCTGAGTGTATTCGTTTGAAAGCTCACGAAAGAAGCCGAGTGCTATGATCGTTCGCGCGTGAAATATTGAGCAACACAAATTTGTTTCACAACGAAATGATCCAGCAACATACGAGTATTGGCGACTATATTTTTGCCTGTTTTAAGTTCTTTTACATAAAAAATCACTTTTTTTCAATAAACTGAATGAGAGAGTTCTAAGAGTTAGTTCGTGGCCGTCGGTGGTGCAATGGGTAGTGAGCGCGCCTCTTGTATATGAGATCCTGGGTTCGATCCCTGCTCTGACCACCCTAAAAATTTCTTTCGGCGGCGGTCACCTCGCATAGTGACGGCGACACTATCGAGTATTTAGCCATGAACAAAAAAGTTTCTCAAAATACCGTTCGGAATCGGTGTAAAAACTGTAGGTCCCAATCAGTGAGTATAAAACTAGAAAGCGCACAGCTCACTGGTTGTGAAAAGCTCTCCCCAATTCCTTCATGGAATGTAATGGAAAAATCATTTTTTTTTTTTGAATGAGAGTTAACAACATTAACCATTTATTCCTACAAATTGTACTTTGAAAAATCCAAACGTTCCGCGTTACATGTTGCTGATATTTCGTGCGAACAACCAGAACAACTTAAGACTACACTGTCAGAATTTTTTCGTCGATATCTCGCAGTTATTTTTTGTGAAGCTTATACGAGTACGAGTCTTACAGTACGGGACATCTGAAATTGTTTAAGAAAATTAATGTTTCAGAAAATTATTTCTTCAAAGGTTTTTTTTGACAAAAAAAGTTGGCATAGATACAAGTTTACCAAAGATCTATTCATCAACTTTAAAATACATATTTGGAGCTGGTTGGAAATACATTTATATCACAAACCTTGAACCGATTTTTCAGAACAGAACCTGATCTGAGTTAACCTTGAGTTTAGCATTGATCAAAGAAAATTTGTTGTGCCAAACTTTTCCAATTGGGATTATGTTTATATCCTGCCTAATCTCTACTTTCGATGTCATCTTCCGCATTGCTCTATATAGCAGTGCTTACAGTCTTAGAACTAATTATTTGAAATGAAGTTGTACCAAACGTTAATTCGGTTGTCGCCACTGAATTGCAGTTGCCACAACCGAATTGAGGTTGGCATGACTAAATTTGGTCATCACAACGGAAATTCGGTTGAAGCCACCTCAAATTCGTTGTAACAACCTCCAGTGCGATTGTGGAAACCTCTAATTCAGACTTCTAATATGGTTGTGACAAACTCTAATGCGATTGTGGCGACCTCTAATTCGGATGTGATGATATCTAATATGGTTGTCCCAACCCCTAAATGCAGATATTATTCTATGAGTGTACTTAGTCCGTAGGAGCCTTAATATGTTATTCATTGTATTTTTTTTTATGGAAATAGGAATGTACACAATTTCTTTTCATGCCAAGTACAATATAAATATAAAACGAGGGGCAATTACAAATCATTATCCTTTGTGACATTGCAGTCCACAGAACAATGATTGTTGCTACATAAATAATAACCTCCGCTGAGAATTTCTAGCACGCGAATCTACTATAGAAATGACGCGAATAAGTGAGTCATAGTTCTTGGCAATGCCATACAATGCTTTGAAGCAGCTGTCACTTGAATACTCTATGAAATAGAAGAAGTTATAACACTTTCGGAACTCATTAAATTCAAAGGCAGGGATATATATAAGTACACATTCAAATATTCTGCGTAGGTGCTAAAACAAATGTCACCACTGAGTTTCTGGGGGAGAGATTGGGGCTAAAGTTATTTTGTATGTTGACAGTTTAAATTTCAATGTTTTTTTAATGGGGAACTAATAATTTTCGCTCTCTCGCCCATTAATATTTTGATTTTGTTATCATTCGTTTTAATATTAAAACAGCCTCTTTTCTAGCTTCCCTATTTTGCAAAAGCGTAAAATCGAATAACCCCTACGTTTTCTATTCTTTTAACTTTGCTCTCTCTTAATATTGTTTACATTATTACTTCATTGTATATTTTAATTGTCATTCTCTGTGTCTCTCTTTCTCGTTTTCCAGGTGTTTGATTACATTCTGCCCTTCCATTCATTCAAGCGAAACCTTATCATGCGCATTGGGAATTTTTCGGATTCTCTCTCATTCTTTGGCTTACCCATAATCGCCCGTCAGGACCACAACAGTTGGTTAGCATGAGAGTTAGAGTCATGGGGGATGGCAGGGTAGAGAATTCAGTTTATTATTTTATATATTTCCTGATTCGGGTTTTTCTTTTTATTACATATGTATATGTATGTATGTAGAATATTGAACCCAAAAATTATAGATTTTCCTTATTGCGATGGGTAGAAAATACAAACACAGAGATTTAGAGTTTTGCAAAGGACGGTTGTAGGGGGAGAGGGGGTGGGTTGGAGAGTATTCCAAGAGGTGAAGGTTCAATCAACTTGTGGTGAAGAGAAGGGAAGGAAAGTTACATTTCAAAAGGAAGTTTTAGTAACATTACTGTTTGCTACTGTTTGAGAACCCATTTGGTTCATATAACATCTCCCAGAACATTAAGGATGAATGAAGGTATGTATATTCTTTGATATGCGTTTAAAATATTTTAATTACAAGAAAATATTTCAGGCGAATTAAGCCTAAATCCATATGAAAGCCTTTACCTTTTCCTTCTAAGAAAAATACTCTGATTTTGAAGATTTTATATTTATCATGCTGGGAATATGGTGAGATCATTTCTCCGCGCTACTGGTACCTGAGCTATCCAATGACGATGGGACAATCGATCACAATACGGACGACGACGTTGATTGCCCCCCTCCTAAAGCCCGGTATTCAGTTTTTATGTAATTTTCGTTGCCACAAAAAGTACGAATTTCGTGAACCGAAAATTTCGCTCACTTTTCATTTGCTTGGTACTCAGCTCTTTGCGAAAATTTCGTAGGCAGAATCAAGTACAGGGTTGTTATGCCAGAGTTATTTCGTACGAAAACAATTGTTTGATAATGGTTTGGGACCGGAATTTTGACATTTCGATTATTTCAGGAAACAAAAGTAATAACACACTCGTTTAAAATAAAATGGAGTGCAAAGATTAATTATTAATGAAATATTTGCAAGGTAAATCAGAGATATGTATGTGGTATCTCTCTGTAACCAAATTTTCCGTTTAGAGATAAATGACAAAATTTCTTACAAAAATTTCGCAAGAACTGAATATGGGGCTTAACCAAGACGAGGTCGGAACAACTATTGCCCGGGTTAAAAAACAACAAAGCCGATGGATTACCGGCGGAGCTGTTTAAGGCTGGCGGCGATGAGCTGATAAGGTGCATGCATCAGCTCATTAGCAAAACTATGTCCCATATTTGGAAAAGGTGACCCGAGTCTCTATGCCAACTACCGTGGAATAAGCCTTTTATCTATAGCATATAAGGTTCTATCAAGTATAATGTGCGAAAGACTAAAACCAATTATCGCTGACTTGATTGGACCATACCAACTGACCAGATTTTCACGTTACGCCAAATCCTGGAGAATACCCACGAAAAACAAATCGACACCTATCATCAATTTCTCGATTATAAGGTGGCCTTCGATAGTCCGATACGTGAGAAACTCTATGAAGCAATGTCTGAGGTTGGTATTCCTGCAAAACTCATACGCCTTTGCAGGATGACCTTGACGAACACCAAATCCGCAGTGAAAGTTGGTAAGGATCTTACCGAACCTTTCGAAACTAAGCGAGGCCTCAGGCAAGGCGACACCCTATCGTGCGATCTCTTTAACATCTTAATGGAGATCATTATGAGAAAAGCTGCTGTCAACTTGTATAAAACCATCAGCAGCAAAAGTCACATGCTGCTCGCGTATGCTGATGATGTAGATATCATTGGGCGCACAATTAGAGAAGTTACTGCGGTTTTTTTTAGAGAATTGAGAAGGAGTCAGGAAACTGAGTCTGACATTAAATGAGGACAAGACAAAATTAATGGTTTCAACGAACTGGGCCTCCACGCGATTAGACCAAAGCGTGAACGTTGATAACCGTTATAATTTCGAGGTGGTGGACGAATTTATATATCTCGGATCTGCCGTAAACAAAAACACCATTGTAAGCCTTGAGAACGAGCGGAGAATTGTGCTTGCGATTAGATTTTATTTTGGGCTAAGCAAGCACTTTAGAGATAAAGCCCTCTCTCGAGTAACAAAAGACCAACTATACCAGACTCTCATGCAACCTGTCTTGCTTTATGGCGCAGAATACTGGGTCCTATCGCAAGCAGACGAAACATCTGTAGGAGTCTTCGAGAGAAAAATACTCCGAAAAATTGATGGCTCTATAGTGCACAATGGCGAGGATCGGCGACTCATGAACCATGAGATGTATGAGCTTTATCCTGACATTGCTATAGTTAAGCGGATCAAAATAACGTGATTGCGCTGGCGAGGCCATGCCAGTAGAATGGATGAAGACGAACCAGCACGAAGGGTTTTCAAAACCAAACTCGAAGGAAGACGAAAAATAGGAAGACCAAGACTCCGCTGGAGGGATCAGGTTGACGAATCCCTGCGTACACTTAGTATTGACAACTGGAGAAATAAAGCAAAAAATTCGAACAGGTTGACGAAATATGTTACCTTCGTTTTATAAGGTCCCTGACCCCCCGGGGTTGTCCCAGACCGGATAAGTAAGTAAGTATATTTATCAAACTAATTCTGACTACTAACCAATTGTACACTTAATCCAATTCAACACACTTCAACACACAATATAATACAATTTAATTCAATTCAATTCCATTCAATTCAGTTCAATTCAAGTCAATTCAATTCAATTCAATAAATTTAATTCTATTCAAGTCAATTCAATTCAATTCAATACAATTCAATTCAACACAAATCAATACAATACAATTTAATCCAATTCAGGTCCATTCAATTCAATTAAATCAGTTGAATTCAATTAAAGTCAAGTCAATTTAATTCAATTTAATTCAATGCAATTCAACTTAATTCATGTCAACTCAATTCAATTCAGTTTAATTGAATTCAACACACTTCACAATTAGATTCAATTCAACTCAATTCAATTCAGCTCAATTCAATACAATACAATACAATTTAATTCAACTCAATTCAATTCAGTTCCATTCGATTCAAGTTAATTCATTTCAATCAATTCAAGTCAATTCAATTCAATTGAATTCAATGCAATTCAATTTAATTCAAGTCAACTCAATTCAGTTCAGTTCAATTCAATTCAATTTACTTCAATTCAGTTCAATTCAATCCAATTTAATTCAGTTCAATGCAATTCATTTCAATTCAACACACTTCAATTCAATTTAATCCTTTCAACACACTTCAATTCAAATCAACACAATTCAATTCAATTCAATTCAACACATCTCAATTCAATTCAACACACTTCAATTCAAATTAATTCAACACAATTGAATTCAATCCAATTCAATTCCATTCCATTCCCATCCAAGCAATTCAGTTGAATTCAATTCAGTTCAAGGCAATTTAATCAATTTAATTCAATTCAAGTCATTATTAGTTCTATTAACTAAATTTTATAAAATTTCGCTTGCAACACCCGAATTTGGAATCAATTCGTTTACAACAAACCAAGTTGGCAGCAATTCGGTAGAAACAATCGACTATGGTTCCAATTCCGTTACACTAAAGTGGTTGCAACAACCGTTTCGAATCGAATTTATGAATATTCGGACTGCTGAATTCTTGTTTTCCAGATAATGTCCATGTTTATCAGCAGATTATGTCCATGTTTACAAGCAGATTCTATCAGTTCGGAAGATTTCCAACGTCGGTCATTTGAGATGTGTGCTGGAGATATGGGGAACGTATTTATAGAAAACGGTTGAATGGTTGGGATTACGACCTAAATGGATAGACACAATTCATCAAAATTTTGGATATGACCCATGAATGTTGGGGTTTCAATATATAAATTTAATTGGTTTGGAAAATATTGGAATATTGGAAAATTAATTGTCAATAAAAGATTATTTTTTATTTGAAATGAAAATCTATATTTCAAAAAGCTATTCTTTAAGGGTTTTTGCTTAAATACATAAAAGATTGGAGCACGTTTGCCGCAAAACTATTGTTTTTATTAAGAATATTCAATACTCACGGCAAAAGTTGAAATATTTCCGCCAAACAAAAACATATATTGCGAATGTCGTGCACAGTCATGAATACAAAAAAAAGTAAATTGAAAATAATTTTGTTTTCCACGCTATTTTTTTTTTATTCGGCCAGTTTGTTTACATTGTTGAATACATAAAAAATTAATAATTGATAATTAATGTTACAAAATTAAAATTTCGTTTAGGCCGAACGACGTTTTCTTTGCGTGTGTTAAAATTCCGTCAAATATTATTTGAATTTCCAACAGTATTGTTATCATTTTGATTTTGTTAACCGACGATGAATTACAAAATGTTAAAAATGAGTTCTTTAATAATCTAACGTCATTACGTACTACGTTTTATGTATGCGATTATTTATACGCAGCAGGGCCCCAGAAACAGCGCAAAACATTAAATTTCCACATAAATTCCATATGGCACACGCAAAACTGTTGAATGAACCAACCAAACACTGCTGAGGCACGTCGTCATCTTCATCAGACACCCGACAATATTTTACATTACGTCTTAAACATAAATCGAAGCGAATGTATATGCATAGTATGTATGTGTGTATTTTCAACGCAAAACCTTATGGGGGATGAAGTGAAATCACTAGAATTCACGCAATAAAATTATGAACTTTCAATGAAATTACATATATACTTTGCATAGGCATCAAATCTACCACAAAGGCAATGACAGATACACAGTGAACAAAAATAGAGGGGGTGATTTACTGTGTCGACTGAGCCGTGGACTCAAAAATTGTAATACGTAGGTTATTACACAAATGTCAAATTTCTAACTTTAATTTATAACAAAATTCAAACCCAATTTAAAATTTAAATACAATGTATATTTAAAAAGGAAAACTCCATTCATTTCAGTCTAATTCAGTTCAAATCAATTCAATTCAATCTAATTTAATTCAACTCAGTCCAGTTCAATTCAATTCAAATTAATATAATT
This sequence comes from Phaonia tiefii, assembly GCA_963931995.1. Classification (NCBI taxonomy): domain Eukaryota; kingdom Metazoa; phylum Arthropoda; class Insecta; order Diptera; family Muscidae; genus Phaonia; species Phaonia tiefii. Next base: position 60,632,507 of record OZ008369.1, on the reverse strand, counting down.
CAAGTCAATTCAATCAAAATGATTCAATTCAAGTTAATTAAATTCAATTAATTCAATTCAATTTAATTCAAGTCGATTCAATTTAATTCAAGTCATCTCAACTCAATTCATTTCAATTCAACACACTTCAATTCAATTCAACACACTTCAATTCCATTCAACATACTTCAATTCAACACAATTCAATTCAATTCAATTCAATTCAATTCAATTCAATTGAATTCAATTCAATTCAATTCAACACAATTCAATTCAATTCAATACAATACAATACAATTCAATTCAATTCAATTCAATTCAATTCAATTCGTTTCAATTCAACACACTTCAATTCAATTCAACACACTTCAATTCAATTCAACATACTTTAATTCAACACAATTCAATTCAATTCAATACAATACAATACAATACAATTCAATTCAATTCAATTTAATTCAACACAATTCAATTCAATTCAATACAATACAATACAATTCAATTCATTTCAATTCAACACACTTCAATTCAACACAATTCAATTCAATTCAATACAATACAATACAATACAATACAATTCAATTCAATTCAATTTAATTCAACACAATTCAATACAATACAATACAATACAATACAATTCAATTCAATTCAATTCAATTCAATTCAATTCAATTCAATTCAATACAATACAATATAATTCAATTCAATTCAATTCAATTCAGTTCAATTAGTCCAATTCAATTTATTTCAAGTCAATTCATTCCATTTAATTCAATCAATTCAATTCAATTCAATTCCTTTCAACTCTACGCACTTCAATTCAATCCAACTCAATTCAATCATGCAAAGTTTGGTTGTCGAAAATGTATCCAACCAAAATTTGCAAACTCTCTAACATCGAACTGGCAACATTTGCGTTCTCTCGATCTCATTTACTGGACTTTTGGAGTAAACAAACAGGATCCAGTATCAATTTGACAATTTGCAAGTAAACAAACACACCTTCTCTCTATATAAAGGGTTTTTCAACAGAGACGCTACAAAAGTAAATCGCTAGGGACAGCAAACGACGCCATATTTTTTCCCGCTCTTTTGACATTTCTCTTCAGTAAGGTTTGCCATTTCATCATGGAAAGATATACGAGCCAACAACGAGTCGAAATTATTAAAATTTACTACCGAAATTTGGAGTCAGTGGCCTCAACTTTAAGAGGCCTCAACAATCAGCGATGAGGCTCATTTCTGGCTGAATGGCTTCGTCAATAAGCAAAATATGCGTAATTGGTCAGACAGCAATCCACACGTTTGGTGCGGTTTATGGGCCGGCGGCGTCATTGGGCCGTACTTCTTCCGTGATGATCAAGACCGGCACATTACTGTGAATGTGAATCGCTACCGCTCAATGATAACCGAATATTTTTGGCCCCAATTGGATAATATGGACTTGAAAGACATGTGGTTCCAACAGCCACACAGCGAATGCCACAATCAATTTATTGGAAACCAAGTTTGGTAAACGTGTTATCGCACGAAATGGCCCAGACGATTGGCCGCCTCGGTCGTGCGATTTGACGCCGTTAGATTATTTTCTGTGGGGCTACGTCAAGTCTATGGTCTATGCCAACAAGCCAGCGACGATTGATGAACTTCGTACGAATATCGAACGTAAAATTGCAGCAGTATCGGCCGAATTATGCTTGAAAACCGTCGAAAATTGGGTTCAGCGTCTGGACTTTTGCAAGCGTGTCCGTGGTGGCCATGCAAAAGAAATCGAGAATAAAGAATTTCATTGGTATCTAAAACCGGTTTTGTTTTATTTAAAAAAACTTTTGTAGCGCTCTTATTGAAAAACCCGATATGTAGACAAATTATACATATATTTTTGGAACGCCATCACGCTAGAACTGCTGGACCGATTTTAAAAATGTTTCTTTTATATGAGAGCTTCTTGACCGCAGATGGTTCTTAACTAAAAAAGTGAGCGGGACCAAAAGTGTGCGCTACTTTATTAGTTACCAGTTACTTTTAAAACCAATGATATTTATAAATGTTCGCATGCAAAGCTGCGGGTATTTGTTAATTTTTAAATAAAATTGTATGTGTATTTTTTAAATTATATATTTACAGAAATGTCCTAAATCTATGAAAAAATAAAAAATGTTTTATATTAAGGTGTGTTTTTAAGAATATGCAGTAGCAGCTGCTTCTATTTGGCTACCATTGCAAGAAAGGGTGTGCAGTCATTAGATACCTGGAATTCTTCTTACACTTTTCCATTTTTCATTTAATATTAGGGACTCCTCTATTTGCTCTGATGATATGAAATATAGTTGGATGTCGTGTATGTTAATTTCTGCACATTCAAAAAACAATTGAGTGTCCGATAAAACCACATTTTTAGACTTTGTTATTTGTCAAACCTTTCTTTTTAAAATCGCACCCACTCTATCAACAGCACCCTTTGAAATTCGAAAAACCCCGAAATCGCTCTATTTATGCGTACATACATATATATCAAACTCAAATTTACACTTACGGTGTCGAACGTGACAAACTTCAAATCGCTACAGAAAATTGTATATATATGCAGTTTTTCAAGCCGACTTTGTTTGAATTTTTCTGGTCTACTGATAACTAATGCTTCTTTACGGTGTCGAACGTGACAATAGAATTTGTAGTAGAGATAAGCCAAAAATTACCGTTATTCTTCATTCCTTTTGATTCATCTCTTCTATTTAAGATTACTTATGCCCTTAGAAAGATTATTTATAATAAGCCTCATTTTACACAAGCCTCTCTTTACGAAGGAAATTTAAAAAAAAATGGGGAATTAAAACGTGAAAATGATCGAAAAGTAAAATTTTCCACTTTGCAATTGTGTTTCATAAACTGTTGAGTAAATATTTGTGAAATTTTTTCATTTTTCCATTAAAATTTGAATATTTTTGTATAACTAGCTGGCCCGGCAGACGTCGCCCTGCCGACAAAAAGTTTTCAATGATGTCATGGCCACAAATGAATTCACACATTTTATATAGAAAAACACATCATAACAAAAATGTGCGATCGAAGTTATGGGCTAAATGCAAAAAATTAAACAACTTTTTTTTATCAACTTTATTACATCCCAGTATTATCAACTATATTGTCTACTTTTGCTTTGGTTTGTGTCTAGACTAACATATGGACGAAAATTTCTTGTTTAATCGGAAGTTTCTAGGAGGAGCGGCTGTAATCATACATATATAAGTATAGGTGGACCCGGCAAATTTCGTTTTGCCCTCAAAGTTTTTTAATGAATCACAATTTTGTTATTTTTTTTCTATTTATTCAACTGCTCTAGGATATACAATATGTCTAGTTTTGCCATCTGCTGCAAATGTATATTAGTCGGAAGGTTTACCTACACGTGAACATGCAACATATTTGTCAAATTAAATCGACTGCCCTTGCGCTTAATTAATGATCATCACAAATGGCAACAGAATCGGAAACTGGAAACTTTTGAAATCGATGGGCATGTCTGTAGGTATCATTGGAATGCGTGGAATCAGCAGATCCGTTCGTTTATAATTTCCAGCGATTATAGTAGCCTCTATAAGATTATTCTGAATTTTTTTAAAAAATTCATTATTGGGATTACGATATTTAGGATGCTCTCGAAACTGACCTCAATGATATTAATATTCATTCGTATCTGTGATCACTTTCTTAGCGTAATAGTCTGACCTTTTTAATAGCCGTATTGTCATTGGTTTTCCCCAAAAAGTAATTTGCATCATATCAGTAGTATATGTACCGAACCTAACATTCCTACACTGTATCAACCAATTGTCCGTAAACCTGGCAGTTGTGAACATATTTCAATGTATCTCAAAAGATATATGGCCGATATGACTCAAATATCTTTTTTTAAAGTTAGAAGCATTGAACTTTAAAACAACTTATTTAAATCGAATCAGCCATATATTTTTTGAGACACATTGAAATATGTTGCCAAGTGCCTGGTTTACGGACAATTGTTTGATATAGTAACGGGTTTTCCAACAAGAGAGCTAAAAAAGTTTTTTTTTTAAATAAAACAAAACCGATTTTAGATACCAATGAAATTTTTTATTCCTGTGAAAGTACGTTCGATGCCATTATGTATGGAACTCGATTTCTTTTGCCTGGCCACCACGGGCACGCTAGCAGAAGTCCAGACGCTGAACTCAATTTTCGATGGTTTTCAAGCATAAATCGGCCGATACTGCTGCAATTTCACGTTCGATATTCGTACGAAGTTCATCAATCGTCGCTGGCTTGTTGGCCTAGACAATAGTCTTGACGTAGCCCCATAGGAAATAATCTAACGGCGTTAAATCGCACGACCGAGGCGGCCAATCGACTGGGCCATTTCGTGAGATAACACGTTTACCAAACTTGGTTTCCAATAAATTGATTGTGGCATTCGCTGCGTGGCTGTTGGAACCACATGTCCATCAAGTCCATATTATCCAATTGGGGCCAAAAATATTCGGTTATCATTGAACGGTAGCGATTCGCATTGACAGTAATGTGCCGGTCTTGATCATCACGGAAGAAGTACGGCCCAATGACGCCGCCGGCCCATAAACCGCACCAAACCGTAATTTTTTCGAGATGCAATGATGACTCATGGATTACGTGTGGATTGCTGTTTGACCAATAACGCATAATTTGCTTATCGACGAAGCCATTCAGCCAGAAATGAGCCTCATCACTGAAGATGATTGAGGCCACGGAAGTTGAGGCCACTGACTCCAAATTTTGGTAGTAAATTTTAATAATTTCGACTCGTTGTTGGTTCGTATATCGTAAGAGAAATGTCAAAAGAGCGGGAACAAATATGGCGTCGTTTGCTGTCCCTATCGATTTACTTTTGTAGCGTCTGTGTTGAAAAACCCGTTATACATAATAGTCAAATATTGATGCGTGTGGGCAGCACCTCGGCTCTTTTTGCCAACTTGCTTCCAAATAGCCTTTTCGTATATGTAGGCCAACTGTAACATACTGTGAAATTTTTAGGACGATCAAACTATTATTACACTGTGAGACACTCAAAATTTGATACGCTTGAGACCTGGTGAGAGAAGAAAAACCATAGCTGGGTTTGGTCTGATTGACAAAGTTTTTTTTTTAATTGTCGTTTGAAGTTTTAGGCTTAGAAATGAATTTTTGATAAGAGAACACTTTTGGTAATGCCTACATCTCGAAAACTGTTAAAGAATTTTCTTGGGTGTCTTCGGCAAAGTTGTAGTTCGTGAACTGCCCTACAAAAAAACGTTTATTCAAAAAATGCCACCTTCATGATCAAAAACTTTAAAATGTAAAACATAAAATTTTCGCCGTTTTTATTTTTAAATTTATAAGTTTTTCAACATGAAGGTGGTATTTTTTTAAATAAACGTTTGAGGGTTTTTTGTAGGACAGTTCACGAGCTACAACTTTGTCGAAGGCACTTGAGCAAATATGTGAATAGTTTTCGAGATGTAGGCATTACCAAAAGTGTTCTCTTATCAAAAGTTCGTTTCTAAGCCTAAAACTTCAAACGGTAATTAAAAAAAAAACCTCAGTCAATCAGACCAAATCCAACTAGGGTTTTTCTTCACTCACCAGTAACTATCAGTTGTTTGAGTCTCAGGCGTATCAAAATGTTTAGGTTGCAAAATGATGCATAGTGTTATGACTGCTATAACGGTTTATTTTAAAAGGGGCCTGGTACATCCCACTACCACTCTGGCTGTAATTCATAATATATCAACAACATATATACCAAATCTCATCTTCATACCTCTGATAGTTCACGAGATATAGCCATTTTAAATTTCAAATGGTATGGGCGGTGCCACGCTGCTTTATCCAAACACTACCAAGTATAACCAAGGACTATCAGTAGATCATCAGTAGCACATTGTGATATTTTCATAACAATCGGTACATTAGAAAAACCGTCAGTGTAATTTTTGAAACGGGGGCGTGGCACCTCCTAATTACAGCGTGGCTGTAATTCATATTGTACCAACAACATATATACAAAATCTCATCTTCTTACCTCTGATAGTTCATGAGATAAAACCATTTTAAATTTCAAGTTGTATGGGCGGTGCCACGCCCCTTCTTCCAAACATTTCCAAATACAGCCAAGGATTGTCAGCAGGTCACCAGTACCGCATTGTGAAATTTTCATAACAATCGGTATATTAGAAAAGCCGTCAGAGCGATTTTTAAAAAGGGGGCGTGGCACGGACTGGGCCAATTCTCAGACCTACCCGATATGCACACAAAATTTCATACATATCGGTCCAGCCGTTGCGGAGGAGTAAGGTAACTAACATTGTGACACGAGAATTTTATATACATATACAGAAGAAGATAATATATTACATTAATGCGATTTTAATAACTTTTAATTTAATTTTTGGTGGAATTACCCATATGTGAAAAGTTCCATAAACAATACGACCAATTTTAATGAGCACCAATGAAATAACCTGAAATAAATTTTACGAAATTTGATGAAATACTTCCATCGTTACTCTCATGTGTTTTTTTTTCAAATACAATAAACAAATAAAATTAAAAATACTTTATTGCCATGATATCACGTTCCCAAAACTCAATTGCATTTAAAATGTCAATTATTTTTAATTTTCCTTAACTAATGAAATATTTTATACGGTCATTAATCAATTACATACGTATATAGTTACATACATATATACTTATAAATATGTATGCATGTACATACATAACTATTTCGCAACGAGATTTAGCTATTGCCGCAATGGATGAAAGAAGAATTTCACGATTTCCCGCAATAACAATTGAGTCTAAAAGACGGGCAGTCAGTGACAACGTCATTGGCTAACTACACTATAATATGAAATGTATATAAAATATTACTATAATTAAAATTACTTCAAATGTATGTGCATTCATATGTTGGGAACATATAGAAATAATTTCCTATATTCACTAAGGGTTTTCCTTTAAGCCACTAACGACTATTTTTCTACTGTCGACTTCTAAAATGCGTTTTGTTCTTTTACTATTTATTGGCTATGAGGTTCTGTTGTCAAACGTCAGTTGTCAGTTGCCCGTTGCCAGTTGTCATTTGTCTTTCATTTACAAGGCCCATTAATCATTATGGCTAATACGGTTCTTGGTAGAACGAATACTCTTTAATTAACTGATTTAGTAAAACACAAAAACCACAACACAAAGAAAGTATAAGTATGTCAGAATATTACAGTCATTTCACAATATTGCATCAGCTTGAAAAATGGTCATTGGTATCGGAGCAAATAATGTGTAAGAAATCTACAATTTATTGTATAAAATCGAAACAGTAGTGTACAAAAGTCTGAAGACAAATTGTATATCTTGTTTGTACTCGCAATGATCTAAACATTGTTTATTGATAAATTAGTAAAAGAAACAAGTATTTAGAATAAGATAACTATGTACTCGTAGTATGATAGGTTAGGATGCGCGATCCGGCGGGAATATATAATTAATATTTCGATATATAAGGGTTTTTCAATAAGAGCGCTACAAAAGTTTCTTTAAATAAAACAAAACCGGTTTTAGATACCAATGAAATTCTTTATTCCTGTGAAAGTACGTTCGATGCCATTATGTATGGAACTCGATTTCTTTTGCATGGGCACCACGGGCACGCTTGCAGAAGTCCAGACGCTGAACCCAATTTTCGACGGTTTTCAAGCATAAATCGGCCGATACTGCTGCAATTTTACGTTCGATATTCGTACGAAGTTCATCAATCGTCGCTGGCTTGTTGGCAAAGACCATAGACTTGACGTAGCCCCACAGGAAATAATCTAACGGCGTCAAATCGCACGACCGAGGCGGCCAATCGATTGGGCCATTTCGTGAGATAACACGCTCACCAAACTTGGTTTCCAATAAATTGATTGTGGCATTCGCTGTGTGGCTTGTGGCGCCGTCCTGTTGGAACCACATGTCCTCCAAGTCCATATTATCCAATTGGGGCCAAAAATATTCGGTTATCATTGAACGGTAGCGATTCGCATTCACAGTAATGTGCCGGTCTTGATCATCACGGAAGAAGTACGGCCCAATGACGCCGCCGGCCCATAAACCGCACCAAACCGTAATTTTTTCGGGATGCAATGATGACTCATGGATTACGTGTGGATTGCAGTCTGACCAATAACGCATATTTTGCTTATTGACGAAGCCATTCAGCCAGAAATGAAATTCAAAATTCAGAAATTGGGCGTAGCGCTCTTAAAGTTGAGGCCACTGACTCCAAATTTCGCTAGTAAATTTTAATAATTTCGACTCGTTGTTTGCTCGTATATCTTTCCATGATGAAATGGCAAACCTTACTGAAGAGAAATGTCAAAAAGCGGGAAAAAATATGGCGTCGTTTGCTGTCGCTTTCGATTTACTTTTGTAGCGTCTCTGTTGAAAAACCCTTATAAATAGAACTAAAAATGCAAAAAGTAGATATTTCGATCAGTGGATCGCTTTTTTTTATCGAATCGGTTGTTGAAATTTGGGAAATCGATAATTTTGTTTACCTAAAAAATGCCTCACAAGTTCCGTTATTTCAGGAAGCTGGTGCCTAAGCCCCAAAGCCGGTGTTGAAAATACCCGAGATGAGAAATGTCAAAAAAGAAAAATGTGAAATTGATCATTATGGTGGATGGTTGGGAATATAGCTATTTCAATGCCCACCAAGGCATATCATCAGCTCCCTTCTCCACAAGTATTTAGGTATATCATCACACATTTTAGGGATAAACAAATCTCAACTAAGCGAGAATTGCCTAAACTCCTACTTGTGCGAAAATATCCACAACAATACTTTACCATCAATGTTCACAACATTTCTTTCCCTTGCATAGATGTTGTTGTTTCAAAAAAGAAACAACGATTGCGACTTTTTCATAGGAAAAATACTTTTTAATAGATATTGATCTTCAACCGAACAATTATTAAAAACATAACAGTTGAAAGATCGAATAATATAAACTCAAACGGATGAAAGTTTTATATTCTATTTTCATACCTTCGATAAATGCAATTATCGATTTCATCAAATTGACTATTTTCTGATTTTTTACAACAGTTCCGTGGGGTATTTTGAGGAGTTCTATGACTAAATACTCGATATTGTCGCCGTCACTATGAGAACCCAGGATCTCACGTACAAGAGGATTTTTTGGATTGGACGCACCGTTATCGAGTTATAGCCACTTTTTTATTTAAGCGATTTTCTTATTTTGGCGATTTTTCAAAAAAAAATTCTTCCATACGAATTGGACCACTTTATGAAAACCCTTAGAAACCCCCAAAAATTGGTTATTTTTTCGATTGGACGCTCCGTTTCCGATATATAGAGATTTCTCCTAATTTTTTGATATTTTCGATCAAAAATGGGGATGGGTTACCCTGGGTAACCCATTACCCATCATCGTGGGTAGCTACCCATAATTTTCCCCATTTCCCTGAGGGTAATGAGTAATCGTGATGGGTAATTCCTCATTTTCGTGGGTAGCTACCCATTATTTTCCCCATACCCTGAGGTTAATGGGTAATCGTGATGGGTAATTCCTCATTTTCGTGGGTAGCTACCCGTTATTTTCCCCATACCCTGTGGGTAATGAGTAAATGTTCATTACACATTCCCCACGACGATGTGTATGGGTTTCACATAGGGGGGTAACTACGAACTCTGATTAGGTGACCCTGTCACTGAAGCTCATCAACATATCGGCCATATTATTTTGTCCTTAGAAGGCGGATGAGCCAGCATATGGGCCAACGGAGGATAGAAACCAACAGAAGAAAATCCAGGTTCCACATATTGCATCCTTGTCAATTTATGTGCATGCCCCGACAGAAGGGAAAGATGATGATGCCAAAGACATATTCTATGAGCTCCTAGAGGAAACGTATGACCGCTCCCCTGGCCATGACATTAAGATTGTACTAGGAGATTTTAATGCTAAAGTAGGCAGAGAGAATGTGTTTCATCCAACTATTGGCAATGTCAGTCTACATGCTGATAGTTCCGACAACGGTATGATACTGATTGACTTTGCCGCGACAAAAAACATGGTCATTAGTGGTACAAGATTCCAACATAAAGACATCCACAAGGCTACTTGGGTATCCCCTGATCAAAGAACGAAGAACCAAATTGATCACGTGGTAATTGATGAAAGGCACTCATCCAGTGTAATGGAAGTACGAGTGATCAGAGGAGCTAACATCGATTCTGATGGTAGCAGCAAATGTTCGCATACGATTAGGTTGAGCGAAAATTGTACGAAACAAGACACAGAGAAAACTAGACATCGGAAAGCTGCAATTACCAGAGGTAGCCACAGGCTACTCAAGGAAGCTCTCGCAACTTTTGGCACAGAACCCACCCCTCCCGATGACGACCCTGAACCGAAGTGGAAATCCATTTCCGTCTCTATAAAAACTTCCGATCAAAAACTTCAACGTACTTGGTTTTGAAAACCGCTTCGCGACAAGTCATGGTACGAAAGAGAGTGTAGCTTCAGTCAATTTTAACACGAGCTGCTAATAAGCGGTATGGGGAAAAAAGAAAGAAGGTAAGCCGATCCTTTAGGCGTAAGGAACGGCAGTGGAGAAAGCTAGAGAGTGAGAAAATGAGACATACAGAAGGAAGAACGAAGCCAGAAAATTCTACCAAAACGTCAAAACCGGAACTAGTGGGCATGGTTCAGGGCCCCCTTTCTATAAAGACCAGGACGAAAATCTCATCGCCGATGTGAGGAGCATATTGGGAATATGGAGAGAACATTTCTCCGCGCTACTGGTACCTGAGATATCCAATGATGATGAGACAATCGATCACAATTTGGACGGCGACGTCGATTGCCCCCCATCCTAACCAAGATCAGGTCAGAGCAGCTATTGTCCGCCTTAAGAACAACAAAGCCGCAGGAGCCGATGGATTACCGGCGAAGCTGTTTAAGGGTGGCGGCAATGAGCTGATAAACTGTACGCATTAGCGTATTAGCGAAATTTAGTTAGATGAATGCATGCCCAGTGATTGGGGTCTCATTTTACTATGAACCATATTGAAAAAAGGTGACCAGAGTCTTTGTGCCAACTACCGTGGAATAAACCTTTCATCCTTACCATAAAAGGTTCTATCAAGAACAATGTGCGAAAGACTAAAACCAATTATCGATGACCAGTGTGTCTTTTGGCCTGGAAAATCAACAACTGACCAGATTTTTAGGGAGAAGACCCACGAAAAACAAATCGACACCTATCATCTACTTGTCGATTATAAGGCGGCCTTCGATAAACCAATACGGGAGAAATTCTACGAAGCAATATCTGAGCTCGGTATTCCTGTAAAACTCATACATCATTACAGGATGACCTTGACGAACACCAAACGGCGAATTGTGCTTGCGAATAGATGTTATTTTGGGGTAAACAAGCTCTTTAGAATAAAGCCCATTTTCGAGTAACAAAAGTCAACAATAAAAGTCCAGCTATATCAGACTCTTATACAACCTGTCTTGCTTAATGGGCAAAATCCTGGGTCAAATCGCAAGCAGACGAAACATCTCTAGGAGTCATCGGGAGAAAAATACTTCGAAAAAGTAATGGCCCTATATTGCACAACGGCGACGAATGAACCATGTGCTGTACGAGCTATATCCCGACATTGACAGCGATTGCGTTGGCTAGGCCATGTCACTAGAATGGATGAAGACGAACCAGCACAAAGGGATTTCGAAACCGAAATCGAAGGAAGACGAAAAATAAGAAGACCTGGACACCGCTGAAGGGCCCAGGTTGTCGAATCCCTGCGTACACTTGGTATTACCAACTCTAGAGATAAGACAAAAGATCGAACTGGTTGGCTAAATATGTTACCTTCATTGTGTAAGGTCCCTGACCCCCAGGGTTGTCCAAAACCGGCTTGGGGCGTTAATATTTAATTGCGTCGTTATATAGGTGGACAAATACCATTAAATGGACTGATTGAAATTGTATTTTAACTTAACCCAATCAATTTTTAGAATAATAAAATATTTCCACAGAAAATGCTGCAGTAATTTCATCTATATGTGCAAAGCACTGTTTTCTATATATCTTACTAACGGGTTTTTCAACACAGACGCTACAAAAGTAAATCGATAGGGACAGCAAACGACGCCATATTTTTTCCCGCTGTTTTGACATTTCTCTTCAGTAAGGTTTGCCATTTCATCATGGAAAGATATACGAGCCAACAACGAGTCGAAATTATTAAAATTGACTACCGAAATTTGGAGTCAGTGGCCTCAACTTTAAGAGCGCTACGTCCAATTTATGGTCATCATAATCGTCCTACCAGATCAACAATTGAGCGTCTAGTGGAAAAATTTGAATCCACAGGCACAGTACAAAATGTTCCCGTGCCAGTGAGACAAGAAGTGCCCGTAGTGTCGAGAATATTGCTGCCGCTGAGGCTTCAGTTCAAGAAAGCCCAAATGTGTCTCTCACACGTCGTTCTCAAGCGTTGGGCATCTCTGTGACGTCGTTGTGGCGAATTTTGCGAAAAGATCTTGGCCTATATCCTTACAAGATCAAATTGACGCAAGAACTGAAGCCGCTTGAACACCATAAGCGTCGTATGTTCGTGAATTGGGCTGAGCAACAACTTGAAAATGATTCGGATTTTCATCGGAAAATCATCTTCAGCGATGAGTCTCATTTCTGACTGAATGGCTTCGTCAATATGCAAAATATGCGTTATTGGTCAGACAGCAATCCACACGTAATCCATGAGTCATCATTGCATCCCGAAAAGATTTCGGTTTGGTGCGGTTTATGGGCCAGCGGAGTCATTGGGCCGTACTTGTTCCGTGATGATCAAGACCGGCACATTACTTGGATCAAGACCGGCACATTACTTGGACTTGGAGGACATGTGGTTCCAACAGGACGGCGCCACAAGCCACACAGCGAATGCCACAATCAATTTATTGGAAACCAAGTTTGGTAAACGTGTTATCTCACGAAATGGCCCAGTCGATTGGCCGCCTCGGTCGTGCGATTAAACGCCGTTAGATTATTTCCTATGGGGCTACGTCAAGTCTATGGTCTAGGCCAACAAGCCAGCGACGATTGATGAACTTCGTACGAATATCGAACGTGAAATTGCAGCAGTATCGGCCGATTTATGCTTGAAAGCCGTCGAAAATTAGGTTCAGCGTCTGGACTTCTGCAAGCGTGCCCGTGGTGGCCATGCAGAATAAATCGAGTCCCATACATAATGGCATCGAACGTACTTTCACAGGAATAAAGAATTTCATTGGTATCTAAAACCGGTTTTGTTTTATTTAAAAAAAAACTTTTGTAACGCTCTTATTGAAAAACCCGTTACAATATATGTAAAGGGCGTCTCGGCAAGAATGCACTTTTTTATTTTTAAAATAAAAACACGTATTTTCTTAGATAGTTGTGACTTTTTTATTGGATTGTAAAGACGACATGTTCCGATTAAAAATAAATAAATGGTTTCCCATTACATCCCATAAAGGAATTGGGGAGAGCTTTTTACAGCCAGTGAGCTATGTGCTTTCTAGTTTTACACTCACTGATTGGGACCTACAGTTTTAGGCCGGTTCCGAGCGATATTTTGAGAAGCTTTTTCATGGCTAAATACTCCATAGTGTCGCCGTCACTATGCGATGTTACCGCCGCCGAAAGGACTTTAAGGTGGTCAGAGCAGGGATCGAACCCAGGATCTCATGTACAAAAGGCGCGCATACTAATAATTGTACCACCGACGCCAACGTTCCAATTACGTATGGAATAAAATATCCGTCAAATGGCCACCACGGCTCTGGTGACAGGCCATTACTCGTTTCATGAAATTTTCCATGACTTTTTCAAAGACATCTGGCTGTATCTCACGGATGACGCACTGGATCTCGGATTGGAGGCCAGGACTTGTTTCTGGTTTATTCGCACAAACCCGAGATTTCACAAAACCCTACAGAAAGAAATCGCACGGCGTTAAATCGCATTATCTTGGTGGGCTGTTGATATCAGAATTTCATGAAATAATTTGTTCTGGAAATCGTTGCTGCAATAAATCGATTATCATGCGAGGTATGGCCGGTAGCGCCGTGTTGCTGAAACCACATGTCCAGATCCATGCCGTCCAATTGAGGCCAGATAGTTGCTCGTTGTGGGTGCATTTGTTTCTCATGTTGTATTGATTTTCAATGGGTAACCATTCGGCGCAAGCAAATTCAATACATTATAATTTTCAGATTTATGTATTTTGGAACGATGTTCCTTATCGCACGTTGCGGGATGGGCGCTAAATGAAAAAGAAATTAAACAACTTGTATTTTAACAGTATTGTGCTATAAACCATTATTACCAACTATATTGTTAACTTTTGCTTTGGTTTGTGTCTAGACTAACTAGATGTCTCGCATATGTTTCGAAATTTCTTGTTTAATGGGAAGTTTCTAGGTGGACCTTTAACCAATATTTAGTACATATTGTAATTTTGAAAGCACCAAAAAGTAAACTTAGAAAAGTTAAAAAAATGTAAACTTAGAAAAGTTAAAATTTTATCAAAAACAATACCTATTCATATTCTTAAACAAATCACCTTTTCTTAAAAAAATGCCTTATCTTAAAGAAGTACCTTTGCTTAAAAAATGTAAATTTTCTTAGAAAAAGTACCTTTACTTAAAAAAAGTAATTTTTTTTTACATAAGTACCTTTTCTTAAAAAAGCACATTTTCTTACAACTAATTGCCTTTTCTTAAAAAACTACCTTTTCTTTAAAGAGCAGCTTTTTTGTGAAACAAAATAAATTTTATTGGGATAAGTACCTACCCAGCAAAAAACACTGCTTACCCGGAAGCAGAATTGTAAGGCGAAAACATGGTGGCAATCGCTTACAAACCTGCTGAAATAAGGCATGATTTTTGTATGGGATGTCCCACTTGGAAGCACTACTTAAAGGCGACCAAAGGCACTTCATTCATTGCAGTCTAGAAGATACGAAGATTATTGCCTTACTTTATTGCAGTGCAGAAAGCGAGCGACAAGAAAAGAATTAGCATTCGCTTACAATATCGCTATCTCGGTAGCACAATTGTATGCTATAGAACAGTGGTCTTCAACCTTTCGCGGTCTTCGGAACCCTTCCAGCAGATAATATTTTTCAAGGAACCCTATTTTTTCAAACTTTTAGTGATGTAAAAAAAGTGTTGGATGGAAAATTTAATTTATTAATTCAATAATACTTAAAAATAATTATGTAATAAAAAATACAAATTTAATGACTAGGTTGTGCCTGTTTTTCATTACAAATCTCATCGAAATTTGGAATAATTGTTGTAATTTGCAGTCGCATCTCATTTTCTGCATCCAATCTATTTCTGTATTTGGTTTTTGTGGCAATATGTAATGAGAAAGATTTTTCACACATATAAGTGGTAACAAATGGCATAAGAATTTTAATTGCTCGTTTGGAAAGTTCGGGATATTGGTTATAAATTTGGAGCCAAAAATTCAAAACATCACTTGCAATAAATATTGATTTCAATGTGAAGTCAGTTGAGATATCTATAAGTTCTTCTCTTTCTTTCATTTGTAGTTGAAAGGTATCGCAATATTCAATAAATGGGTTTTGTACCCAATCAAAGTTTTCCGACTGAGCAGGAAAATAATCCAAAAAGTGTTTTGTAAATCTGATAAATGCTGCATCAAATATGTTTTTACTATTCCATCGAGTTCAGCATTGTTGATGACAAGAATATCATGCAAATTATAAAAGCATTCAGTACTTCCTTTCAAAATACAATCTGCCCAAAATTTTAATTTCATTACGCTTCCATTTATCTTATATTTCACCTTAAAAATATTTGTATTTGGTCCTTGCAGTGACAGACTGACCTCATTAAAATATGAAAATATATCTGAAAGGTAAGCCATTTGTTGGAGCCATATTAAATCATTTAATTTTTTTGATAATTCGTGTGAATGTTCAGTTAAAAAAATTCTGATTTCATCTCGTAATTCAAAAAATCTTGTCAATACTTTACCACGAGACAACCATCGGACTTCCGTGTGAAGCAATAATGTTTTGTGCAAACTTCCCATATCTTCACATAACAAGGTGAATAACCTGGAATTTAATGGTCGTGATTTTATAAAATTTACAATTTTAACACAATCATTAAGAACCCCTTTCAGTTCTTCTGGCATTTTTTTGACTGCAAGAGGGTATCGATGAAGACAGCAATGGTTATTCGTAACGTGGGGATTTTTTTGTTTTATGCGTGCCACTAACCCTTTAAAGCTGCCAAGCATTGCCTTTGCTTCATCGGTGCATACATGGTGATATAAATCCCACGATATATTGTGTTTTTCGAAATAAAAATCAACTATTTTAAATATTTCTTCACCTGTTGTTTTGCTGCGTAGAGCTTTACAAATGAGCATATCTTCTTGAATAGCCTTTTCTTCAGTAGAGTATCGTACAAAAACCAATAAGATTGCTAATCCAGCAACATCTGTAGATTCATCCACCTGAAGGGAAAAACCATGGATGCCATCTTTTAAACGTTTTATTAATTCCATTTCACAGTAATTTGCCATGTCCTTAATACGCCTTGAAACAGTAGTATCCGAAAGTGGCACGTAATCGACCATTTTAACGTGTTTTTCTCCTATCATACAGGTAATTATATCTTTGGCACATGGTTTCACTAATTTTTCAGCAATGGTGTAAGCTTCACCCTGTTGAGCAACTCGATAACTTATCAAATAAGATGCTTTCAGTGCATTTTTATTATCATTACATATAAATTTCGTAAATTGTTCTTTTTTCTGCTTAAGCTCATTGCACTTTCGCTTGAAATAATCAACACTTTTATCTTTTAAATTCTGGTGATTAGATTCAAAGTGACGCTTCAATTTTGAAGGATTCAAACTGCTATTTTTACCACTTTTTCACACTCAACGCATAATCCGTTTGGTTGTTCCTCATTACCAGACCAGGTAAATCCAAATTTTAAATATTCTTCATCGTACTTTCGTCTTTTGGAAGTCAATTTATCGGAATCGGATACTTTTTTTTAGTATGGATGTCTTTAAATGCTGTTTCTGTTTCACACAAAGCAGGAGTACTTGTTTCACGACTAGAAGTAGCTTCAATGGCTTTAGCAGGAAGCTTTCCAGTTTTTAGCCAAATATCCATTGTAAAAACGGTATCGTATCCTAATTTAACATAAATATTTTAGGTAAAATTTATTTTCTATCAAAACTGGGCTTAGCTAATAGAATGCTTACATACCTTCTTCTTAATTAAGGGTTGTATTTCGAAAATTAAAAAATTTTAATGTATTTAAACATATTTGGTATTAAAAGATTCTACAGATAAAATAACGTTTTATAATGCGTCTTTTAACACAAATGGGTTCAATTTTCATTGATGTTTTTAAGTTTGAAAATGAAATTCGAAGTACAGCGCCATCTACCGCTTAATAGTACATTATTTATTCGAACAAATATGTTGCTGGAGTAGGAATAGATCAACTTCAGCGACAAATTGGAGTTACATTTTTGTAAAAAAAACGAAAGGCCATTATGTGAAATTCTGTGTGTGAGAACGAGATAGCATGAAAAATGAAATTGTCGCTTGCATTGTGAATGCGGTTTAAACCGTGAATTGTTCCCTATGCTTTACCCCCCGCCCCCCACCCTTGTACACCAAAGACAAAAGAGATAAAAAAAGACGCAAAAACAAGTGTATGCAAGCGACAGTTATGTTTTTCATGGCATCTCGTTTTCACATAATAGTTTTCCGTTTTTTTTTTGATTGTTGATCTTTTTATACTCCAGCAACATATTTGTTCGAATGTATTTAGTACTATTTTGTACTAGATGGCGCTTTTTTCATGCGTAGAAGTTTAGTGTTTACCAAAACATGGATAAACACGTAGATAAAAACTCGCTAGGTAACGTCCTCACTGTGCTGTTTTCGTTAATGATTCAAGCGATGGCGAAAACGTGTAGTTAAACATTATACTCACCGCCGGCGCTACACGTTATTTACATTTTAAACCTTTACATTGACAAGCTGCACTGTTAATAACATGAATATTTAATTTGTTTTTAATTGCTCGCGGAACCCCAAATAACAGGTTGAAGAACACTGCTATAGAAAATGGTCTTTTAGTTTGTGAACATTTTTAAATAAACCTCGGTAGTTAAGTCATTCCATACTTCATTGCAGTTTGGTATGCCGGAATTGTAATGACTTCTAAGAAAGCGCTTCAGTATGGTGAAAAAATTGCTAGTGCTTCCAAAACCCTAAATATTTTTTGCTGGGTACTGTTAAAAATGTACCTATTCTTCTAAAAAACCCTTTTCTTCAAAACAATAAATAAAAGGATTCCCATTACATCCCATGAAGGAATGGGGGATAGAGAGCTTTTCACAACCAGTGAGCTGTGGTCAGAGAAGGGATCGAACCCAGGACCTCATGTACAAGATGCGCGCACACTACCCATTGCACCACCGACGACCAAAAAAATACCTTCTCTTAAAAAATACATTTTTTTACAAAAATTTCTTTTCTTAAAAGTACCTTTGCTTAAAAATAAATTAATAAATTTTTTGTTCTTTTCTTGATATAAGTAGCCTTTCTGAAAATAGTAAGTACATTTTCTTAAAAAATATAACCTTTCCCTAAAAAGAGTACAACTTCTTTAAAAAGTACCTGTTCTTAAAAAAAGTACTTCTTTGTAAAAAAAAATAAAAAATACTCTTATGGCTTTTTCTTACAGAAAGTACTTCTTCTTAAAAATAGTACCTTTTAAATAATCAATATTCTTCGAGCTTGAGGTCAGATTTGCTGTAGTTATATTTATTTTCCTCGATATTTCGCTACTCCTTTGTGTAGCATCATCAGGAGATATAAACAATATTCAACAATTAAAACAAAACAAAATTAACAATTGTGAAAAAATTATGTCAATAAAAGAAGTACGTTTCTTTAAAAAAGCCCTTATCGAGAAAATTTATTATATATTCTTACAAACAGGACCTTAAAATATACATTTTTGTATTAAAAAATACATTCTATAAGTATATAAAAAAAAAATATATAAAAACTAAAATATAAAAATTTTCTTAAAAAAGTTTATCATTTTACATTTTTCTTAAAGATCAATTTAAATTATCGTATTTTTCAACGGGAACCCTAGGCGTGTTGGAACTAACAGTACATAATAAATAACGAAAGGAATTTCGTTCCAACCGGGTGTCCCCTGACACCTAATGTGATTTGTTTTGTAATGTCTTCTTTTTGTTGAAAGATTTGGCTAAAACAAACAAAAAATAATAATTTTGGCACTCGCAGCTATATAACTTAGAAAGTACATGCATATATTTATACACTAGGGCGGGCCAAATTTTTTGTTGATTAGAGGCGCCCCCTAGGATGATTCTATGGACAATTCTAAGCAACTTTAGTGAAGGAACCATAGGTCTATCTCGATTTTCGAGTCTCCCACTTTTCAAAAAATGATTTTTTCCCTATAACATCATTTTGATTCAAAATTCGATTTTTTATTCATCGTTATATTATGTATCTTTTTTATGTGTATATGGGGGGTTTTTGGGGTCGAGAAATTCATTTCTGATCTTTATTTTTACCTATGACCACCGCCAGAGGGCGTTTCATGCATATTTTAATTATTTTTCGTCTATTTTCCGAGAAAAATTACAAGTTTTTCGGTAAAATTGATCTTTATTTTTTTT
This sequence comes from Phaonia tiefii, assembly GCA_963931995.1. NCBI lineage: Eukaryota > Metazoa > Arthropoda > Insecta > Diptera > Muscidae > Phaonia > Phaonia tiefii. The sequence continues at coordinate 60,612,680 of OZ008369.1, read as the reverse complement.
TTTCAACAGAAATTCAACCTAAAAAATAAGAACATGTGTAAAAAAAATTAATTTAGTGGAAGAAAAGCGAAATAAGTTATTTTTGAAAGTCTTTCTTGCTTTCAAGTCTGGGGTATTTTGCACACTGTGTCGACTTTTTTCTAAAACACGTTTAGAAACGCTAGCCAGCAATTGAACATGTCTTTCCGTTGCTTGTATGTGTACCGGAATTCTTGGATCAGGCAATGGTGGATCATCGTATTCTAAATATTGTTCCAAATGATCATACGGAATGGTATGCGTAAATGGTGGTTCGAATAAGACATCATCTTTATTTAAATCAATCATATTCGTATAATCTGGGCAATTGAAGTTTATCAAAGGTTTTTGATAAACTCTAAGATGTGCCGGGTTTTTCTTGATTGCGATGTTTCGTGTCTCTTTTTTTATCATCAAATAACATCGCTAACAAAATATTTTCGGAATGTGCGTAATATGAATTGTCTTTAATGACATTTTTCAAAACTCCTCGTAGATTTGTATCCAAATATTGTGTCCAACGAATGAATTTGTAAAATAATACACTACCGAAGACCACCGATGTTGCAGTGCATCGGCACATACACTTTCATTATGTATGTTGTCAGAATTTTCAAATTCCTTGAAGGATTTTCAGTTGACACATACAACCGCAACAATCTATTCGCCTTGGCATTTGGATCCATTGTATACTTTTACTAAAAGAATTAAAAAATAACTGAAATTAGTATATTTTAAAACATTTGATTCGAATATATTTTTTCCACCTACAAATTGGTAAATACACAGTGGTAAAAATGGTGAGAATTTTAATTATATTCAAATATCAAATTTTGATTTGAAACGAAAAAAAACTGTTTTAATTAACTTACTTAAAATTAACAACAATAAATGTCAGAGATAAAAAGTCCGCAAAGCAGTAGAAACAATTTTGGTTGAAATTAGAATATGCAACGCCCTCTGGCGGAATTGTCCATAGAATCATCCTAGGGGGCGGCTCTAATCGAATTTTTCGGCTGAATACAATTTGGCCCGCCCTATTATACACATTATTATTTTTTAATTGCATTTTTGGCTTTGCTTGGGGTGGATTCTGGTTCTGTGAAAACTTTTCAGTGATAATTCTTGTACTTAAATTTACACTGGAGATTTTTTTCATTTCACAGTTTCACATAACCAGAATCGACCTCCTGGTCTATACTTATGGTTTAAAAAAATTAAAAAGTATAGTACTTCCAGGTGTGCCCATCAAAATGGTATGTATTTTTTGCAATTTACAAAAAGTGACTTTTGGCTGGAAATTTGGTTATCTGTCCCCGTGTCCAGTGGCCAGATCGTGGCGCCTCGCATGTGACACTTTCCTCCTGATTTTTGTATCGAAAACACGATGATTTTCGATATTAATTTAAACAGGTTTTCAAGGTACGGAAAATATTAAAAATAATTATTCTCCTCCACTGTACCGCGGATAATCAATCACACTTCTTACTCACAGTGTGTGTAGTATGTGCAGTAAATAGTACATATATACAAATTCTGCTACAGACATACTGACGAAGTATATAATGAAGTAGTATTATACGATACCCACATACAATTGTGTTAAACAATAAACAAAACCAGTTCGTTTATTTTGTTTGTGCCTTTTGACGTCAAACATCAGCTGTTTTCAACAATTTCAAAAATATCTCTGATGGCAAATAAATCATATGACCGACCAACCGTCTGTCTGGCTGTGTCTAGCACTATCTGATATCTTTTGGATGAGTAGAGAGAATACTTTGTTTTCTCTTAATATAATTACCGACAGCCAAGTAGCATATGAAATCATATTACTCGTACTTGACTGTCTGACTAACTTACGATATGAAGTATAATACATTTTGCTACCTGTTGTTTTCCAGCACAGGGTTATTAAGGGCACCAACAAGTGTTTAGACGAAAGTAACTAACTGTTGGTAGTTATTTTCTCATTTGGTTAGAAAAAAAAGTAGACTTCTTTTTCTTGGTTAGAAATTTTTGTAATTTAGGTACCGGATCGAACAGAAAGAAGAAACAAAATTTAAAATACCGTATAAAATTTGGTTAAGAAGATTACAAGCATAAATCAAGAGTCAAAGGCATGAATTTTAAAATTGTAGTATTTGTGAAGAGTTTTGAAAATGAGAGATTATTGAAACTTAGCTTCAAAAATGTGTAGGTTATTATGAAAACAACAGAGATGCGAGAGATTTTATGCGAGGTACGAGTATCATAAAAGTACTAAATAGGTGTGATGGAAGAATCAATACGATTATATTGCAAGGTTAAGCCTCTAGTGCATAGGTCCGCCTATAGACGGGGTCTACGCAAAACCCGATTTGATACATATTTTTTTAAATGTTAAAACTCTGACTTTTCTCACAGTGTAGTAGAATATTTAAGCTACGCTTTTGACGTTTCAGGGTGGCAACACTCCTTCTAGCTTTCGAGTAATGTCAATTTGAAGTGACAGGTGACCACTTTCAGAGTCGGAAGAGAACCAGACACGCTTCAGACGGCGACGGAAAAAATCTCTGGCGTCTAAACGAAACGAGAGAGAGAGCGTCTGGCGACTTCGGTTGATTTTTTTCTCTCTGCGTCGTATATATTTTCGGCTCTTTTCTGGAATTTGTTTGAAAGTAGGGGAATGTTTCGTTGCAGCAACGAAAAAATCGTCGGCTGTACAAAAATATTCAATTCATCAATGTAAACACTCCAACGAATTTATTTTATTGATGCGACAAGCCTATTTATTTCAGTGTAATTTTTACATTACCCTACGTTTGCACGAAACAAAATAATTGAGAATAGGTACATATTAAGCCCCATATTCAGTTCTTGCGAAATTTTCGTAAGGAATTTTGTCTTTTAGCTCTAAACGGAAAATTTTGTTACAGAGAGTTGCCACATATCTCTGTTTTACCTTGCAAATATTTCATTAATAATTCATATTCGCACTCCCCTATATTTTTAATACATGTGGTATTACTTTTGTTTACCAAAATAATCAAAATGTCAAAATTCCGGTCCCAAACAATTATAAAACAATTGTTTTCGTACGAAATAAGTTGGTGTAACAACCCTGTACTTGATTTTGCTTACGAAATTTTCCCAAAGAGCAGAGTGTACCAAGTAACTGATGAGTGAACGAAATTTTCGGTTCATGAAATTTTCGTTATATTTTATACACGCATTTCTTATGGCAACGAAAATTTCAGAAAAACTGAATACCAGGCTTTAGTTGTCAACGAAGAGAAAAATGTTTGTGTCATTCTTAAGAAACCGCCGTCAGTGTCGTTTCGTGTGACTTCAACATCATTTACCAAAATCAATAAATAAAAATAAATTTTTCCATATTGTGCGATCTTTTGCGATTATTTCTTGCTTCTTTTTCGCAAATATCGACCTTAGAACAACAAGGTTCTAAGTGCACCAAGTACTTTTTGAGGAAATCCAGTTTAAATCCACTTTGTTATCCAAATTACTACTGGAGAATTTGTAGTTTCGAAGTATGTTCTAGTTGGTATCTCAAAAATGATAAAAGATATAATTATGGCGATAGCAATAATTGACAGGACATGCCTATTTTAATATGATGAGATATGCAGATGAATTTGTCAAAAATTGTCAGAACCTTGTTGTTCTAAGGCCACGAAATTACAACGAAACTTCGACGAATTGGCGGCTTACTTGAATTTATGTATTTGCCGAATTTATTGTCTTTGAAAAATCAGAGACAGTAACGAAGACAATAAGTGCATTAGTAAAAAACTGTGAATGTAGTGATATTGTCTTCGCAAAACTGTCTCGTGTAAACGCCAGGTTATATAATTCAGTCTACATCATTTACAATTGAAACTACAAAAAATTTAATTTTGAAAAATATGTAGATATGTAAATTTAATCCGACATCTAAAATGCATCAATTGTGATTTAAAATTTGTATAAAATTTGTAGAGAAGTAGCCTTTCTGAAATATGTACATTTTCTTAAAAAACTAACCATTTTCTAAAAACAGTACCATTTCTTTAAAAAGTACCTGTTCTTAAAAAAAGTACTTCTTTGTAAAAAAATCATATTCTTCTTAAAAATAGTACCTTTTCTTAAAAAACATTACCTTTCAATAAAAAAACAACGTCTCTTTAAAAAATTACCTTTTCGGAAAAATGTATTACATATTTTTACAAAAAGAACCTAAAAATCTACTTTGTTTTAAAAAAAAAAAACATTCTATAAAAAACAAAAATTTCTTAAAAAAAGTTTATCATTTAAAAAAAAGGTATATTTTCTTAACGATCCATTGAAATTATCGTATTTTTCAACGGGCGCCTTAGGCGTGTGGGAACTAATTAGTACATAATATATAGCGAAAGGAACTTCGTTCCAACCGGGTGTCTACTACTCTATCGACTATAAACTAGATTTCGAGATTTCAACCCACCAGGCATATGTTTGGCCATACAAAACCAGCTGTTTACGACAATAACACCCTGAAATCTGCGAAATCGCGATGTACCTGAATATGACTTCAGGGTTTCACCCTTTATGGCCTATTCCGCAAGGATAGAGGATTTATAAATTTTATTATAAAATAAATTTCATTATAAATTTTACAATATCAGCTGTTTATTGTGTAACTATATTCGGTGGTTGGACGCTAAATAGATGTTCATTGCCTAACCATTTCGATTATCATAATCTTTATTTATGTTTTAATTTTTTTTAAATTGTAATTCAATTTTAATTCTAGAATGAGATAACTCTTAGCAAAATACAACTCTGTACAATGTGTTGTTGTAACGTAGCAAATCAAAGCAAAAACGCTGGGTTTCTAAGATGGGGGCTGTAATGCAAGGTTTACAACCCCCATTTGCTATCAAGATTGAAACCCTAATTGTGTTCTTCACATTGCACGCGAAATCTCACAATTCTAATTTCCACATCAATTAGCAGCTGATTTATGTATGGGAAACATCAGTTTTCTGCGACGACACCAAATCTCAAAACTCAATATTTTGATTGCAATTAAATTGTTGATGTTATTTAAAACCATAAATTTTAAACCCAAACATAAAAATTCTTAACCGCAATTTGCAGCACAGTAAACTTCCCCATGTCTAGACTGTATATTTATAAACAAAAGCAGTTATTTCTTTTATTTAAACAAAAACTTGAAACGGCCAAAGCCAGACTAAAGTGACAAAAATAACACCTGAAGTTTGCAGCACTCAGTCACTATTGTCAAGATCATAGTCTATATGATATCGTTTTTTTTTTTTTGTTTTGTTTTGTTTAAGAATCCAACAACAATTAAATACTTTGCAATTTAATATTTAAATAAATTCGCATCTTACTAAGCAAAATCGGATCATGTGAACAAACACCTGTCATTGGCCACCACAGACGACAACGTAGCGTTCTAATTAATTTTAAGTAAAAACTACGATTTTAAAAATATCAGAGATCTTAATGGTCTTTCTTAAACTTGATAAATTTATGTCGAAATTTTTTGCGACATAATTTATTAGTTTGCTTTTAGGTTCAGTTTTGCTTTTAGGAGGACATTTAAATAAATAATGTCACTTAAATTTACAATAAATTTCTTCTTTAGACACCACATATACATAGTATATTAAAAATAGATTTCCCCAAACAGCCCACGTCGGAACGTGTTTGTATTTACACCGGATAATTCAGTTCATACTCAAATGCAATGCCAGGGTCAACGTCATTACTCGTATCATTAAACAGTTTGCATCATTCATTGTGTTATAGTCGTAGTTGAATGGAATGTTTCAACTATGTATATAAGTAAGTATGTATATTAGTGTGACCGTTATTTTTTTTTTTTGTATTTTCACTTGGCAAACCCCATAGATTGATTCCAAATTAGAAAAAAAAAATATATAAAAAGTTTTAGCTCGTTTGCATAATTATTGGGCGTGCCTTGAGCCCACAAAGTTTACTAGAAATTCAATTTTTCTCACTATGGCTCTCTTTAATTGTTCATAACTTCAGTAATATTTATTTTAGAGAAAAACCTTATTCACAAATATTCTAGACCTATATCTGATGAACAATGTTGCTCTGTAGTAGTTGTCTGTAACATTAATATTTAATCCAGAAAAAAACCAAATTAAAAAATAACAGCGAAATTTTCACATATCTTCGCATTCTTTGCATACGGACATATTTTCTTAGTATTTATTGCTTTTGTCATCTGCGTTATGTTTTTTATATTTCTCAATCATCATTATTAAAAAAGTCAAAACAAAATAGAATAATAATAATTATGAGTAGAGCTAGGATTTCCATGCAAATGCATGTTTTTTTCTCGATAGTCTGAGAAAAATTAGAATTAATTATCTTTACGAATCACACGAATTGAATATTTTCGAATCACCAAACCCAACAACAAATTGCATGCAAAATATTCTAGCCACAGACACAGTAAGAGCTTATGTGAAAGGCTATGCATAAAAAACCGAGCCGTGAAATGTTTAAAACCCACGCATAACAATTTCTCGCTCCAAAATTGAGGACCGGAATTCATGACAATTTTTTATTGTAATCCGTGTATTTCAGTTCGGTATTAATCGATGAGCTTGTGAAAAATCAAATGCAGATTACGATAACAATTTTCATAAACTTCGGTCCACAATTTGGGAGCGAGAAGTTGTTATTGTTTTGCGTGGTTTTATTTTATTTAACATTCCTAGGCGCGGTTTTTTTTTTGCATAGGCTTTCACATAAGATCTTTCTAATGTCTATGACTAGAATGTTTCTCATGCAATTTGATGTTGCCTTCGACAACCTTGTGAAAAATCAAATGCAGATTACAATATCATTTATTGTCGTGCATTGAAAGTAATTAGACATGTCGTCAAGAATTTTGCGTGAAAAAATTTATTTGTTAGGCTATTTTTCTCCTTCCTTAAGTGGGTGTAAACTACCTTCTAACAAAGAAGTTATGAAGGTATTATTTTTTAATTTACGAGCAGTAAAATTAAATTTACGTGAGAGTGCTAAATTAGTGGTCGAAGAAGTGAATATTTTTTGGGATAAAGCTCGAATCCCCACTAGAACCAAGCAACACTGCATAACAAAGCTTGAAGATTTATATAATGCATGGAGGAAAGTGAATAAAAATTCTAAAATTAAATCGAAAACGCAAAGAGAAAGAAAAGAGGAGTGGACGTCGAAGTTAGATGACTTATTTGATATAGCAAGTGCAAATGCACTCCACCTTATTAAAAATCCAGAGGACAAATTATTTTTGGAGAATCAAAGAAAGAAAGGTAGACCGGGGTTTATGTATTGCATCGATTATAAAACAGCAGCAAGTGAAGAAAGAATGGAAGAACGTCAACAAAATCAGTTAAAACGGAAAGAACAGAGCGATCGTACATTATCTGCTTCTAGTAAGAAGAAATTATATATTATTTTTAATATAGTGTTACATATATTTACTTGTACTGTCTTTATTCAGATGAAACAGCTGAACTTTCTTCCAGCAGTTCGGAGAGCGATATCAGTGAAATCGCTGCTAGCTATGAGGTAAGTTCAAGGTTATAAATTATAAGTAAAACGTGAGAATGAAACTATGTATATAAAACGTAGATGAGATATAATTGAAACACATAGGTTTAAATTACAAAAATATAACCAGAACATTTAATTTATTTTTAGCAGGTCTTGGGAGCAGAATCTGTAACGCCAACGCCAGCCAAAAAAATGAGAGGATTTAAAAATATAATGACTCCAAAACTTGCAGCCGCTTTAGATGTTTGCAAGGTCAGTGATCGAAAAGCCGTGCATTTAATTATATCTGTGGTGGAAGCAGTCGGTCTTGAAGTACAAAACTATATTATAAATAAAACGTCTATACATAATGCAAGGGAAAAAATACGAGCAGAACAGTTCAAAAATATAAAAGAACGTTTTAATAAGAACGAACTTGGTGCAATTTGTTTGCACTGGGACGGAAAGCTGTTACCAGCTCTTACTGGGAATGAAAAAGTTGACAGACTTCCAGTCATAATTTCATGCGGGCGTACGGAGCAACTACTTGAAGTGCCCGCACTTAAAAGTGGAACTGGCAGAGAGCAGGCATCTGCTGTTTGTAAAGCTATACTTGAATGGGGACTTCAATATCATATAAAAGCCTTGGTGTTCGATACAACTGCCGTAAATACAGGCCGTTTTAATGGAACCTGTACGATTATTGAACACAGTCTTCAAAAGCAGCTTCTTTGGCTACCTTGCCGTCACCACATTTTGGAAGTCCTATTAAAAAGTGCCTTTGAAGTTAAGATGAGCAAAACCGAAAGCCCAAATGTAAAAATTTTTGAGCAATTTAAAAATGAATGGGGAAATATAAACCAAAATAATTATCAGTCTGGAATGGAAGATAATGATGTCAAAAAATATTTAACACCAGATAAAGACAAAATAACTGAATTTGTGAACGATGCAATCAAAACTAAACAGCCAAGAGATGATTACAGGGAGTTTCTTGTGCTCAAGCACCGTACAAAGATTTCCAGCTTTTGAAAAAACTGGATTCTTTTAAAAACATTGATGTGGATATATCTCAAGTTGCATTACACAAATTTAAAAACCACTTATGGTACTTGAGTCCTGAATGTGTGGCTTTAGCATTTTTTGATGACAGTGTTTCTTTTGAGTCAAAAAAAGAGATGGTGAAGGCATTGAGTCATGAGGCTTTAGATGAAGACGTAAAACGAGCCTCAATTCAAAATTTAGATTTTATGCGGGTTTTCGAAGGCGGAATGGATCAGTTCATTTCTTCTGAGACAAACAATTTTTTTCTTCGCTTTAAAATCAATACAGCATTTTTGAAAAATGATCCAACTTCATGGCCTACGGATAACAATTTTAAAACTGCTCTTCAAATTGTTAATGACATTAACGTGGTAAACGATACAGCTGAACGAGCGGTGAAATTGATGCAAGACTACAACCCAATGCTCACAAAAGACGAGGAACAAAAACAATATATATTGCAAGTAGTCAAAAACTATCAAAAACAATTTCCTATGAGCACGAAGCAGATTTTATCACAAAACTTTTTATAATAATACCATTTAATAAAATAAATAATCGCCAGACAAAAAATGCGAAGATATGTGAAAATTTCGCTGTTATTTTTTCATTTGTTTTTTTCTGGATGAAATGTTAATGTTAAGGAAAACAAATACAGAGCAACATTGTTCATCAGATATAGGTCTAGAATATTTGTGAAAAAGGTTTTTCTCTAAAATAAATATTACTGAAGTTATGAACAATTAAAGAGAGCCATAGTGAGAAAAATTGAATTTCTAGTAAACTTTATGGGCTCAAGGCACGCCCAATAATTATACAAACGAGCTAAAACTTTTTATATATTTTTTTTTTCAAATTTGGAATCAATCTAAGGGGTTTGCCAAGTCAAAATACGAACAAAAAAATTGTCCATATAACTTGCGGTCACACTAATGTATATTGTTCCTCTGGTGGGTATGTAGGTATGATAAGTTAAGAAAAAATTAAGTTTGCTATTAAGAACCACCAATGTTTGCTACTTGTCAGCAGACAATTTGTCTGTTATTACAGCAAATGTACCGTCATAACAACAAACTGTTTGTAGCGGGGATAAAATACCAGACAAAATGTTTGTCTAAATAGCAAGCATATATGTATGAGGAAAAATCAAACATGTTTTCTTTCCCTTTTTCAGCAGTCTTTTCTACTGTGTTTACGAAAATATTTTTGTGCATCCGCATACACTGAAAACTGTTCTTCGTAATATGTTTGAAACATGGTTGTGATAGTTTCCATGGTTGTGATAGTTTTCCTCTTTTGATAGTTTTCCTCTATTTATTTTCCACACAACAAGCCCGGTATTCAGTTTTTATGAAATTTTCGCAGCCATAAGAAGTACGTGTATGAAAATGACAAAAATGTCTTTACTTACTTTTATTGACAATTTTACAACCTCATGAGGTCAGATGTCTTAAACATATTAATTAACTCCAACTGGCTCTATCCTTCGCTTTTCTCGCTTGTTGGTAACAGCGAGGATACGGAGGGATTCTTCTGCTTAGTCTTTCCAACGGAGTCTTGGTCGTCCTCTTTCCGGCTTTCGTCGGCTACGTTATCGAAAACTTTTAGCGCTGGTTCATCTTCATCAATTCTGATAACATGGCCTAGCCAACGCAATTGGCCTAAATTGATTCGCCTAACTATGTCTACTTCGGAATATAAATTATGTAGTTATTGGTTCTCGCCGTTTTCCCTAACAGGACCATATATTTTACGCAGAATTTTTCTCTCGTATACTCCTAGGTGTTTTTCATCCGCTTGCGATATGACCCAAGTTTCGGAGCCATATGTCAAGACAGGTAAAATGAGAGTCTGATATAGCTGGAGTTTTGTCCGCCGAGAGAGGGCTTTGTTCCTAAACTGCTTGCTGAGCCCAAAATAGCATCTATTTGCAAGCACAATTCTCCTATTTATCTCCTGGCTGACGTTGTTGTCCTTGTTCACGGCGGATCCAAGGTATACAAATTCCTCTACCCCTTCAAATTAAAACGATTGTCAATGATCGAGTGCGGACAAAGTCGAGAGGTTTTTCTAATCGTTGACACCATCAATTTTGCTTTGCCTTCATTAACAGCAAGACCCGTATTCGCTGATTCTTTTTCGATTCTTGAAACTTCTCGTCAGCATACGCCAGCAACATGTGGCTTTTCGTGTTAATGGTCGTGTTCTTATTTACCTCCGTATGGGGCTCTCGAAAGCAGCTTTGTAATCGATAAAAAGATGGTATGTATCGATTTACTTTTCGTGGGTCTTTTCCAGGATTTGGCGTTGCGTGAATATTTGGTCTAGTTGTCTAAAACCACACTGATAAAGTCCAATCAGGTTTTCAACAATTAGCTTTAGTCTTTCGCATAATACGATCGACAAGACCTTATACGCGATGGGTACGAGACTAATACCGCGATAGTTGGAGACACAAGGATCATCCTTTTTGAATACAGGACATAACACACTGAGACTCCAATCGTCAGGCATAGATTCCCCCTGCCATATACATGCCTTAAAAAGTTCAGCGGGGTAGCCTATCCGCACCAGCGATTTTTTTATTCTTAAGCCAGGAGATCGCCGTTCTGATCTCACCTTGGCTGGAGGGGGGTACAATCTACACTATCTTCCATTATCATTACCTTCTGATCTTCAGTGGAAGAATCTGAGTGGAGTAGTGCTGAAAAGTGGTCTCTCCACATTTTGCAGACGTGCAGCGTCTTTTTCATCAGTTGCAATGCGACATTCTTCGTCGTACCTTGGCTTATCCTTCTGAGGTTTTTGATAGTCAAGTTCAGTGCTTGCAGCAGTTTTCAAAGAATGGGAGATGTGCTTCCACTGCGCTTTTTGGTCCTCAGCTGGGGGAGTATTCTGCTCTAGCAGGAGAGTGAGCTTTTGTTGATAGGACTTTGATATCTCCGGTATTTGTAGCTTGTCAATATCTAGCTTTCCGTGTTCGGCTTCGTACGTTTTCCGTCATGCTCAGCCTTGTGCGAACTTTCGCAGCCACCAGGATATTGGCACCTCGAAACACACGTACATCCACTACACTAGAAGAGTGCCTGCCATCTATTACCAAGTGATCAATCTGGTTCTTCGCCCTCTGATCAGGAGATATCCATGTCGCCTTATGTATGTTCTCAAAGTCAACACACTGAAAGGAAAACGCTACGTCGCATGGATGAAACATTTTCGTTAATGGTTTTACGTTGCTACAGTGAAAAGTGTCGTATATCCGACAATTTGATAGTCGCTGCAACGAAAAATTTCGTACTTGACTTCTTTGACAATTTTTCTGAAAACAACTTACTTGTTGTTCCTACAACAATTTTATTTAATTTGAATTTTGTAGAGAAAAGAGTTGAAAATTAAAAAGAATATAAAGGCATGAGTTTTAAATTACTGATATTTGGTTTATCTCTTACTTTTTATAGTTTATATTTATTATTTTTTATTTTGGAGGTTTGTCAAAATTTTTAGTTGACGAAACAATTTCGTTATTGTAACGAAACTAATTTTTATGATGGTATAGAGAGAGAAGCAGCCAAAAAATGAGCTAGCGTAAAAAAGAGACAAGCAAGAGAAAATGGTGAGCGTGAGTGGTGGGTCACGTACACATCTTAAATCAGTTCCATTGCAACAATCTCCGCCGGAATAATATAAATAAATTTTTTAAAACAGACTAATTAGTTATACTTAGCAATAATCTTTTATTGTGAAAACTATATAGTGTGCATTTATTTTTTTGCTGTGATCGTTTGTGTAACTTGCGAATCTATAAATCAAATAGATAAATAAACAGAATGCAAGGACCAACACGACAGCAAAGAAAGTGACGCATCGATAGCAGAAAAACTTCCCCGAAATATGTATCTTTTGTGTGTGTGTGTATGCGTGTGACGGTACAAGTCGCAACAATATGTTCGTGCAACAAATGGTCGCGCCTGTTTCATTGGGTTGGTATATTGGATTCAGAAAAAACGAAAGACATACATACATTTGTGCGGGCAATCAAAGTCAATGAAAACGAAGAAGTCAAAGAAAAAAAATTTTCATGTACGACGAACATAAAAAATAACAATTCAACGTACAGTCAAATGTATTCAATCGAAATTTTAACAAATTTAACAAATGCTTCCAGAGCGAGCACTGGGTTAATGACGGTGAGATTTGGCGCTATAATTGAATATCATAACCCTCAACACAACAACAATTTCATGATTTAACAAAACAATGATGTGGTTCTATGATAAAGGAATATAGCATAGGGGAGTTGAACTTACGTTCATGGTAAGTACAGACATAGATATGTAGATATCTTAAATATAAATCTTAACAATAAATTCGTCGTATATGTTTTAATTGGAGGACCTGAATATGACGGCCACAATAACACTCAACCCCTCGACTACCACAATCATCTCCAGACGAGTGCTTCAACATGGAATGAATATAATCTATTTAGCAAATAGGTTTTCGAAAACAAAAATTCAAAAAATTGTTATCAAACCACCTGCAATGTAATGCTAACAGTATATTTACGTACAATTGTCAATAAATAATTTCAAACAAAATAATTGTAGTAATGAAACATATTCATTACAACAATGACTCAAATTCGTCGCACCAATGAAATAAATTCATAGCAGCAATGAACAAATGCATTGCAACAATGAAGCAAATTCCTTGCAAGAACGATACCTATTCATTGCAACAATGAAACAAATTCACAATGAAACAAATTCATTGCTGCAACGAAACAAACTCGGTGCAATAAAGAAGCAAATTCATTGCAGCAACAACCATACTTTCACCATAGTAACGAACAATTTCCAGTTAATGAACACATTTTCATACCGGGAATGAAACGTTACGTTAGCTCACTTTCGATGACAAAAGTTGTTGGGGCGATGAACATTTTCATCCGTGTGACGAAGCTTTCCGTTCAGTGCATCACCCGTGATATTACTCAAATTCAGACTGATATATGCGGTAGAAATAAATAAATGGTTTCCCATTACATCCCATGAAGGGACCGGGGAGAACTTCTCACAATCACTGAGCTGTGCGCTTTCCAGTTTTCACTGACTGATTGGGACCTACAGTTTTACACCACTTCCGAACGGTATTTTTGAGAAGCATTTTCATGGCTAAATACTCGATAGTGTCGCCGTCACTATGCGAGGTGACCGCCGCCGAAAGAAATTTGAAGGTGGTCAGAGCAGGGTTCGAACCCAGGATCTCATGTACAAGAGCCGCGCACACTTACCATTGCACCACCGACGGCCACGGTAGAGTCATCGAAATTTGAACTTCTCGCATGCACGCCACCCATCGAAGCCGCGGTAGCCATTTGAACAATGCCATATCCCACACGTAATGTAATGGACAGGCCTTCCAAATAAAACAAAAAGGCGTGATATCTTGCACGGAAATAGTTTTATTCAATTTTTATTTTCTTTTAGACGTAATGCAAAACTTTAAAAAAAAATTTAGGAATTTTTTTTTGCTTATTGACGTTTTAAGATAAGTAGATTGCAAATAAAGAATACAAACAAAAAAAAATTTATTAAATGGGACACTTTTATATTCGGCATCTTGTGATTGCATGCTAGCGACAGTTTCCAAGCATTTGTATACTAAAGAATTCGCATTGCATTTAGAGTTTTCGTTACAACTTAAGACCGTATTAGACTGTTAGAGAAATCGTTGGATATGTCAAAATTTTCATTTGGTGAGAGCAGATTTAATAGTGTAAACTTGAGGAGAACGATTTTGACATATCTGTTAGATTTCCCTAACATTTCGATTTTGCTCAAAAATGATACGATCAGGGTTTTAATTTCAATGAAACGAACGAAAACAAAGCAATCGGCAATAAAAGCTTTTATTTCGACACTTTTTACAAATGTTTATTCTTTGCTCACAATTTTCTGTTTTGTGTATTCTATTTTATTTAACAGATGTTTTCCATTCTCCAAAACTGATAGTGTAAAAATCGCAAGCAGAATGATAGAACGATTTCTATCAAATGGAAGAGAGTATCAATCCATTACTCTCTCCGCGAATCGTTCCATTTGCACGGAAGTGATGCTGTTCATTCAGAACAATCGCTGATGAAGATCTGTGGGTAGATCTAAAATAGAAAGACGGGTTTTTACGATTTATAAAGATGCATTATACTCGTAATGCTATGACAAGTTTCATAAAATCTACGAAAATATTTCTTAGACTTAATTTTTGAGTGGAAAATCATCTTTAATCAACGATCAAACATAACCGATCAAGTGATCATATGATTTTGACAGAAAACAACAAGAAGAACAAACACAAAGCTTCTTTAATTGTTAGTGTGAACAATTATAATCACCATCCTAGTTGAAATAACAATAAAAACGTATCATTTAACTCGTAGTGCAGTTAGAACTTTATTTCTGCTGAAATACATTCCAATTTCATTAAATATTTTGTATTTTATCACTTCACTTTTGTTTTGCAAATGGCGTCAGTTTGATGCATTGTAACGATTAGCCGATAAATGTATGAATACCGGTTATTTTTCGTAGCATTTACCACTGTTGCCATTTATTCATTTAGCATTTATTCAAAGTCAGATCAAACATAAATCAAAATCCATTGATTACCAATTTAAATAACAAGTCAAAAATTGGGCCTTAGTTGTATATGCAAATCTTATATAAATAGTGGAAAAAATTTGAACCAGTTGCAAGTGGGAGTTGAACTCACATTGGCGGACTACCGTATCGAAGTTTGCCCATAATCGATCTAGGCCGTGTTGTTCAAAATTTTCACTAATGACAGTGTTCGTTTGCCGCAAATAAATACCTACAACTAAGTTTAAAAAAAAAAATGGTGTCCCATAACATGAGGCGAAGGTTCTCACAATCAGTGAGATGTGCGCTTTCTACATTTTCACTCACTGATTGGGATCTACAGTTTTTACACCGGTTCCGAACAGTATTTTGAGAAGGTTTTTCATGACTAAGTACTCGCACCCTAACCATTGCAGCACCGACGGCCACAGCTAAGTTTTGTTGTCTAAAATTTCGTTTATGAGGAACATTTTTCTTTTCATTTATGAACGAAAACATCGGCCAAATTCATGTTTTTCGGACCACTTGGGTACCATCCAGTTACCCCTTTAGAAGCAACTCTACCATAATTTTCGTACCACCCTCTTTAGCATTATGCATGTATATAGAAATTATAAATGTACATTACACTTTAGATATTCAACCCACATAACCAATATAGTATATATCACTTGATTTCAAATTCAATGTCAGGGTCATCTTCATCCTCGTTCTCATTATCATCGTCATACTCATGAGCATCTTAGTGAACGCTCGCTATAGTAGCATAGCCCACTGCTGCCGACTCTTCTTCCATCCTCCGAGATACAGATAGTTCAGTCACTACAATTTTGGTCGATAACCTTGGCAAAGAGCACATCAAAAAGAAAACCAAATAAGTGAAGAAAAACCCCGAAAGCCAAGTCATGTTGTATATTTTCTTAAACGCTTCATGTGTTACATGACCTTAAGTGAAAGTCATTTCCCTCTTTATTATAAAAAAACTTTGTTATAAACAAAATATTTGTATATAATATACAGTACATACTTTTATACATAATACATATGTAAGCCAAATGTTTTTCGTATATAGAATAAAAATGTTTGTTAGGTCCACCAGAAAAATGACAGGCAAACAAATGTTTCCTTTTTGTATAAATTAGAGGCAACAACGCAAAGATTTTGGCGCAACGGGTTCAAGGTTTTCCTAATGCAAATTTCCATTTATTTTAGAGGAAAGTAATAGACATTTCCTTCTTCTTGTTCTCTTCGAAACAGCTAAATATGTCCATATATTATTGTCATATTCGATGGTGGTCGGTCGGTTGGTGTAGTAAAAAGGTATGCCATAATCATTTCACCCATGGTCGTAATCGCCGCCTGTCTATAAGCAAAACGCCCCACAATAACAATAAAAAATTTTATTTTGCATAAAATTTGCGACAATAATATTGTCAAATTGCCAAGAAAATGTCAAATCGAAATGTTCAAACACGCTACAAGTTGTTGAGATAATATTGACTCGGTGGATAAAGTAAACGGAAATGCTAGACAAGAAGGCTACTTAACAAAAGTAGCGAACATTAGAGCCATATGATCATAACAACAATTAAAGGGGTTTTCAACAGAGACACTACAAGAGTAAATCGATAGGGACAGCAAACTACGTCATATTTTTTTCCCCATCTTTTGACAATACTCTTCAGTAAGGTATGCCATTTCATCATGGAAAGATATACGAGCCAACAACGAGTCGAAATTATTAAAATTTACTACCGAAATTTGGAGTCAGTGGCCTCAACTTTAAGAGCGCTATTTCCAATTTATGGTCGTCATAATCGTCCTACCAAATCAACAATTGAGGGTCTAGTGGAAAAATTTGAATCCACAGGCACAGTACAAAATGTTTCCGTGCCAGTGAGACAAAGAAGTGCCCGTAGTGTCGAGAATATTGCTGCCGCTGAGGCTTCAGTTCAAGAAAGCCCAAATGTGTCTCTCACACGTCGTTCGCAAGCGTTGGGCCTACATCCTTACAAATCAAATTGACGCAAGAACTGAAGCCGCTTGACCACCATAAGCGTCGTATGTTCGTGAATTGGGCTGAGCAACAACTTGAAAATGATTCGGATTTTCATCGGAAAATCATCTTCAGCGATGAGGCTCATTTCTGGTTGAATGGCTTCGTCAATAAGCAAAATATGCGTTATTGGTCAGACAGCAATCCACACGTAATCCATGAGTCATCATTATGGGCCGGCGGCGTCATTGGGCCATACTTCTTCCATGATGATCAAGACCGGCACATTACTGTGAATGCGAATCGCTACCGTTCAATGATAACCGAATATTTTTGGCCCCGATTGGATAATATGGACTTGATTACATGTGGTTCCAACAGGACGGCGCCACACAGCGAATGCCACAATCAATTTATTGGAAACCAAGTTTGGTGAACGTGTTATCTCACGAATTGGCCCAGTCGATTGGCCGCCTCGGTCGTGCGATTTAGATTAGATTATTTCGTGTGGGGCTACGTCAAGTCTACACTCAGAGAACTAATTGATTGAAAAGAGGCTGTAGGTTGCCACAACCGAATTGAGGTTGTTACGACCGAATTTAGTCCCCACAACCGAAATTCGGTTGAAGCAACCCCGTTTCTTATTTGATTCGATTGTGACAACTGAATCTCCAATTATATTCATTCAGTCAACTAAATTTTCTAAAATTTCGGTTGGAACAACCGAATTTGAAATAAATACGGATGCAAGAACCGAAATTGGTACCACATTCAGTTGGAGTAACCGAATTTGGCATCAATTCGGTTGTAACTATCGAATTTCGGTTGTAACTATCGAATTTGGTATCAATTCGGTCGCAGTAACCGAATCTAGCTTTAATTCGATTGCAACGATCGAATTTGGCGTCAATTCCGTTGCTGTAACCGAATTTCTCATGAATTCTGTGGGTACAACCGAATTCATATTCAATTCGGTTACCACGACGTAATGCCATGTATTTAACATATGACGTTTAAAATTCTATAATCAAATGTTATTTTAAAAAGAATTAAAATATTTCAAAATTGTTTGCTGTTATTAAGAAAGGTAAGTAAAATATATTTGTATTAAAACGTCTTATTTTGCAGAAATTATTGAAGCAGATATCAACAGTTTTCAAGTTTTCTGCAATCGTCTGTATACAAAATTGTTTAGAACCTAAATCAACCGATACATCAGCCGAATGTCAGAATTAGTGCGGTGTCCCGTGATGGCCGGGACTTGAAAAAGGTCGGAAGAGGCATGTACAACAAATTTATTATTTTATAGATTACCCAATATGTATGACTTTATTTTCTCGCTTTTTGAATTTTTTATAAGAATGCAGGAAAATAAATCATCATTTAATAATAAAAAACGTTAATAATTAATTTGTGACACTATCTAAATTCGGTTGTAACAACCTCTAATTTGGTTGTGACAACCTACAATGAGGTTGTGACAACCTCTAATGAGGTTGTGTCAACCTCTAATGAGGTTGTGTCAACCTCTAATGAAGTTGTGTCAACCTCTAATTCGGCTGTGACAACCTCTAATGAGGTTGTGTTAACCTCTAATGAGGTTGTGTCAACCTCTAATGAGGTTGTGTCAACCTCTAATTCGGCTGTGACAACCTCTAATGAGGTTGTGTTAACCTCTAATGAGGTTGTGTTAACCTCTAATGAGGTTGTGTCAACCTCTAATTCGGTTGTGTCAACCTATAATTCGGTTGAGACAACCTCTTAATTCGGTTACGGGTAATTCGGCTGTCTCAACCGAATTTTCCTGTGAGTGTATGGTCCATGCCAACAAGCCAGCGACGATTGATGAACTTTGTACGAATATCGAGCGTGAAATTGCAGCAGTATCGGCCGATTTTCATAATTTTTCTAAATATCATATGTGTATCCATAGAACTAATAGTAGAGACTTGTGATTAGTGTGAACGACTTGAGACACAGGTTCAATCCCATTACCGACCATTTCATTTTTGTCACCTTGAAAAGTGTGACAGCAATATCATCAAGTACAAACTCCCCAAACAAAAATTTTCCTATAGAGTAACATTCGTGAGTTGGAAAAACCCTATCGCTTTCTGACAAATAATTTTTGTAGCACCTTCTACTGTCGACCAACACTACCTCGCATTAATTTTCATATCGTAGTGTAAATTTGTTTTTCTTAAGAATGAATAATAACAAATTCTAAGAATTCAGAAAGATTTAAAGCAAGCCAGTGAAAACATATTCTTTACATATTAGAACGTGTCAGTTGCCAAAATGATAAACTCCATCGAATAAGAACTGGATAAAAACGACAAAGAAGTTTTGTGTGTATTTTAGAATTCCACGTGCATTAGAAATTCAAATGAATATGATTTGCTATTTTACTACAGATATATGTAGCTACTATATAGTGAAATTTATAAAGTACAGGGTGCAAATGCAGTAATCGGTAATTATAACAAAATGTTCCCCTATTAAATTACATATTGATGTCAAAACTCAGGAGGTTTCTCAAAAACGATGTACAAGTAGACAGTCAAAATTTCTCTTCACTCAAATGCCAACAAACAAAACGAGTGAAACCCTAGTACTTCTCTACTCTCTCTCTTACTCTCTTCATTGAATATTTCAATACACAAGCAGCTTTTTGATAGTTTTATTGCATATAACTATACAAATTCCAACCATATTGAAGTAAAATTACATAAACTATGTAAAAAGTATGAAATAAGCAAGATATGACGCGGGAGAGAAATGCGTTTCAGTGAACTCCTGGCACTTTTTGGTTCTCTTTTACCAGGGTTGCCAAGTTGCGCACATCTTCTGGACGTGTAATTGTAAATCGTCTTTGGGTTTCTATGGCACAGCTGATCGAAAAGGTACTAGGGAAAGGATGTGGAATGAGAGACCAAAGAAGACATACAGATTATAGACCATGCAGCAAACTAAGTTTAAAAGTGATTGATTGATACTAATGACAGCTAAATTATGTTTTATGCTGTTTGCCTTCCCTTTTATTTCTGTTCGTATTATGTCAACCAAAGAGTAAATTACCAAAGTAACTCGAACTCGATGATATTGCCTAGTAGCTCGTCGGCATTAAGAGAGCACGAAGAGAAGCATATAAGCTTTTTTATATTGCTCTGTGGCATGGGGTTTCTATGGCACAGCTGATCGAAAAGATACTAGGAAATGACGTAAAATGAGAGACCAAAGAAGACATACAGATTATTGGCCATGCAGTAAACTAAGTTTAAATAGTGTTTGATTGATTCTAATGACAGCTAAATTATGTTTTATGCTATTTGCATCGAACGAAAATACGTATTCCCTTCTATTTCTGTCCGTATTACGCCAACTAAAGAGTAAATTACCAAAGCAACTCGAACTCGATGAAATGGCCTACTACCTCGTCGTCATTAAGAGAACACGAAGAGAAGCATAAAAGCTCTTTTCTATTGCCCTGTCTGTGGTCAAAACACAATTTATTCAGAATTTTATTATACCCTCACCCATAGGGATGGGGGCAGTGCCGTATGCAGGATTTTATTTCGGGAGGGGGCCACCTTGATATTTAGGTTGACAAATAGCACTAAATTCAAAAACCACCTATTAAATAAATAATTTCGGTGTGACTATTTTCTGTCCAAACTTAGTTTGGGATTGAAAATTCCCGTTTTTGCTACGCCCCTTCTGGTACCTCCCATGCAAATCGACATATTTAGTACAAACTCATGTTTCTTCTACAACCTTTTTCTGGTAGATGTGATTAGCGTCAACTCAAACACTGGTTAATAATCTGTAAATATCTACTTAGCAGAAGAAAATGGGCGAGGTCGCCACACCCATTCTGGTACCTCCCATATAAATGCTTGGTGGTCGTCCGGGTTCGGGTTGTCAATGCGATAAGTCGCGTGAAACACTTCCAATCTTAATGCAATTAGGCTATAGGCTACATGTCATCAAACGCGAGTCACGAATTAAGACAAGGGTGATTTTGACCCGCCCATGTTAGTGCCTACCATTCATAAGTTGTTCGGTCAGCTCGTTTTTCGGCAAGATATCTCCCGCAAAATGGAACCAATCTTTGGCAAAATTTAGTCAAATGTCTCTCTTTTATGGCAAATTAGTGGGTTTTGCCACTCCCATTCTGGCACCTTCCATACAAAAGCTTGGTGGTCGTCCGGGTTGTCAATGCGATAAGTCGCGTGAAACACTTCCAATCTTAATGAAATTAGGCTATAGGCTTCGTGTCATCAAACGCCAGTCACCGATTAATACAAGGGTGCTTTTGGAACACCCTACCAACATAAGTTTTGCCGCGGGCTAGTTGTTCGGCTGGATACATAACTCCCGCAAAATGGAACCAATCTTTATGAAATTTGGTCCAAGGCAAAATTTTGCCAAATGCACACAAAAGATGGCCGCATGACCGGTTAATCGAAACGATAACTCTAGTAAACTACAAATTCGGTACTCGGCAATATTTTCCTAAAAATTAAAGATTAACTACTGTACCACGCCCATTTTCGAACCTCACATACGAAAGTTTCGAAACCCATCTTAACAAAATTTGGAACTGGTCAATATTTTGTCAAAAGCTACTGTGTAATAATAAATGAACAACTTCGCCATGGTCATTTTTGTACCTCGCATATAAATATTGGGCGGACAATTGGATGGTAGTCACGAGAACTACCCATAATGAGTTGGGCATTGAATAATATTTAGCCTGAAATTGCGTCTCGCCCATAAATGTGTAAACACTCTGTGTTTTGCCTTTCAAAAGAGGTCTTGGTAAACGAACTTCCTAAAGCAGGGAATATTGATTGGATATAATAAAGTTTAGAATCCAAGGAGTTTATTTTATTCGACTGTAATTAACAGAGCGCTAAGCAACCAGAAACAAACCATGCAGCAAACTAAGTTTAAATAGTATTTGACTGATACTAATTACAGGTAAATTATGTCTTAAGCGAACCACAGACTTATCATTCATGAGCATGAGCTTTGTTGATAACTTTTAATCTGAATGATGATTTTGAAAAAATATTATCAAAAAATTTTGTGAACATGATAGCGATGCGAACAACTTCGATTATATTCTTATTTGTTATCAATAAGGCCGGTAAACCGACAATAAAAATCAACGATAGCTGAAATTCATGCTCCTGAATAGCAAGTCTGTGGTTCACTCTAAGTTGGTTGAATCGAACGAATACAGTTTACAGAATATTTTATTCCAATTCATTCATCTTTTACATGTATGTCTTAAAGCTATTATATTTTTTCTCGATTACTTTTAAATATATAATATATTTTATAGACTATCGTCTCCACCGTCGGTGGTGCAATGGGTAGTGTGCGCGCCTCTTGTACAGGAGATCCTGGGTTCGATCCCTGCTCCAACCACCTTAAAATTTCTTTCGACGACGGTCACCTCGCTTAGTGACGGCGACACTATCGAGTATATAGCCATGAAAAAGCTTCTCAAAATACCGTTCGGAATCGGTGTAAAACTGTAGGTCCCAATCAGTGAGTGAAAACTAGAAAGCGCACAGCTCAGTGATTGTGAGAAGTTCTCCCCGGTCCCTTCATGGGATGTAATGGGAAACCATTTATTTTTTATTTATCGTCTCCATTAGGTGGTGTTGGATTGATACTAATGACAGCTACATTATGTTGCTATTGTTTGCATCGAACGAAAATATTTCTGTACCCACCAAAGAGTAAAATACAACAGCAACTCGAACTCGATGAAATTACCTACTACCCCATCATCATCGAGTAAACGTAAAGAGAGGGATGGGGACTCTTATCTATTGCTCTATGGTTTTCGTCAGAGGGTTTCTATGGCATAGCTGATCGAAAAGCCACTAGAGAAATGATGTAGAATGAGAGACCAAAGAATACATACAGATTATAGACCATGCAGCAAACTAAGCTTAAAAGTGTTTGATTGATACTAATGACAGCTAAATTATGTTAGCATCGAACGAAAATATGCATTCTCTTTTATTTCTGTCCGTATTATGCCAACCAACGAGTAAATTACCAAAGCACCACGAACTCGTCGAAATAGTCTATTATCTCGTCGTCATTAAGAGAACACGAAGAGACATAGCAGCTCTTTTCTATAGCTCTGTGGTTTCGTTGTAAATTTCCCGAACTTCGTACGCCAACTCGTCAAACACTAAGGCACTTAGCCGCTTGGCTCGAAGAGACTCGAACAACGAAAATATACATTCTCTTTTATTTATGTCCGTATTATGCCAACCAAAGAGTAAATTACACAAAGCAACTCGAACCATACAGTAATACTTAAGAGTTTCCATTACTCTCTTCGATGCCTCTTCATGACGACGAGGTAGTAGGCCATTTCATATAGTTTTATTTGCAGCTGTATTTTACCAATTTTACACTATCGTTGGACATAAAACGGACAGAAATCAAAGGGAATGCGGATTTTCGTTCAATACAAACAACATAAAACATAATTTAGCTGTCATTAGCATCAATAAACACTATTTAAAATTAGTTCCTGTCTTCTTTGCTCTCTCATTCTCCATCATCGGCCTAGTACCTTTTCGATCAGCTGTGCCATAGAATCCCCCTGGTTCAATGCAAAAAACATAAAACATAATTTAGCTGTCATCAGTATCAATAAACACTATTTAAAATTAGTTCCTGTCTTCTTTGCTCTCTCATTCTCCATCATTGGCCAAGTACCTTTTCGATCAGCTGTGCCGTAGAATGCCCCTGATCCAACACACCGTTTTCAGAAAAATGGAAATTGAATAAAACATGGGGATTCAAAAACTCTCGGAACACAGCAAGCACATGTCCGTATATTTTTTGGACAAAGTAGTTCTTCGATAACTTTGCATGCTTGTTGAAAACAACTATAAACAGATTGTTGACCAATTCCCAAGTGAAGATTTGGTTTATTTGGTGTTGATAGCCTCCTTTAGTATTTGAGAAGGATTAAAGTGGTCCTTAATGGAGCTTAGGATGCACATAAATATACTTGCCAAGCCTAAAATTTGTAGTGTTTTGTTGCTTACTTTCTATCCCTCAGATCCATTATATTGGACTTGTTCCTATTAATTTTCTTTAATCGCTTTCCCCAGTTTAGACAATTCCTAAAACTGGTCAAAGGCCGCCACATGGGAAGCCTTATTGCACAAACGGCTATGCCGAAGTCAGGAAGCTGATTTTAGATATCCATGGATGTCATGGAATATATTTTGACAGACTTCCCAAAAAACTAAAAACCGCTTCTCAGTGTGTTAATTGGTGCGGAAATGTATAGGTTGTTCGAGAGGCCTTAATGTAGGTTTTCCAATTATACCGACTTCGTCTTTCCACTTCAAAATAAGACCGAATAATGCAATACAATTTCTCGATAGCTCGCTTAGTCATTGATGGGTGGAATATGAAAAACTATGCCGAAGCCGATGTTAGTCCCACGCTGGAAAAGAAAATGCTTATGTCCTTTCAAAGAGTATAGAGTTTTAAGTAGAGAAGAAAATTTACTCATGGAGTGAAATGCTAACAAAGAAAACGAGTGCAGCGCTGCATCTCTCTGCTCTCTCTCTCTTCGTTGAATATTTCAATACACGTTCAGTATTTTGTTGATGAGGTTATTGTATCTAACTGTACACATTTCACCCATGTTCAAATAAAATTACATAAAGTATGTAAAAAGTATGAAATAATCAAGTTATGACACAAGAGAGAAATGCGTTTGAGTGACTTGCGTCGACTTGTTGGTTCTCTTATACTAGGGTTGCCAAATTGCGCACATTTTTTCTTCTCTACCTGTATTCATCCTCTTTGGTCCTTTCACATATTCTTTATATTTCTCCAATTTCTGATAAATCCCTTGTTTCGTTGGGACGAGGCCCATTTTCATCTTAACAGATAAGTCACTGCATGGTCCGCAATTTAATCGGGACTTATTTTTCGAGGATGCCGTGGGTGACGCGGTTAGTGTGTTATTTGGTGGGCGATACAGAACCATGATCAACCAACCAGTTGTAATTGATGAATTGTGATTGGAGGATATGAGGTTCCAACAGGACGGGGCAAAACTGCACCCAGAGTCACACAACACTTGACATTTTGCTCCAAATTTCTTTCTTTTCTTAGGGGCCGTCGGTGGTGCAATGGTTAGTGTGCGCGCCTGCTCTGACCACCTTAAAAAAAATTTCTGTCGGCGGCGGTCACCTCGCATAGTGACGGCGACACTATCGAGTATATAGCCATGAAAAAGCTTCTCAAAATACCGTTCGAAATCGGTGTAAAACTGTAGGTCCCAATCAATGAGTGAAAACTGGAAAGCGCACAGCTCAGTGATTGTGAGAAGCTCTCCCCTGTCCCTTCATGGGATGTAATGGAAAACCATTTATTTATTTATTTAGGGGTTTTTTTAAATCACGGGTCTGGAAGCTCGCAGAGAGAATATTCGACAAGATTGCGGGAACTTATCGCCGACAAGAGTGCGAGAACTTATCACCATAACAATTGAAAATGCTGTAAAAAGAGTCATCAACAATGGCGGCGAGAACTTGGCCGATATTATTTTAAAAAAATAATAGAAAAATTCTTAAATGTCCAAATAAAAGTTTTATGTCGTTTCATTTTAAAGATGCATATCGTAGATTAATTTATACCTAGATTTGTAAACTCGCTCATCGGTTTAATGATCGAAGGGAAGCGAACTTGTGCTAGAACGTCAAGCGAAGAATTCTGTCGCTGACATCGTGAATTCACAATACTAAAAATGGAGGATTTTGTTCGACGTTGCTGTTCGTTTTCTCATTGAAGAAGCGCCGCAAAGAGAAACGGCAGATGAGACGGATAACAAAAATATGTATAAATTAATCTATGATGCATATAATATGAAAAAAGGGGCCTAGTGTGCGAAAACAGATTTTCAAAATAACAGCTGTTAGTTCTCCTTGCGTTTCTCTGGTTTCGTATGGTCGTGTGCTGCAATTAATTCGACGTATTTCAGTTACCGTCTGTGGTGCAATGGTGATGTGCGCAGCATGAGTATATGGGTTCGATCCCTGCTCTGACCACCTTTAATTTCTTTCAACGGCGGTCACCTCGCTTAGTGACGGCCACACTATCGAGTATTTAGCCATGAAAAAGCGTTCGGAACCGGTGTAAAATTGTAGGTCCCAATCAGTGAGTGTAATACCGTAATGCGCACGGCTCACTCCCTAATCCCTTCATGGGATGTAACGGAAAATCATTAATTTATTTATTTTATTTCGGTACCAGCTGTAAAGTGGAACCTGTAATATTTGTTCGTTGTTTTTTTCAA
Organism: Phaonia tiefii; assembly: GCA_963931995.1. Lineage (NCBI taxonomy): Eukaryota > Metazoa > Arthropoda > Insecta > Diptera > Muscidae > Phaonia > Phaonia tiefii. The sequence continues at coordinate 60,586,084 of OZ008369.1, read as the reverse complement.
CAACCGTATTTATTATCTTATAGCAAACTTTTGTATCATCTGTTTTCAACTTTACCGCTCAATATTGAGTTGAAGTTACGGGGTGAGTGGTTTTGGGCCACCAGTTAGTTAAAAACAAACCGAGGTACAATTTAGTATATACACAGTGTTTTTTTCCATCCTGATGACGTAAACCGTTAACGTCTTTATGAAAACGGATTCTATCTTCCAAAACTATTTCCTGAGTATACTATTTGAAGTGCAAACATATTGAGTTTCAACAAACACTTGTTTGGTCTTATACAAATCAGCTGACTTTTGCGCAAGCACTCAATGTATTCACAGAACATTCTCTACTGCTGACACAGTCAGAAGCAGAACACAATTCCAATGGTGTTTTGCCTGCTTCCGATGAAATTGTATTTTTTCTGCTAATGGTCCTCATTGAATGGCGATTTCAATGTCTGATGTCAGTCAGTTCCCTCAGTGGTACATTCAAATATTTCTACATATGGCAACGGGTTTTTAGGTTTATTACATATCGTACTATTTGCATTCAACTTCCGGCGATAGTTTTTTATCTTTCTGCATTTTAACCAGTGCAGGTAAAATAAATCACGTTCCCGCAGGCAGAAAATCGTGTACCTAAGAAACAAAAAAATATATATTATGGAACGAAAAACTAAAAATAATTGCAAATGAAAAAGCGACAAAAAACACTAACACTGACACAGGCGGGAAATGACTGTAGGGCACACGGTTCGTTGCACAAAAGTGTAACAGAAATTATCAACAAAAAGAATTTCTGATTTCCCCTGTTTTTTCATGTACAAAATTATCAGCAAAAATTTGAATCAAACAATTAAGAGAAAACTCACCTGTATGTCTTTGTCAAGCAAATTCAGGATTTCACTGGCATTTAGTTATAATCCACTTCCGGTTTAGACGAATCAACAGAATTTTCTATATATTTTTGAAGTTTCCACAATTAGATTATTAACAATTATTTAAAAGTGTATTGGAATTTTGTACAAACAAAATATTAATATTATAAATTTATTTAATTTCCATAAAATTTGTACAATTTCAGGGTTTTCCTTTTTATTCTTTTGTTGTTTGCAATTTAACAAATAACTTGGTACTATGTTGGTTGGATGGTATCTTTCCCGCTGTACGAATATCTGTCGGTAACGTTTACACGTCTGAAAACAGAATGCCATTGCTCTGCTATTCCCTTGAACGCAAAAGTTTCATGTTGTGGCGCTGAGCGTTTTAAGCTTCAGTGTGTGAGATGATGGCGGGGATTGATTTTGAAAAGGAAGTTACGTTGGTTTCACATTACTGCCAGAGATGAGATGTGTTGTATGCTTTTGATGGGCCATCAGTAAAGAATTGTACCAAAATCAATATTTCGTGCGAAATGTTACAAAACTCCAATCAGAAACATTGCCTCCGAAATACCGGTGAAATGTAGTGCATAGTGCGTTATTCGCATGAAATATCAGCAACATTTTAATGATTATGAGAAAAATATCACGACCAATGAAATTTTCTAACACTAAATACAAAGTATAAATTCCTGAGAAATATCAACGAAATATTTCAACACATGTAGAACTAAGTTGTTCGCACGAAATATCAGCAACATTTGAATGTTTATAAAACAAATATCACGACCAATCACATAAAATATTCCAAAATTCCGTTCAAACAAAAAAAAATATATGAAGCCTGTGTTAGATAACATGGGCGCATAGGTCAGACGTAGAATACGTTAGTCATTTTGCAATTTAAATATATGAATTAAATATAATTTTTGATAAATGATTTAAATCTATCAAATTTATCTTTAATTTTTATGTTAAAAATTTAGGATAGTTTTTAACAAAATTTGGGTACACTTTATATCAATTCGATGCACTTTTGAAAACAAGTGTAAATACTGCATGTGGCAACACTGGTTCTGTAATGTTCACATAAAACATGCATTGTCATTATACTTCTTCTCTTTCTCACACTGGTTCTGTGATGAACACACGGATAATCGTACTGCTCTTACACATGATGTTATAATACATAAAATACAAAGCATATGAAAATTAATACAAAATTTGAAGGAGTTAAATTTTGATTTACTTATAGAATCAAAAAAATTATATGTAGCAATATGATTATTTAAATACAAATCAAAAGAAGACATATTAAATATGTTACGACCATACTTGAAGTTTCTTCAATGCATGCATAAAGTATTAAAAACTTATAATGAAAGTGACAAACATTTTCTCAAAATTTTGTGCTCCAGATCAACACCCCTACCTTACCGTATAACGTATTCTACGTTAAAAATGCATATGGGATATCGACGAAATATTTCCACACGTGCTGTGCGTACGAAATATCAGCAACATGTACCGAGCAACACTTTAATGTTGCTAAGAAAAATAAAACGTTCATACAAATTGTATAAAGAACGTCCGTCAATTCGCGACGTGAGTTCCAGAGGGTTCTATCTGGCATTTTTTCACTTTTGCGTTTTTTGATTGGAATTTACTCGTTGTAATGATTTTTATCTATTAATGAAACCTTTTTTATATTTTTACTCATCTATCTGCAAAAAGTGGACTCGCTTAGTTCTGGAACTCACGTCGCGAATTGTCGATCAAATTCTGAGAAAAATAGATTTTAGTATAATAAAATCATAGAAACCAGAGAACGAACTGTGTCGTCTTGTTGCTGGCACATTTCGGAGCAAAACCAATTAATGTTGCTCAATATTTTTCAAGCGAATGGTCTTAGGCCCAATTTTTGACTGGTCAGCCATCATTGATCAACGATCAAACATTAATTAATTGATGTTTAAACAGCCAAAGTTGTGCATTTAAACTATAATCAAGTGGCCATATGATTTTTACAGAAAACAACAAGAAAAACAAACAAAAAGCTTCTTTAATTCTTACTGTGAATCATCATCCTAGATGAAATAACAATAAAAACGTATCATTTAACTCGTAGTGCAGTTGGAAATTTATTTCTGCTCAAATATTCTCCAATTTCATTAAACATTTTGTATTTTATCACTTCAGTTTTGTTTTGCAAATGGCGTCAGTTTTATGTATTGTAACAATTAGCCGATAAATGATGAATACCGGTTATTTTTCGTATCATTTTCCCGTGATGCCACATGGTAGTAAGATTATTTGACAAACCACTGAAAAACTCTTTTCGTATTTAAAGTCAGATCAAACATAAAACAAAATCAACTGATTACCAATTTAAAAAACCAGTCAAAAATTGGGCCTTACTAGTCAACTTTAAGTAGTAAAGGAAAAAATAAGAAAACAATCAATGTGATTTGTTAGGTTAAATTCGTTGATATGAATGAAACTTACTACACTGAAAAAGTTTTCACCGAACCAGACATTGCGCCTTATGAAGTTAATAATAAGCTTGTTTTTTTATTACCTGCTAAACTAATTTTTCGACGACTTTGTATGTGGAACTAAGCGATATTAAGCGGCACTCCATACAAAGTCGTCGAAAAATTAGTTTAGCAGGGAATAAAATAACAAGCTTAATGAGAAAAGCTCAAATGCTTTAAGTACGCCAAAGAAAACCTTCGTTCCAGGCAAACGAAATTTTAGACAACTAAACTACGTTTGTGGAATTCATGTCAAGGCAACATGGTATAACATTCGACTAAAGAATGAGAGCCCGGGTGAAAATTGCATATAATCAAACATTAGTTTTAAAATGTTTTTCCTTTTAAATTGTACGGGTCGGCAAAACCGACTTCATACAATTTTTTATCTCATGGTGTCTTAGCCTTAAAGGAAACTACAACTTTAAAAATAACTCGGATCTTAGACAACTTATATTTTTGATATGGTTAAACAAAAAACCCCATAACGTTCTAAAGTTGGCTTATAAAAGAAAGAGATTTTGAATTTTATACGCAAATTTATTTTTGTACTTACACTTTTCCTGAAATGCAGTTGAATCCATGCAACATGTTTGCCGGAGATATTTGCAGGCATTGCGTGAATCCGAACAATATCTTAACCCTAGAAGGGTAATCTTCGTCGATTCGACGAACACGGTTGCTCTTTTTCAATTTTTCAAAAAATGGACTGAAGAGTAAATTGCTCAGAAATAAATCATGAATCTTGAAAAATATATGACTTGCGTGTTTCCTTTTTGTTAAAGTCTATTATTATTGATTAAAAGTAGTGTGCCGGACTTGAATTTCGAAGTAAAATATGACTTCGGCGAAGAATACCTTTAATATACATATGTTACGCGCGGTTTAATACGATTTAGAAGTCAAATTCAGATTACGAGAAATGTAGAATCAAAGGCATGATCGAAGTCCTCTCTGCTGGTCAGGTTGTCGCATCCCCCAACTGCGAAATTTTAAAGTTTTGAAGCCACTTATATGTAAAATATGATCACCCTTTTAGGGTTAACATTGGGATTTGATTTTATTGAAAGAAATGTGAAACTATTCATGATATATCACTTTTGATTTTATGAGTGTGTACCCATCTTGTTTGTTTTACGCGTGAACATGTATAAAAACGGTTTCTCTGTTTGCCGTTAAAGTAGACCGTAAAAATGTTGGGGTAAACTAAAGCTTCCATACAAAAAGACAAGCGACTTTTACGAGAAACATTTTAATTTTTGGAAGGGAAATATTTTAACTGTTGCGATCAACGTTGAGTTTACGTAGCAAAAATAATATTTTTGCGACAATCGACCTCCAACCATTTTTGCCTTCTTTACACGTGACGATGCAGATATTATAGGGCGAACATTACGGGAAGTTACTGCAGTAATTTAAAGAATCGAGAAGTAAGCAGCGAAGGCTGGTTTACGTTGAATAAAGTTTTGACAAATTTAGTGGTTTTGACGAAAAGATGTACCTCCCGACTAGAACAAATACATGATACTCTTATATGTATTACCCTTTTAGTACATATAACGTCTCGCAACCCGATAACTAGACACTGGGAGCCTTAGTTATTCACAAAATTTATAACTCTGTTAACGGTTTATTTCCGCAAGCATAGCCATGAGAAGTCTCCTCAATCCGTTCGGATTATATGTAATTCTTTATCTCCGTCTTAGTAAGTCTAGAAGCTCTACCATTTCCCTTCATGGGATGTGTTTGGAAAATGAATATGTTTTCTCAGAAGTTATCGATAACAACCAGTAATTTCACGACTACTCTTTTTAATAAGTCCACTATGCAAACTTTTTTAAATTTTGATTCAAACTTCGACGCACACAGGCCTTATTGAAAGAAAACTAACTTAATATCTTTTGTTGACATTAAAATACCACAACTTTGGAGGCTTTCCAATATGAATGTAATGTTTAAAAAATGTAATGACAATCCACTTTTAGCTTGCAATTTTCTAATTGAATCGAATGTTAAGTTCCATATTTCGAGCCAAATTTTGCAAAACTCCATTCCGCCATTGTCGCACGGTGGTCGCACGAAATACAGCAACATGTATCCCAACATTTGAATGTTTATAAGAAAAATGTAACGACCAATCAAATCTCATTCTACGTTTGTAAAACAGAGATGGTTTGCTGGCCAATTTCACAGCGAAATAAATTGATATTTTTTTTAGTTTTTCGGCTTTTTATTGGTATCTTTTATTTCATTATTCAAGCTCAATACCATTTATACCTCTACAAAAAGAGATATAGTTTTTTCAAAAAAGAAGATGTATTGCAAATGCGTCATCATGACTCTTGGCAAACCGTGTAGCTATTTCAGATCTAGGTACAGATCTTCATCAGAGGTTGTTTGGAATGCTGCTTTTGAAAAATTGAACACAAACTCAAAGTTTTCAAATTCAACAAAACTCGTCTGAATTGAGAATTTCCACTATACAAGTGTTCGAAAAATATCGCAAGCAAAACAAACAAGAAAACATTTGCAAACAACTTCTTCCCATCTCCAGAGAACCATCGGTTACTATTAGAAATGATTTTTGTTGTTGTTGTTTCGTCGTACTCTACGTACATCAGGGATGATTTTTTTTAGTTATTCGGCCTTTTTATTGGTACCTTTTATTTCATTATTCAATAGAGCTTAAATAAAGAAATAACCAGTACATTAATTTCAGTCGGGTGAACCGACTTAAACATACCCTCACCCGAAGTCGTCCATTGCGACCGAGTTCTATTGAATATTGGCATATAGGCAAAATATTATCCAATACCCAACTTAATTACGATCACGAAGTGATTATGGGGAGTTATCGTGACTACCAGCCAATTGCCCGCCCAATATTTATATGTATTTTGTTCATCTGTTATTACACAGTATTTCACAAAATATTGATCAGTACCAAATTTTGTTAAGATCGGTTGTGGTATACGGAATAAATCGAGTCGGCCAGCCGTAAAGCCGCCCAACTTTTGCATGGGAGAAACGAAATTGGGCGTGGACAGTAGTTAATCTTTAATTTTTCGGAAAACATTGTCGAGTAACGAATTTCGTTAAGATCACTTGTAGTCTACGAGAGTTATAGTGTCCATCAGCCGGTCGTCCACCCACCTTTTGTGTGCATTTGAGTAATTTTTGTCCTCGTAAAGATTAGTTCGGATTTGCGGGAGTTATCTCGCCGAACAACTTATCTATGTATGGGAGGCACAAAACATGGGCGTGACAAAATCACCCTTGTCTTAATCGGTGACTGGCGTTTGATGATACGAAGCCTACAACCTAATTCCATTTCGATCGGACGTGTTTCAGGCCACTTATAGCGTTGTCAAACCGGAGAACCACCAAGCTTTTGTATGGGAGGTACCAGAATGAGCGTGGCAACCTCGCAATTTTTCTCCAGTTAAGTAGACATTTACAGATTATTAACCAATGTTTGAGTTGAACCTAATCACATCTACCAGAAACAAGTTTTAGGTGAAATATGATTGTGTACAAAATGTGTCGATTTGTATGGGAGATACCAAAAAGGGCGTGGCCAAAATGGCTATTTGCAACCCTAACCTAAGTTTCGACAAATAATGGTTACTAACAAAATATCATTGTGATCGGCACAGATGTACGGGAGTTATCAGGCTGAAGATCCAGCCGGCCGAACAGCTTATGTATGGGAGGTACGAAAATGGGTGTGGCAAAACCACCTTTGCCTTGATCGGTGACTGGCGTTTATTGACACTAAGCCTAATACCCAATTTCATTAAGATCGGAACTGTTTCACGCGACTTATCGCATTGACAACAAGGACGACCACCAAGCTTTTGCATGGGAGGCATCAGAATGGCAGTGGCGAATTCGCCCATTTTCTCCAATAAAGTAGATATTTACAGATTATTGACCAACGCTTGAGTTTAAGCTCGTCTCGTCTCCCAGAAAAAGCTTGTAGAAGAAACTAGATTTCGCACTAAATGTATCGATTTGTATGGGAGGTACCAGAAGGGGCGTGGCCAAAACGCCCCACGACTAAATTTCGATGTGATCGATAAATATGTAGTTACGGCAGTTATCGTGTTGACGAGCCAGCCAGACAGACAAATAGACGGACATGGCTCAATCGTCTTAAACAGTCCCAAAACGAATTTCGTCCAAAGATACTGAGGGTCTAATATGGCTCCTTCTATACATTACATTGTTTTCCGTATTAAATGATATATAACCCCATCCCTATGGATGAGGGTATATTCCAAAGTTTTAAAGAAAAGTCAATTGAGCTGAACTGCCGTTGAGAGGGCGGGACTAAAAAAAAGAAAATTGGAGATTAACCAAATGGATCGGACCCACGGGAATAATCGGGTCCTCCTAGAAACAAGGCACTCACACTAAAGTTATTATCTTAAGGAATTATATTGGGATTTTATATAAAATTTAAAAGCGATAGAATATTTATCATATTTAATCTTGCGATAACTTAGTGAGTTATCGATTTATTTTAAATACATAACTAATTAATACTAGCGTTTTTATTTGGAAAATTCTATCGCTCTCAAGGTGCATACCAATTTTGAAGGTTTGTTTACCGGGTTAATTGGGTCAGTTTCTGGGTCTGGTTCAATTCGGACTTATTCTCTGACGGGTTCATTTAGGACTTACTCTGTGACGGGTTCAATTGAGCCTTAAGTATTCTGTGACGGGTTGTTTTAGACCAGTACGTTGATATATCACAGGGTATCTAGAGTGTCAATTGCCACCTCCAATGACAAAGCTACGAGTATGTTAAAGTTACCGGTTCTTCTCATATAAAAGGTTCGATACAAGGGCCGGTCACTATCACTAATGGACATATCACGTAACTGGTTCTGTACCGGTCTCATTTCCTGTATTGGGATTACTCCCCAAGCTCCCGAGTTTCATGTATTTTGTACTCCTTTTTAACATTGCATATCCTTACGGGCGAATACTACTTTTGAGCACCTAATGAAGGGAAAATGGTGCATTCCTTTTGATCTCGAAAGGAGGACAGGGGAAGTAATTTTTTTATCTCCTGAAAGAGCATAAAGGGAGTAATTTTTCGTATCTCCTGAAAGAGCACATATCCATATACATTAGGGTGTCCCGTTAAACGAATTTGTGTAAAATTGCGAAAAATTTTAGACCTCTTAGTTTAGTCAAAACAATTTTTTTCTCGTATTCGGACATGACATCAACGGGACACTGTAGTTTATATACATATGTATGTATACATATTACTATACCATACCTATTCGCGATGCTTAATACACACATCTTTCAATTTTGAAGACAAAGAGTAAACTGAGAAAATAGTTAAACAAAGCGAAAACATTAAACAATTAACAATTATATCAAGAAATAGTAGGTACATCAAAAATGCATTGATGCATCCCTTATTAATACATTTGGGAGTAATAAGCGAGGCATCAATATTTTTTATAATTTCGAGTAATTTTTTAGCAAAACAAAAAAACCTTTCGATTACTGGCTTATTACTCCAAATGGATGTACAAGTCATTACTAATTTATTGCTCGAATTCGGTATTAATTCATCTATTCTTACTGGACTCCGAACAAAGCAGTAGTAACAAGTTTTTTTTTGTGCTTTCACGACTACAAAATGTACCACAAGTGCCATCACTGCGATGGAGTTTTTTGATCCACCGTCCTATCCTCATTGAATACATTTTTGTTTATACTTTTCTCTATCAAATCTTCTTGTCCAACACTTCCGTACACAACTTGTTTCATCTCTCTCTCTATAACTTCTCACAGCAGAATTTCTCTTTCATGGGTATATTTTTCCTCTTTTCTTTTTTTTTTTTATTCTCTGCTGTTTATTTATTTTTTTCTGTCGTCTGTTTTGTTTAGGTCTCTCAGCTGACTTTTGTTTGTTTACAAAAATCATATTGTTTTGGAATCAACAACGATTATAATATGGGACCACCACAGTTCATTTGTGTGCGTGTGAAGTGTTCATTTGGCCGACGTTGGCGCATGAGTTCATTTTCCACATTTGTGTTTTGCTTTTCCCATTCTTAAAAGTAGTCGTCTGTTGAAATGATACGAATGCGTAAAAAGTGGAAGTTGGTTGATTATACATACATACGTAAATGTTTCGGTTATGTTTAGAGGTAATTGAACTGAAAGCAATACAATGTTTTAGGGGTTTCGGAAAATTAGATGGTTGTGTGGTAGCTTTTTATAGAAAGATTTTTTCGTGTCATGTAGAATTGTATGAATATGTAAGTACATAAATGTATGCATGTTTGTACATATGAATACTATTTTGTACGCAGTTCATTAGGTTTTTTTTCCTTTTTGTTCGTTTCAGACCTGTGTCCTCGATCTCTCGAAAAAATTATCATAAAAGAAGTCCACTGTTATTAAATATCCGTCAGTTTAATAATAATTATTTTTTCAAATTTAAAAAACTATGTGTATTCAAAACAAGGCGACGAAATATCTACGAAAATTGTCTGTTAGTTTGCATCCGTACTAACATCATTATTTCACATGAATTTTTACAATACTCGAACAAAAAAATGCCTGTGAAATATCGACGAAAAAATTCCGCTAGTGTATACTAAGTTGAAGCAAAAGCAACATGTATCTAGCAACATTTTATTGTTTCTAAGAAAAATAGTACGACCAATCCATAGATAAACATACATATACCAGGTGCTCCAACTCTCTCATCTGACATTTCACTTTATGCGCCTTCCGCGAGCAATCGAACGTCAGTAGCATGGTAAAATTGTCTATCGGGTAATCCAGAGGGTTTCTCTGGTACAGCTGATCGAAAAGCCACTAGGGAAATGATGAAGAATGAGAGACCAAAGAAGACAGGAACTAAGTTTAAATACTGTTTATTGATACTAATGACAGCTAAATTATGTTTTATGTTGTCTGCATTGAACGAAAATACTCATTCCCTTTGATTTCTGCCCGTTTTATGTCCAACCAAAATGTAAAATTGGTAAAATAAAGCAGCAAATCAAACTCGATGAAATGGCCTACTACCTCGTCATCATGAAGAGGCAGCGAAAAGAGTAATATAATCTCTTAAGTATACTCTATGGGTAAACGCGTCAGCCCAGCTGATTTGTGGCTTTTTCATCTTTTCCGTGGGTTAGCTGTTTCTTTTTGTGTATTAATAAAATTCAAAGAATTTCAATCAAAATGCAATATAATAGCATAGGCTTTGTATCAAGTAATATAATCTTATTACATTTTTCACATTTTGTGTACATAGTGTTTTTCATTATTCAGCTGATTTTGACAGCTTAACCACGGAATTGCTAATGCGACTACCTAATAGATAATTCTACCATGGTCAGTAGGCTTTTTCCTTTAACATCGAATAAAATCCTCCATTTTTAAGTTTGTTCATTCACGCTGTTCATACAAGGTGGCGCAAAAGTAAACTTCCGATGTTTTTTGGCTGTAATTTAAAAAAAAATGAAAAACTTTGATTCTTCTTGTGGATTATTTTTATTTGGTCTTTTAATTTTTTTTACATCAAGTCGAGAATATGATGTCATGTAAATGACCGCCGCCACAGTTGATTGTCATTTGAGCCCTTTTTATGGCATTTTCCATCACTTTGGCCAAAACTTCTGGCGATACGTCCTCTTATTCTTCACGGATATTGTCTTTAAGAGCTGCAAGAGTCTGAGGCTTGTTGACATAAACCCGCGACTTCAAAAAGCCCCACAATAAGAAGTCTGGAGCGGTCAAATCAGGCGATCTTGCTGGCCAGTGCAACTCGCCAAAACGGGAGATTAGGCGCCCGGGAAATGCATCCTTCAGCATATCGGTTGTGGCACGTGCAGTATGTGCCGTTGCACCGTCCTGTTGGAACCACATGTTTTCCAAACCCAATTCATCAAGTTGCGGCAAAAAGAACTCGTTGATCACTGCTCTGTAGCGCTCACCATTCACAGTAACCGTTTGGCCCGCGACGTCGTCGAAGAAAAAAGGTCCGATGACTCCTCCAGCGAAAACAGCACACCATACAGTGACTTTGAGCGGGTGTAATGGCTCTTCGTGGGTTACACGCAGATTTTCAGTGCCCCAGAAGCGTACATTTTGCTTATTTACGTACCCGCTAAGATGGAAATGGGCCTCATCACTCATGATTATTTTTGATGAAAAATCATCTTCCTCTGGTCGATTATTGGTCAAATAAATAGTCAGCAATATTCCGCGTTCTGGAGCAGTGTAGCATAACATTGTTTATTAACGCGTATTTCGCATGTGTTTACTACACAAATGTCAAAACAGAAGTGACATTAGGGGCCAATCGCAAAATTTATAGCATTTTCTGATAGGAGGATTACTTTTTGTTTGTCAAACCTCAGACGTTCGATTCCCTTTAGTCAAAAAATTGAGAGCGAGTTTGAGCTTCTCGTATAATATTAAAACTGAAAGAAAAAATGATCAAAGTTGTCAACTGTCATTCAATTTCTTCTTAAAAACAGAGAAAAATATAGTCATCAACAATTATATACTGCTGTCCCATTTCGCAGTGAAACAAATTGATGTCAGTGATGCCAACTCTGCAGGAACGAAACGCGCCGTCGAAGTACCTAAAAGAAAACGGCCAGAAAAATACCAAAAGTGATAAATAGCGCTTAATAAATAAGGGGATATCCAATAGGAAATGGCGAATTTTGACAGTTTACGTCGGTTATGTTGTTTTATCTTCTGTTAATGTTCTTGTTATTTACACTTCCGACAATAGAGACAATCACCATGGAAAGTTCCGGTGTCGACCAACACGTGCGAATGATACGACGTTATTATCAAAAACGCTGGGCGCGACGACACGCATTTTTGAATAAAAGGAGGCAACAACCACCAGTGCCGGATTTAGGACTATGCCAATCAATATCAAGTGGCAGTGCATATACAGAATGCCATTGTTTGGTCTGGATTGTGGTCCGTCAACGAACACCGTTACCGATCTGTGGTTCCATCAGGACGTCGCTACGTGCTACGCAGCCGATGTCACAATGGGCATTCTGCACGACCGATTTAAGTATTATCTCACGCAGAGGCAACGTGAACTGGCAACAGAAACCGCGAGATTTGACTCACTTAGACATTTTCTTGTGGGGTTTCCTTAAGTCGCAGATCCATGCAATATACCACAAGTACCAGTGCCCTCAGACACCGAAGCCGCGGCGTTCGTTTGAATGAATGCAAATAAATAAAACAAAGAATTCGTTGATATCTCACACGCAACATGAAAGGCTAGAAAAGCTCCATCACCATCTTTACACGATGCCATTTTTAGCTGCCATTTTTATCAATTCTCTTTTGAAATTGCAGCGCAAATCTTTGTGCCTTTACACGTTGCCATCTCATGATATTAGTCCTTGCCATTTTTTCTGACATCTCTCTTTAGTGAGTGTTCTTGTGTGTGCTGTTCATTTTTGTAAGCGGTCAAATTTTGTTCTCCATAAGTCTAAAAATTGCTTTTTCGAAGGAAGAAATTAAATTGTTCTTTATTATTTTTAATTAATTTTTATGTTTAACTTTCTTTTTCTTTTTTTTAACTGCTTTTAAATTATTTCACGTAACCTCTAACAATGTAACACAACACACGAAAAACTAGAATGAAAGAAACAATAACATCAAATGTCAAAATGATAACAAATGCGGAACGAGCACAAAGAGAATTGCAATAAAATTGCATGAAACCCGGTGCGGTGGCGCGTCGTGCCATTTTTTCCTCCCTTCTTGCTTCTCTACACCCCTTAACAACAAACGCAAATTGCATGGTTAAAAAATGGCATCGTGTAAAGGCTGTGCATGTCTTTCATACGTTTTTGTGATCCAGAATAGTTTGTTGCGTATAGAGAAGTGTTTTGCAGCAATCATACATTTGCAATAAATTCTTATTGCCTTGGACAATAGAGAAATAGAAAAGAACCGCTATGCCTCTCTTCGTGTTCTCTTGATGACGGACAGAAATTAAAGGGAATGCGAATTTTCGTTCGATGCGAACAACATAAAACATAATTTAGCTGTCATTAGTATCAATCAAACAAAATTAAACTTAATTTGGTGCATGGTCTACAATCTGTATGTCTTCTTTTGTCTCTCATTTTAATGTACATACATCATTTCCCTAGTACCTTTTCGATCAGCTGTACCATAGAAACCCCTGCTTGGGCTAATCATTGGGAGTTTAACCACATCCTAAAAGATGGGTCTGCTTTCCATACCTTCCGATATTTTTGGTGGTCTCTCCACCTAAAAATTTATAAGTATTAAGCGTAATAACCAATACAAATATAGAAGCAAACAGTCAACGGTGTTAAATGGTGGAAGCGACAAATTTAACATTCTTTAGCAAATTGGTGTTGTATAGAAAACGGGCTAAATAAGTCCCAATCCACACGCGGAATCTTTTGTCGCCGGAGACACGAGTTCGTGGGAGAGGGAGGCGAGAAATAAGAAGAGGGGTACTTACGTCGTCCCTCTCTCTCCAACTAACTCGTGTCTCCGGCGACAAAAGATTCCGTGTGTGGATTGGGACTAAGAACTCAAACCGCGTGCACATTACGCGTTTTACGCACATTACGAATTTTTTACCCGTTTTGCAATGTCGATAAGTGCTAAAAAGAGCTAAGCTGGCATTACTGATTGAGGTTGCTCAATATTTTTCAAGCGAACTATCTTAGGAATCAGCTGTACTCCTAAGCTATTGACTCGAAATATAAGCAACATGTATTAATCAACATTTAAGTTATTGTACAGGGTGGGGCGAAAGTAATGTCATAATGTAATTTTTTCCAAATAATGTACAATGTGATTGAGCCTTCCCTTTTATGCTGCTGGTAGATAGGAAATTAGTTGACAACAAACAATGCAGAGATATACAACTGAAGAAGGCGGAATTATTGTTACTGCTTATGAAACGTGAATTGTGTCGTCATTTACCTGGTCGTCCTTCCCCACAAGCGCGAGACAACTACGCACAAAATTATGCATCAGCAGACATTCTTTGCGTCGAATTTTGATGGAGCTGAATTTGTTAACTTATTACAAGCAGACCAGACCGTTCACCTATAACTGTCTACTGACCGTCAAGTGTGATTAACTTACTCCCATGCTGTTAATCCTGTCGCAAGAAGAGCTTGATTACGCATCCAAAATCATGAGTGACGAAACCTATTTCCTTAAATGATTAAGTGACACGGAGAATCCATTGCATATCTTAAAGTGACTGGTTGGTACTCCATTTGCAGTGAAAAAGTTATTGGTCCTTATTTTTTTTTTTGTTTTGAAGAAGAAGACGACAGCAGCACAGTAACCCAAACTGGTGAGCACTGCAAACAGATGATGAACAGTTTTTGTACCGCAAGTTGCTGAATTAGATCTCGAGCATTGTTGGTTCCAGCAGGATGGATTTTCCGCTCACACAGCTCAGGGAACAATGGAGATTTTAAAACAACAATTTCTGGTTCGTATGATCTCCCGTTTGGGCATTTAGAGTTGGCCGCCCAGATGGTCAGATCTGACGGCGCCAGACTTCTTCCTTCACCACAAACCTTGCAAGTCTTGAAAGCAAATATTGAAGAAGAAATTAGCAATTTGAATCTAGATATTTTACTACCATCAATTCAAAACGCCATAAAACAAGCACAAATGTGCATCAACTCCGGGGGTGGTTGGTTATGTGACATATGATATTTTTTTAATATAATGTCATCAATTTTACACCGTCAAATAAACTTTCCATGAAAACAGAGCCCAATTTCTTTAATTTCTAACCGAATCGCAGCCAATTTACATGTAGACATTATTTTTGTGCCACCTTGTATGAAAAATGTATCGACCAAGTAATTGTATACAATTAGGCTGGTACTAACTTCGTTGGCACAAAAAACATTCAATTTGCTTTATTGCGAAATTACCCAACAAAATAAATTTTTTTTTGGATTTTTTGCACTAAAACTTAATTTTTTTGAGGAATTGAATGAAAATTACCATTTTTCTTAGAAACATTAAAATATTGATTGATACATGTTGCTGTTATTTCCATAGCGAATAACTTGTACTACACGTACGAAAATATGTCGTCGGTATTTCTCAGGCGCATTTTTTTGTTATTTATAAAGTTTGCTAGTATTCCACGCGAAATATTAACGGCATTCATGCCAACGTGAAAGCCGAGAACTTTTGCTCAGCGCAAGTTTCCCTCGCACCGTTGCATGAGGCACCAAGTAAAGTTGCTCAGCGTATTTGTGCTCAAAACCATATCAGCTGACCAAGATGGATACATAAGGTGGTAGCAGTAGCAATTGCATGTATTATGTCTGTGTACTTTTTCTACTGATCTAGCGCTATCACCTTATTTATCCATCCTAGTCAGCTGATAACGAAATATCAAAAGTTTGCACGTTTCTCCATCCCACGTTTGCGCAGCAAATCTGACTTGAAGACTTTCCACTTTTGTGCAAGTCGCTGTGTATGGGAAATTTCTTTGTTTTGACGTTTGCCGCGTAAGTTTGCGAGGTTTACGCGTTTACGAGGTTCTTTCGAGTTTGCATGAGGACCACTATTGATCTTAGCACAGACGAAAATATCGACGAAATATTTCCGCCATCATGTATTAAGCAACATTCTAAATGTTTCTAAGAAAAAATTATTGACCAGTAAAATTGTAAGAAGAAATTATCAATGTTTTCAACTCTCATTCAATTTACCAAATAATGGGTTTTCCAATATGTACTTGACAACTTTGAATTTAATTCATCTAACTGTTATTTTCCTTTTTTCAGTAAACTCAACATTTTCATCATGGTAAATTACATGAACGAACAACGTATGCAAATTATAAAAATGTACTACCGAAATTCGGAGTCGGTGACCGCAACTTTAAGAGCGTTAACTCAATTTGTCGGTCGTTATTCTCGGCCTAGTAGACAATCAATAATAAGTTTAGTGCAAAAATGTGAGTCTACATATTCATTGTGTGACGCTGCCGTGCTATTGAGACAACGGGTTGGTCGAAGTGACGAAAATAAAGCTGCCGTTCACGCGTCCGTAGCAAACGATCAGTCGATTCCGCTTCGTTCTCAAGAGCAGGGCATCGCCAAGAACACTTTATGGCGAATTTTGCGTAAAGATCTTGGTTTACACCCATCAAGCTGACTCAAGAATTGAAGCCGATGAACCATTTGACGCGACGTACGTTCTCCGATTGGGCTCCGGAGAAAATGCGCCAAGATGATGAATTTCATGGCAAAATCATGTTCAGTGACGAAGCTCATTTTTGGCTCAATGGGTTCGTCAATAAGCAAAATATGCGTTATTGGTTTGGTGGAAATCCACATGTGCTTCATGAATCACCACTTCATTCACAAAAAATAACTGTTTGGTGCGGTTTGCATGCCGACGGCGTCATTGGGCCATATTTTATCGTCGACAATAACGATCGTCACGTTACTGTGAATGATTACCGATTATTTTTGGCCCGAATTGGAAAACATGGACTTGGACGACATGTTGTTTCTTTGGGGCTACGTCAAATCATTGGTCTATGCCAACAAGCCGACGACGTTGGAACAACTCAGAGCCAACATTGAACGCGAAATAGCGACCGTTACGGCCGAAATGTGTGACCGAGTCATCGAAAATTGGGTCCAACGAGTCGACCGCTGCCGACGTGCCCGCGGTCACCATATGAACGAAGTCGAGTTCAATTCATAAATGTTATAATTGTATTTCAAGTCGATCATAAAGTTATGGAAATATCTCAAATGGTTTGCGTTTTATTTTAAAAAAAAGTTGTCAAGAACTTATCGGAAACCCCTTTACAAGATTTATAGTAAAAGAACAAAAATTTAGCACAGAGGAAATTAATTATAGGTGTCAACACTGATATGTTGCTAACCAATTTAGCAGAGAAAAAAGTTAATGTTGCTCAATACATTTCGTGCGAATGATTCTACCGAGACTTTAAAGGGAGTACAAAGATCGTTCGCGTGAAAAATGTTGAGCAACACCAGTTTGTTTCCCAGCGAAATGCATTAGCAACATATCAGTGCTAACGACTATATTTTGCATTGTTTTCAAACGATCTTCAAATAAAATTAATCTGGGATGATTGTTATATATTCGGTTTTTTTTTTACTGGTACTGCTTATACGGGTGCATTTTGCAAAATTTCTTTTCATAAACTACATCGCTATTAATAGGTATATAGAATGGTCTTGAGCTTGAGTAGTAAAAAAAATTAAATAATTTATTTTGAATGTTGTTAATCTAAAGAACCAATTTATCACTGTTTTTGTTTTAGGGTTCGACACCCTATTTGGGTGAAATTTCCTATTTAAATTTTCGATATATTTTAGACAAAAAACTCAGTTGCATCAGTTCACAAACCTTAAATACCTATATCAACGAATCTGTTAAGAAATTGTTGAAATAGTATTTTGCTTTAAGAATCTTGTAGGCTTATTTTTTTAACAGCTGAAATTGTTGGCCTAGTGCCACAGAAACCCCATCAGAACAATTGTGAAATGCATATCTGTAGTGGTGTATACCATGTACATATGTATATACATGAATTCATTATTTACATGTACCTAAACTATTAGTGCATATGTATTTACATGTATGTAAATACTAAATATGTGGATATGATTGTTAATACCGCCTTTGTCGTTTCAGATAGTTTTGTTTGGCTATCAAAAACCATTTGTGTTTTTCATAAGCACGTTCCACATAGCCCAGAGCTGATGAAACAAAAGCAAAAAGAAACACATGAAACCCACAAACACCTTTGGCAGTCAGTCACCCACATCCATATATAGCTATTGTATGGATGTAGCCCGTTCATGGTCCGATACGTCAATAGCAAAATATTTCTTTCATTTGGTTTTATAGAGAATACAAGGGGAGGATGATGAAGGTGACAATCATTTGCTCCCCTAAAAATGATTAAAATCAATTTTTATCAGCAACACAATTTGTAAGCAGGCGCATGCGTTAAAGTGTTGTACTGTTACGAAGTTGAGTTTCCTAAAATTCCATTGAATTTAATCCATCCTTTGCTTGTTTGGCACATCGATTCATCCATCCATACAGCAGCAGTCCGTTCACCCATATATTTTCATAGTGGCATGAACGTTTTTACAGGTTCATTGTTTGTCCTTTGCTTTACTTCCTTTCGTTTGTAAGGGCTCTCTAGGTCTTCATCGTCACTGGGTCAATTGTGGTTATTATCTGCATCAATTTCACCAAAAGGTTGGGTCGATGGTGGTTCTGGTTCCTTATAATGTTGATCTGGGCTGTTCTTTATTTAATTTCCCGAATTGCACGAAAGTTTCAGATTTCGATTTCAATGCAAGCGGGTTTGAGTGGCCTGGTCAGGGAGTTTCGATGACACAGTTGATCGACCTCCTAGCTGCAAATTTGATACAGGATAGAATTTCAAAAAGAATGAGAGATAGGCGAATTGGAAAACTTATGTACTTATGACTTTTAATATAATTTTATAAGCAATAAATTATTTTTGATTTGAGGAACACAATAATTTCCTTTAATTTTTATTTGTATTATGTTCAAATTCTTGCAGAAAAAACTGGCATAAAAAACCGTATCAAAACTGCCATTAGCCCAATGACTTTCGACGATAATTTGGTGGAACTGAAACAGTCATGGCTTCTCTTTAGTATTACTCTATGGGCCTAGTACTTTATTGATTATTACATAAGGCCTGCTTTTTATACCCCGCTAAACTAATTTTTCGACCACTTTATATGGGAGCTAAGCGATTTTAAGCCTTTCCCCATACAAAATCGTCGACAAATTAGTTTAGCGGGAAATAGTTTTGAGAAATTTCCAAATTTGTTTTTTTTTTGATACCTTGTTTACATTTCATTTTTTTTATTTCATCAAATATTGTCTTTTGAATATTTTTAAAGAAATATACAGATTTATTTTGTACGTGAAACTTCAATGATATTCATTTGATTGCTTCCGAAATCTTAAAAGACGAGATTTTCTGTTAATCCGAATTCTAGTTGATAGGGTAGATTAGTTGATAACACTGTGATAGTCGAAAAAATGAACTTCGATGAATCCTTTTCGAACTATTAGGGGGGAGGGAGTCCCCTGAGTGCGAAAGTACATTTGGAAGTGTCAGATTGGCTCCAGTTTTTGAGAAATCGGTATATATGGATATAGCTAAGTCTGCGCTATTTAGACAAATTTTACCGGCCATAGGCCAATTTTTTTTTTGGCCTTAAAGGGCTTAAAAGCTTATTAAAATAGAAAAAACAAATGTTTGCGCTCGGTCCAACTTCTTGAGATATGGGCCTTTAAAGCTTGAGTATATAATTGGCCATATCTCACATATTTATGGTCCGATCTGGTTCCGGTGAATATCATTACAAAGACCATTAAAAACTCTTTAAATCTGCATATAAACATATTACATTTTGTTAACCCATTGGAGACAAATTTAAAAAATACGGTAAAATTTGTTTAAATAGCGCGGACTTAGCTATACCCATATATACCGATTTCTCAAAAACTGGAGCCAATCTGACACTTCCAAATGTACTTTCGCACTCCCCCCTAATAGTTCGAAAAGGATTCATCAAAGTTCATTTTTTTTCGGGTCAAAAACTATCACAGTGTAATAAACGCCAGCGATCGGTGCAGAGCATGAACCTATATTTTTATGAACATAGGGGTTGGTGGTGGCATGGTTAGTGTGTTTAAATCTTGTGCAGAGAACGAAGGTTCGATCACCTCGTCTTTCGACGACGATCTCCTCGCTTAGTGACGGCGACACTATTAACCATGAAAAATATTCTCAAAGAACCCGTCTGTAACTGACGTAAACTCTAGATGCCAATCAATTGTGAGAAGCTACCTCCTGTTTCTTCTTGGGAAAATATATGGGGTTTCGATGACACAGCTGATCGACCTCCTAGCGACAAATTTGATACAGGATAGAATTTGAAAGAGGAAGAGCGATAGGCGAATTGAAAAACAGACTTTAAATTTGATTTTATTCACTGTTATGACTTTTAAAATAACTTCATATGTAATAAATGAGTTTTGATTTGGAGAACGCAACATTTTTCTTTAATTTTCAATACACCCTCCCAGAGGACCCAGAAGCGCAGATGAAGCACATTTCCCATTCAAAAACCGCAGAAGTATAAACAATGGTACGACGCAAAATGTGGCAACGAAACAGTCAGTAACAACGCGTGCTGCGAATGAGCGGTACAAAGATTCTGAGAACGAAGGAAAACCAACCATTTAGACGGAAAAATGGCAGTGGGAGCAGATAAAGAGTGAAAACCACGAAACGAGACGAGAATGGGAATCTGGTGACAGATAAGAAGTGTGTGCTTAAAATGTGGAGAGACCACTTTTTAACACTACTCCACTCAGATTGTACCACTCAGGATCAGGAGGTAATGATTGTCGAAGACAATGTAGATAGGGGTGACAGATAAGAAGCGTGTACTTAAAATGTGGGGAGACAACTTTTCAACACTACTCCACTCAGATTCTACCACTGAGGGTCAGGAGGTAATGATTGTGGAAGACAGTGTAGATTGGGGTCAAAGCGAGATTAGAACGGCAATCTCACGGCTTAAGAATAATAAAGACGCTGGTGGGGTTGGGCTTCCCGCTGAGCTTTTGAAGGCCGCTGGCGAAGGACTGCATACATCAACTGCATCAATTTATATGCGGTATATGGTTGCGGGAATCTATGCCTGACGATTGGAGTATCAGTGTATTATGTCCTGTATTCAAATAGGGTGATCCGTGTGATTGTTTCAAGTATCGCGGAATCAGTCTTTTATCCATCGCGTATAAGGTCTTGTCGAGCGTATTATGTGAAAGACTAAAGCCAATTGTTGCGTGGTTTTAGACCAAATATTCGCGCTACGCCAAATCCTGGAAAAAGCCCCACGAAAAGCAAATCGATACATACCATCTTTTTGTCAGTTACAAAGCAGTCTTCGATAGCCTCATACGGGAAAAATTGTCCGAAGCTATGTCTGAACTTGGGATTCCGGCAAAACTTATCCGGCTCTGTAGAATGACGCTGATCAACACCAAATCAGCAGTGAAGGTGGGGAAAGACCTCACCGAACTATTTTGTACCAAGCGAGGACTGAGACAAGGGCAATCTCTTCAACATCTTAGAGGAGATAATAATGTGAATAGTTGAAGTAAAAATTAACAAGACCATCAACACGTAAATCCATATGTTGCTGGCGTATGCTAATGACATAGACATAATTGAGCGAAATTTTTAAGAGGTTACTGCAATTTTTTTCAAGAATCGAAAAAGAATCAGTGAAGGTGGGTCTAGCTGTTAATGAGACAAAATTGATGGTGTCAATGATTAGAAAAACCTCTCGACTTGGTCAGCACTTGAACGTCGGCAAAAGGTTTAATTTTGAAGTGGTAGATGAATTGAACAAGGACAACAGACTCTCAGACATACCTGTCCTGGCATATGGCTCCGAAACTTGGGTCATATCGCAAGCTGATAAAAAACACCTGGGAGTATTCGGGAGGAAAATTCTCCGTAAAATATATGGGAATTTTAAAGAAAATGGCGAGTACTGACGACGTTGAAACCAAGTGCTATATAATTCGTGTTCAGATCATTATCAGAATGGATGAAGATGAGCCAGAGCGAAAGGTTTTCGCTAACGTACCCGATGGAAGCAGGAATAGAGGACGACCAAAACTCCGTTGGAAAAACCAGGCCGAAGAATCCCTCCGTGTTCTTGGTGTTACCCAATGGCGAGAAAAGGCGAAGGATATAACCAGTCGGAGAAATATGTTAAATTTTTTTTAATTTATTAAGTTGTTTATTTAAATTTCAATCCGAAATTGTCAATTTCGTGGCAGTGTGAACAAGGCATAAGGCATCTGACCACATGTGGTTGTAAAATAGCCAATGAAAGAAAATCAAGTACACGGTTGTTGTGCTAAAGTCATTTCGTACGAAATCAATTGTTTGACAATTGTTTGGGACCTGAATTCTGACCTTTGAATTATATCTGTGGACTTTTGACAAAACAACCTCTTTCTAAAACAGCATTTTCAAAGGGGAGTGACAAAGCTTTTTAAATAACTCAAAACTATTTTTAAAAAATAATTGATAAAAGTGTAATATTAAAATGGAAATCTACACTATTTGTAATTTTTGCCAGTTATTTTTTTAAAAATATCTGTGAGGTATTTAAAAAGCTTTTTCGCTCCACTTTAAAATTGCTGTTTTAGAAAGAGTTTGTTTTGTCAAAAGCCCACAGATATTAAGAAAAAAAGAAATACTACATGCGCTAAAAATAAAATGGAGTCCGATGTGGAAGTATTTATGGTATATTTCCAAGGTAAATCATAGATAGTCGGTAACCAAATGCAGCACAAATATCCG
Source organism: Phaonia tiefii (assembly GCA_963931995.1). Lineage (NCBI taxonomy): Eukaryota > Metazoa > Arthropoda > Insecta > Diptera > Muscidae > Phaonia > Phaonia tiefii. The sequence continues at coordinate 60,563,195 of OZ008369.1, read as the reverse complement.
TGCAGAGATAACTAACAAAATTTCTTACGAAAAAACTGAATACGGGGCTTAACAAATAACTTAAATTTCGACGCGATTATTGTGAGGCGAAATATGGTGTATGAGAAACTAAATGCCGATGAATGTTCCTGTGTGTAGTGAAATGAACAAAGTTGGTGACACCCTAATATATGTATCTACTATATATTTACAGTATGTAGGTGCCAAAATTTATCCTATTGTCATGCACTTCAATATGCGACTGTCTGCACAGTGGTGGTTGACAATTATGTACTTGCATTATTCATCTGCATACTGTGTATGTATATATATGTACATATGTATGTAAATGCAAGCACGACCCACTTAAAAAAGGGTAAGTTGTTGATGTTGCCGGAAACGTGGTGTTCTTTAACACACCACAAAACTTGTCATTCAAAGAATTGAAAATATTAAACAACACCTCATATTGCAAATAATCTTCAAAGTTATTATGGAGTTCCATGCAAACTCTCAAAATAGTTTGAGTACCGCGCAAACCTAATAAATTAAAATTACATTTTGTATGCAAATGTTGGCATTTCCTTAATTAGCGAGTCATAAGCCTTGATAAATCTCATCTTTGCGTGCAGAATATTACGGAGTATAGAATTACATGGATTAGTTTCAACAAAATCTCAAATTCTTATTTAAGCCTTTTAAATTCTTTGTAAGAAAATATGGTCACAACAAAGTATTTGATACTTAAGCATCTAGGATTGGCACACATCGAATATGTGAAATGGATTTGGATTTGCTGTAAAAACTCATCGCTAATTCTCGTGCTTAGTGTTTTCCTTTCTGTTTAAAAATAGGTTTATAATGTCAGATTTATTTGACTGGGTGTCGAATCGGATGGAATTTGCCAAAACGCCTATACTAAGTTTAATATTTCTAGAAATTTTTTCCAAACTCAACGGAAATATCGATGTATTATTTCCACCAGTTTAGTACTACGATGTTTGCTCGAAATATCAGCAACATAGTATATAGAATATAGCCGTTAACACTATGCATGTTTTTTATTTCCTGTGAAACTCCTTTTTCGACCACTTTGTATGGATCTATGCGATATTAAGCCGCTCCTAATGCAAAGCCGTCGAAAAATTAGTTTAGCGAGAAATAAAAAAACACTCTAAACTTGCCACAATGTTTTTCGTCCGAACGAAGTTAGTACCAGTCTTTTGATGCAATCGCAAACCACATTAAAGGCCCGTCCTAAGATTAGCATTTCACGAGAATTTTTAAAAAATAAATGCAGGCGAAATACCGATGAAAATTCCCATTCAATTTGGCAAAAAAAATTAATTTTTTGTGCTAACACACAGAAAATACGAAAGTCAACCTTGATTTAATGGTGATCGATGACGCTACGAAATAATTTCAGTGGTAGAAAGTCAGTACCAGTCCTAACGTCATATTCACGTTGCAATTTCCATCTGGTGATGAAGATGTTTTTCAACACAAAAGTTTTCAAGTCAATAATTGCGAGCTTTCTGTTGCAATGTGAACACAGTTTAGTACCCATTACAGACTGCACAATAGGCGTGTTTTGGTTACACCGCTTGCTTAGATTATCACTTTTTTTGTATGGACAGCTAAGCGATATTAAGCGGCACTTGAAGTTACCGCTTCCATTTCAGTCCTAAGCAGGCATGACGTTACTAGTCTGAAAAAACTGTGATGGATATCGATATTGTGAGGTCAAAGATAGGGAGAAGAGTATAAACATTTACGAGAATAACTACAAACCATACGATAGAATAAGACGATTATACGGCTGTTTTTTTATTACCTGCTAAACTAATTTTTCATCGACTTTGTATGGAGAACTAAGCGATATTAAGCGATTTTAAGCGGCGCTCCATACACAGTCGTCGAAAAATTAGTTTAGCAGTGAATAAAAAAACAAGCTTTATATGTATTTCCGGTTGAAACAGGCAGAAAGTTACCAGTATGAAAAAATCAGCAAATTGTGTTGGATATCGTTATTATGAGCCAAAGACAAGGAGAGGAATATACACATATGAAAGAATAACTACAAACTATGCGTTAGAGCAAGACGACTCTATATATTGTAATAAATTATCGCAAGTTTGACGTTTTAGTTACTAGCAAGCAGGCGATAATCGATAGCTTGTAACTAAAACACGCCTAATATTACGGGTTTGTTCAGGCAATACAAATGCAGGTTGTAGAATTGTAATGAAATATGGGAATACTTTTGATATTTTAGATTTGCTTGACTGCTGGCAATTCTGTTTTTAAAGTATTTTACAAACCTGTTGTTTTATTCCTAGCTAAACGTCGGTGGTGCAATGGTTAGTGTGCGTGCCTCTTGTACATGAGATCCTGGGTTCGATCCCTGCTCTGACCACCTTAAATTTCTTTCGACGGCGGTCACCTCGCATAGTGACGGCGACACTATCGAGTATTTAGCCATGAAAAGGCTTCTCAAAATACCGTTCGGAACCGGAGTAAAACTGTAGGTCCCAATCAGTTAGTATAAATCTAGAAAGCACACCGCTTACTCGTTGTGAGAAGCTCTCCCCGATTCCTTTATGGGATGTAATGGAAAACTATTTATTTATTTAAACTAATATTTCGACGACTTTGCATGGGAAGCTAACCGATTTTAAATGGCTTCCCATACAAATTCATCGATATAAAAAAAACACGCTATTGTCTTCGATAGGTATTACCTCGTAGTACTTTCAAACTCATAAACCTGTACATACGAGTATAAAATATTTGAAAACCAAAACTACCAAATATGAAGGAAATGCTAAAAAATAAGCACATCTGCTAATGGTACTTAATTTTATTTGAATTTCGATTTGTATACGTAATTCGAATTTAACTACAAATTTATAATTGTCACATAATTAATATGGCTCAAGTATGCAAGTAATGATATTTCGACTGTCATAACACATTATGGTTTTTGTTGAATATTGTATATTTTCTTAAAATTTATCAAGCAAAATCTTTACGATATCGTATAAAAGAATTTTGTATATGTATATGTTCTTCAAATTTCACAGTTATTTCTTAAGCGTGTTTTTTTTATTTCTCGCTAATCTAATTTTTCGACGAATCAGTTTAGGTCTATTTTTTATTTTACAGCTTTTTTTACGACAGCTTTTTTACGAGAGCCTACTAGTGTATTAAAAACCGACCAAGAAACCGCATTTTCGGTTGTTTAAAAAAATGTAATTTTTGGATACCGGTTTCGGGTTTTATAACTATAAGCCTGTTTTTTTATTCCCTGCTAAACTAATTTTTCGACCACTTTGTATGGGAAGCTTATCGATATTAAGCGATTTTAAGCCGCTCCACATACAAAGTCGTCGAAAAATTAGTTTAGCGGGGAATAAAAAACAAGCTTTATATATATGTATAAGTCTTACGAACAGAGGGCTGATATTAATCGTGTTTTTTATTTCCCAGTACTTTTATTTCGATGACTTTGTGGTTGAAAAATAAGTTTTTCAGGGAATAAGAAACGTTATCAATCAAATCAATAAAAAATTACAGCAGACAGTTGTCCGAGGCCTTCGGCCACGGACTGTCCCTGCAGGCTGTGTCAGAGACACGGCCATTAAGTTTAACGTAGAATACGCCATCCGATAAGACAGAAAACATATATAACAATAAATTCATTTGCTTATATTATTTATCATTTATTGTTATATATGTTTTCTGTCTTATCGGATGGCGTATTCTACGTTAAACTTAATGGCCGTGTCTCTGACACAGCCTGCAGGGACAGTCCGTGGCCGAAGGCCTCGGACAACTGTCTGCTGTAATTTTTATATTTACCAACGGCATTTGATTCAAGTCCGTTTAAAAAAAAAATATTATGTTCAATTTTTTTAAACTTAATTTAATTTATGTATTTTAATTAATATTTTTATTGAAATAAGTTCTGCGAATGTTGAGAGGGCCGCCCTAATATTAAAAAAGGTTTACCTTATCGAGTCTTCGCATTAGCATTCGAGCGTTGTGTGAAAGCTTTACGCTTTACAATTCAAAATTAATGTTACAACAGCTTTATTGAAGCTTTCGCAAAAAAGCTTTATTACGTTAGCTTACTGTTTGTTTCACTTTTTACTAGATACATGTTGCCAAGCAACATTAGCTTGCTGTTCGTTTCACTTTCTACTAGATACATGTTCCTAAGCAATGTTGAGCAACCAAAAACACTCAACCAAACACCACACATATGTTTGAGTGTATGTGTTTATACAATTTTCATTTGAGAAATTAAAATACTAGAAATATATCAACCAATATGAAATGTATATCAAACGAAAGATAACATCTTCATTTACCTACAAAAAAAATTTAAAAAAAATTCATGTAGCCGCTTCCTCAAATTCAATGAAATAAAGATTACAACAATAAAAAACTGACATGACTCCTCATACCGTAAGGTAAGACGTATTCTACGTCAAAAAAAAATGCTCAAAATACGCCTAAAAACATATGTTTGAAAAATCACAAAGATTACAAAAAACCTATTTCTGTATTTCCTGCTAAAGCGCGTCATTCAGTTTTTATAAAATTTTATGACGTACGTGTATAAAAAATATCGAAAATTTCATGAACCGAAAAAGTTATTTCGTGCGAAAACAATTGTTTGGGACAGGAATTTTGATATTTCGATACCTTAACAATCAGAAGTAACACCACATGTGTTAAAAATTAAATTGAATGCGTAGAGTAAATATAAATGAAATATTTTCAAGGTAAATCAAGGATTGGTGGTAGCTCTCCGCAACATCATTTTTCGGTTAGAGATAAATGTCAAAATTCCTTACGAAAATAGCGGTCCTAAAATAGCTTAAGCGGCGTTCAGGGTCCTAAAATAGCTTAAGCGGTTCAAAGTGTTCAGCTGCTTGTGGAAATGAAATGCCGGAAACTGGGAAATCGCGGTACCTAACCAGACCAACTGGTTGTCATCAAAAAGCGGGACAAAATGGGTAAAAAATCTTGTTGGTTGTACATACAAAATTAAATAAAAATACATGTATGTCGGTAAAATAAGTCTAACGACCTATTTCACCATGTCGACATATCCTACAGTTAGAACGAACGAACGAACAGTTTTAGCTGTCAGTTTGTATGGAATTAATAATTTTTAACTCTCAGTTAGCTCGAACTTTTTTGTCATAAAATTGCGGATAAATACACAAAATAAAGCATTTTAACATTTCTCCCCATACAAACTGGTCGAAAAATATGTTTAACAGGGATTTCAAAAACCGGCCTTAAAAAGTTTACAAACGTTTTTTTAAATGAGCAATTTGATTTTTTAATATAATTTATAAATATTTCAAATAAATATTGTGCCTGCATTTGTATTCCCTGCTAAACTAATATTTCGATCACTTTATATGAAGATCTAAGCGATTTTAAACGGCTCCCCATACAAAGTGGTTGAAAAATTAGTTTAGCAGGGATAAAAACACGCTTGTTGTGGTTTCTTTTGGAAATTAAATTTTTATTTTCTTTAGAAAAATTCAAACAGTTTTCTGAGAAATTCAAACAGCTAAAAGTTAAAAAATTTTGGAAACAAATAAACTTAAAAAAAATTGGGACCGTTTTTTTAAATAAAATTAATTTCTTTTTAAAAAAAAAGTCCCCGTCGAAGTTTCAAAACAATCATTTGTGGCCGTTTTTCTCTCTTCAAAATTGCGTTTACTTCGATTTTCGATAATTTGCATAAATGGGATTTTCCTGAAGAAATTTAAATATTTTATTTTTCCGACTTTAAATGGGGGAGGGGGGGGGGAGTTTCCGTTTTACTTGTTTTAAAAAAAAAATTGTTTATACAAAAAATTCCCCGTCGAGGTTTCAAAACCAACATTTGTGGCCTTTTTCCCCGCTTCAAAATTAAGTTTTTCCTACGATTTTCGATAATATGAATAAATGGAGTAACATGTTTTCTTTATACCTAATGTAATTCAATGACTTCATTCATGCATCGTCCATTGAGTAGAGACGATCGCGCGATTTAAAAAGAAATTTATTTCCTTTATTATGATGGAGTTAGAAAATAGTTGTGTGAATAGCGCCACAGGGAAAATTTTTTTTTTAAATTATTTTTAAAGAAAAGCGAATCTTTTCCCTTTGTGAATACAGGTAATCGGATAAATTTTTCGAACAAATTTACATCATTTTTTATTTCTTATTTGGAGTTTTTAGAGTAATAGTGTTATCTCGGTCCACAGACACCGCACAGCATATATACGACTAAATTCGGGAGGAGAATACCTTTTATTTGAGAACCCACACTTGCTTGTTCGTAGATGTACCTAGGCCCCCCCTTTTTTTTTGGCCATAGGTGCCCCATGGTCCGATCGTTAAAACAGTTTTGGTTTCTGAAGTTGCCACATTTTACTCGATTTTCGGTTTTTTCTTTTTTGTTGTTTGAGCCGGGTCCGGGCTCATGCATTTCAGTCTTCAGAAAACCGGCGGTGGATGAATATCCAAAAAGCCGGTGGATCGGTTACCAGTTTCGGCTTTTAAATACTCCAGCAGCTAATCATACGTTAAATAGGGGGAAATAACAAATATGGCTTATTGTTTCTCTAAGTGTACACAAACCGACAGTTAGCATCTGGCAATGTGTTGTATAATATGACGTCTGGCAACTCGTTTTCAAATGCCTACAGCTGACATCTTTCAAGTTTTGTGTTTTTATTCAAACGGGGCAACAAACAACACGTGTTTAATAACGTAAAAATTTCAACAACTTACTGAAAAGTATTAGAATTTCTTTACACCCTTTAACAAATACGAAAAAAAATTATGGGTCGCACAAACCGTTCACGTAAGCGTCGCGAGAAAATGAACAAAATCAAACAAGTTCGTTACGAGGCCAAAGAATTGGCGCGGCTAAAGAAAACACTTGGCATCGTGGATGCCGTCGAAGACAATGAGATCATGAAAGATATCTCGGAGGTGGCCACCATAAAAACAGCCAAGGAATTGAAAATCGTAAGTGATAATTATAGTTATTTGCTGCATGTAATTAATCTTTTACTTTTCCTTGACATTTTAGGAAAAGAAAACAAAAGAAGAGCAAGATTTGGAATTCGAAATTGAGGAAGAACGTGATCAGGGCGAAGATATAACACTTGTCAATGAAAAAAGTGGCAAGAGCCATACATTCAATTCAAAAACATTGAAAGATGAGCATGGCACATATCCTGCATGGCATAAGTCGAGAAAGTCTGCCAAACGTTTGCGCAAAAAGGATCATTCACGTAGAAAGAATTTCAAGCAAACATGGACTGTGACAAATGTCCCACTGTAGTAGAGTGGCTAAATGACACTTGATGAGACTCATCGTTTGACTTATTAAGCTGTGCATAATAAATAGTTTGTAAGTTTGTTTTAGAGCATTATTTTTGATATTCTATTCGATTTTTCTCAAAGCAAAGAAGTCTGTCGGTCGTTTGGGTCTTATTTGTGTTTTGAGATTTGAAAGAAGATTCAGCCAAATTTAGTTTTAATTGCAATTGGAAATAAAACACAATTATTTTGTATATGCAAATTATAAAAGAGATAAACGGCGATATTTTAGTAAATACTTTGTTAATGGGGAAAAAAGGCTGTTAAAACCAGTTCGAGCTAAATTTGCATTCATGTGGCCGGCCGGTGGTGTAATAATTAGTGTTCGGGGTTCTTGAACTACGGCGATATTTTAGTAAATACTTTGTTAATGGGGAAAAAAGGCTGTTAAAACCAGTTCGAGCTAAATTTGCATTCATGTGGCCGGCCGGTGGTGTAATAATTAGTGTTCGGGGTTCTTGTACTTGACAACGTGGGTTCGATCCCTACTCTGACCGCCTTACATTTCCTTCGACGACCGCCAGCACGCTTAGTGTTGGCGACACTATGAAGTATTTATGGCGAGTTTCACATTCGTCATTAAAGAGCTCCCAGAAAATGTTCATATTAAATGAAAAACATGGGGCATTTAAATAGAGAATTTTCAACTGTGAAACTGGGCATTCATTAGACATGAAAAAGTTTCTCCAAATATCGTTTGCAACCGGTGTAGAAACGTACGCACAGTTTACTGGTTGTGAGAAGCTCTCCACAATCCCTTCATTGAATATAATGGGAAACCATTTCTTTGTAAGACATTGTTATTTGTTGCCCTTAGTAATAGTTCTACATTTGACACATTAACAGAAACCTCAATGCGAGTTTATTTGCTTTCATTGGTTTGTGTCTCTTGCTTTGTCTTCCCCAAATAAACATACCATACTAGGTAATATCGTCTGATATAATCGGATGGCTTAGAAACAAAAGCTGATGTGTCTACTTCAATTATTACCTGACAGTTTTGTTCAGTATGGAATTTGAAAATTATACCTTTAAGTTAGCTCTAACATGGAATATTCAAAGTTTCCAAGTATTTTTGTTGGTGACTCTAATATTGATTTATTGAATAATACTTCATCAAGAGATCTTTTGAACTTGCTACACCATTATGATTTTAAAAACTGTCATTTCCTTGTAACACGCCCGAATAGTGGAACTTCTATTGATAACGTTTATACTAATATACCTAATGAGATGTTTATAGATTCAATTGAATGCAATCTCACAGATCATAATTTAATTTCATGCAAATTTCATAGTAACTTAAAGTTAAAAGAATCTCTAAGAGTAAGACTTAACTGCATTGAAAACACCGGTAATATATCCACGGACACACACAATCTCTTAAAGAGAATTTTGCCTGCAATTAGGAAAAATTCAACTAACAAGGTAAAAGTCAAAATCTCTGATGCATCTCATAACACCTTGGACTATCGATAATGTGAATGCACTTGCAAAATTAAAAGAAAATTTATTAAGGAAAAGAAGAAAAGACCGTGGAAATGTATTTATTGAAGAAAAATTAAAAAGGATCAGTAAAATTATAAAAATTGCTAACGAAATTAACATGAACTATTTCTTTCAATCGAAACTTGTTTCAATAAAAGATGATCCAAAACTTACTTGTAAATTTTTGAATGAAACTTTAGGGCGAAATGTAAAGCCAAACATCCAACTAAAAGACGATCAAGGTCATTTAATTTTAGATAAAAATATGTGTAACAGGTTTAACAATTATTTTTTGCAACTGCCAGAAGTTCTTGAAAAACTCCCACCAATATATCCAAATGATGACTGTAATAATTTGGATAGTCTTGTTATGTGTCAGAATAATTTTGTATTTAGTCACACCTGTTCCGAGGAAATAGATGAATTGATATCAGCTCTTAAGACAAATAAAAGCTGTGGATATGATGGAATTTCTTCGACATGTCTTACCAAATGCAAGTATATTTTACTTTCCCATCTTTTAAATACTTTCAATTTAATTGTCTCATCATCGAAATACCCTGATGATCTTAAAATCGCGAAAATTGTTCCCATTCCGAAAGAAAACAGGGCTTCAGCAGTTGATAAATTCCGTCCAATTGCAGTTTTACCAATCATTGATAAGATATTTGAGAAAATACTACACAAACAACTGTATGAGTTTTTAAGTGAAAATAATTTATTATATAAAATGCAATTCGGATTCAGGAAAGGATGTGGAACTCAACATGCAGTAGTAAATTTGATCTAGTTGATCATGAAATTTTTCGGAAAAGACTTCAGTTTTAGTTTAAAGGTAACTCACTGAAATTATTAAATAGCTATGTTGATTCTACAAAGCAGTTTGTTCAAATTGAAGAAGTTCAGAGTGAAATATCCTCCGCCAAAATGGGTGTACCGCAGGGAAGTGTGTTGGGATAATTATTATTCACAATATTTGTAAACGATATTTCCAACCTAAAACTATATGGTAAAATTACAGTGGCTCAACATTATAATGGGACACTAACCCACATAATAAAATATATATTATTTTTAAAATATGGTAACGTAATTTTGACTTTATTTTTATGATTTCATATTGCCACGTTAGTGTTTATTATTTAAGGAAATAATTGCTGCATTATATTCAATTGAAATATATTTATAAGCATTCATTCACAATAATACAGATCACGACCCTCAAAGTAATATTGGAACAGATGGCAACAATTTTCAGTTTAGCTTTAGATAACGGTACCAAATGTTTTTTTTGTGACTGGCACTTTTAAGAGAACTCTATATAGAATATTTCAGTCAGTAGTGTTATAAATATCCATCATAGCGGGATTAATAATTACCCACTCAAAGTCTGGAAAATCTGTGCGAGATATCGCGGAAATAGTAAACCGACCAAAATCTACAGTGTTTAATATTATTAAAAGATATAAAAACTCAGAAAATTTTGCAAACATTGGGAAACCGAGCAAGCGAAAAATATTTTCGGATTCAGACGAGCGTTGGCTCTTACAGCAAATTCAGAAACGCCCACATCTTAGCGCACCTAAACTGGCAGCTGAAGCAGAAATATATTTGGGGAAAAATGTTAATCCCGAAACCATAAGAAATATTTTACGAAAGCATCAATACAACGGTCGAGTAGCTGGAAGAATCCTCATATCAGTAAAATCAACAAGCTGAAACGACTATCATTTGCAAAAGAGCACAGAGGAAATGGAGAAAGCCGAACGAAGAGCAACGCGAAAGAAATTTACGACCGACTGTGAAGCACGGGTCAGGGTCAGTAATGGTATGGAGTGCAATATTCATATTATTGAAGGAATTATGGACCACAAGTACTACTTAAACATTTTGCGATGTAACCTTTCAGAAACATCCGAAAAATTAGGACTTTCCAACGAGTACTATTTCTACTAGGACAATGATCCAACGTCCCATTTTAATTATGAGCCACTGTATAATGTACGCGGATGATATTAGTTTGTTTTATCCATATAAACATGAAGTTATTCTTAAATTCCAAATGGAACATGATGTCAAAATAATACAAGAATATATTCGGCTAAATAGGCTAGTTTTAAACGCGGATAAGACCAAATTGTTGCGATTTCGACCTCATGCTATTGGCGGTAATAACTTTTGTATTCAAATTGGTGATAAAGTTGCTTTTGAATGTACTTCAATAAAATATTTAGGCGTAAACTTGCAAAGTAACTTGTCATGGAACATGCATATTCAACATGTAAAAAGTAAAGTTGCACCAGCCCTTGGTTTGCTTTTTAAAATTTAAAAATAAATTTAATGCAGAAACAAAACTGTTAATTTATAATGGGCTTATACACAGCCACTTTAATTATTTGCCTTTGGTTTATGCGCACCGTAAAACTACTGAGTTAATGGCACTTCAAAGAAATCAAAACAAAGCATTGATCCTACACGATCCTTATATGAAACTGTTACTCAGAATATTCTTCGTATTTATGAATTATATAAAATGCACCTATTGATGTACATGTTCAAAGCAATACATAAGTTTGGACATCAGAAAATAAGTTTTAGTACAAATGAGAATATCTTTAACACTCGACATGGCTCGCAGTTATTAATCAAAAGATGTAGATTAGAAACTACTAAGCAGCGGATTGAGCATGCCGGTGTTTCTGAGTTTAATCGTCTTCCAATTGATTTAAAAACTTGTATTTCCAATTTCTCTTTTCAAAACTCGTTTAAAGTGTTACTTGCTTGATAACTTGGAAATGCTTCTGCTATAAATGCAAATTATAACAGTTTATTACTTATATATACACATATTGTTTCTCTCACTACTTGTTTTTATACCGCGTTTATGCTGCAACCGAAATCTCGATTGTCTAGATTTCATTCACACGAACAGCTGATTTGTGTATTGAAAATCAGATGATTATGCCACGAAATCTTGATATCTCTAGATTTCGAATGCAGTATAAACATGTTTTTATGTTATTTTAACTATTGTTTTTTCTTTTTTGACGTAGAATACGTCTTACCTTACGGTATGAGGAGTCATGTCAGGTTTTTATTGTTGTAATCTTTATTTCATTGAATTTGAGGAAACGGATAGATGAATTTTTTTAAAATTTTTTTTGTAGGTAAATGAAGATGTTATCTTTCGTTTGATATACATTTCATATTGGTTGATATATTTCTAGTATTTTAATTTCTCAAATGAAAATTGTTTAAACACATATACTCAAACATATGTGTGGTGTTTGGTTGTGTTTTTGGTTGCTCAACATTGCTTAGGAACATGTATCTAGTAAAAAGTGAAACGAACAGCAAGCTAATGTTGCTTGGCAACATGTATCTAGTAAAAAGTGAAACAAATAGTAAGCTAACGTAATAAAGCTTTTTTGCGAAAGCTTCAATAAAGCTGTTGTAACATTAATTTTGAATTGTAAAGCGTAAAGCTTTCACACAACGCTCGAATGCTAATGCGAAGACTCGATAAGGTAAACCTTTTTTAATATTAGGGCGGCCCTCTCAACATTCGCAGAACTTATTTCAATAAAAATATTAATTAAAATACATAAATTAAATTAAGTTTAAAAAAATTGAACATAATATTTTTTTTTTAAACGGACTTGAATCAAATGCCGTTGGTAAATATAAAAATTACAGCAGACAGTTGTCCGAGGCCTTCGGCCACGGACTGTCCCTGCAGGCTGTGTCAGAGACACGGCCATTAAGTTTAAC